>JARDYJ010000011.1:23387628-23734308 GCA_029215755.1 Spea hammondii
GAAACCTGTATATATCCTTTTAAACCCCCATTACTTTATAGTGCTATTCCTTTTTGCTTTGTCTAACATTTCTAAGGTTGCATTGTAGAAGCAGTTTTACAATTGTGTTTGTTCCCTGTAGGTGACCTGGAGTGACATCGCAGGTCTTGACAATGTCATCGAGGCCCTAATAACCAGCGTCATCCTCCCTATAAGAAAGAGACACCTGTTTCCAAAATCCAGGCTGATGCAGCCTCCTAAAGGTATTACTCAAACCCTGTATGCGGGACTTTTTGGGTTGAATCTGTTTCACTTATGAAGGCTGAAGGCTCCCATTCATGACTTATTTTATATGTACAAAGATTATCTATATGGAAGCAATTTCGTGAGCCACAAGGCTGTCCAATTCTGGCCCTCAGGCAGTTACCGTCAGGATATCCTTAGACTCGGTTGAGTTATAGACAAACCCGCTCTATTCACCAGTAAATTGAAAGTACATTTTATCTGTACTTCTTTTTACCTGTAGCTGATTGTGCTGTTTGCGCTCACTGCAAGGGAGTTAACATAATGGTATCTCTATCTGGGCAGGTTTCTTTGCAGTTAGGCTGTTTAATTATATCTAGATAGGTTAGTAACTGTGTAGTTATGAGAGGTGGCAAACAAAAGGCACAAAAAAGCACAGAAATAAGTAAATGAGGTGCAAAAACTCTCAACCTGTGCGTAACAGGTAGCAGAAAATGTATTTGTAGGCGGTGCAAAATATAAGCGTAAACTATAAAATCTGATACCTGAAGTAAAAAAGTAGAAATCTACTTTAACATAATATAAAAAGGACGTGGTACAGAATTTACGAGTCACTCAGGTAAATGTTGCAGAGAAGTAGACAGTGTTACTGCGATCAACAATGATTCGGCTTGGTAGCCTTTGTCAGGGGTAATCTGCAGAGTGACTTGGAGTGGTGCCAGTTCTTCTTTTTTGTCCCTGTTATATTATGTTACAATACATTTTGACTTTTTAGCTTGGCATAAGATTGCTGCGGTATCATTTATTTGTATTATAGTATGCACCTCCAAGAAATACTTTCAAATATTTGAAAGGTTATACATTCTTGCTAAACAAAACACCAAAAGGATGTTTGTTTTTTTTTGTGTTTTTTTTTTGGGGGGGGGGATTATTTCTTTGTAATGCTTTCTTTCAAACTTATATAATTAACTATTAGAAGCTCTTCCTCCAGACTGCAATATGCAGAAATGTGCTTGATCAGAGGCTATCTTCACTTGGTACCCTTTATATTTTTAAGCAGATTGAATTACTGGAGCCTTTAAATACATTATTTTAATATTGTTTAATTACTAAAGGTACTTCTATTGTATAAATAAAATCATGCACTGTTTTTTATACAGGTGTCCTTCTTTATGGACCTCCAGGTTGTGGAAAGACCCTTATTGCCAAAGCCACAGCCAAAGAAGCCGGATGCCGGTTTATTAATCTCCAGCCATCCACCCTGACCAACAAGTGGTATGGAGAGTCTGAGAAACTAGCAGCTGCTGTTTTCTCTTTGGCTGTGAAGCTCCAGCCAACTATCATTTTCATCGATGAAATCGGTAAGTTGCTCTTGGAAGTCACCAATCTCTAGCCATGCCAAATGGTGTATGTATTAGACTTCAATGTGATATTAGACAACTGGTGCCCAATCAATGGGCATTAATGAGTCTTTTTGTACATTCATCATGCTTGACTTTTTCTTTCTCTCCACCTAGACTCTTTCCTTCGAAGTCGTTCCATGAGTGACCATGAAGTGACGGCCATGATGAAAGCCCAGTTCCTAAGCCGTTGGGACGGGCTGGAGACAGGCCACAATTGTCAGGTTGGCATTACTTTAAAAATTTTTATAAGCAAATCTTCCAAACTAGAGTACATTGTTTAGGATTTTAGGCTAGAGAACACACAGATAAGATGTGTATCCAACACTTTAAAAATACAGATTGCGTGCATAAGTGTAGTTCCTAAAGGATTTTTGAGGCTCTGGGATTTGGAGAAGAAACCACACATCATTCATTCTAGATTTATCATATTTTTTCAACACATTTTCCTACCATATAGTACTTCTTATGTTTCACTTTTGTTGTATTTTCATAGGTTATTATCATGGGGGCCACTAACCGACCTCAGGACATCGATCCAGCAATACTGCGGAGGATGCCAGCCAGATTCCTGATTAAGAAACCAGTATGTAACTAAAATGTCTTTTTGAAGGAAATCCTCATGTTAAACTGATGTATATCCATGTTCTAAATAATCTCAATACATCAACCTGCAAAAAATGTTGCATGACAAATAGAACTTTAGTAAAAAGAGGAGTTGTTTATATTTTAATACAAACCCATTTTATGACCTGCATTAAACATTTAGTAGCTATTGTATAAATACACAACTTTTACAGACGGTTTTAAACCAAATCACTATTGTTAAGATAAATAATGAAGATAATTAGAACTTGCGGTTCTCTTAGATAGTGATGTATGGGTCAAATACTACTAATACTAAATGCTACTGAAGAAACAAGGTTATTTAAAGTTTGTTTTAGCCACTCCATAACTATGAATTCTTCATATATTTTCCCATTCCTATACTTCAAAATGCATTCTTGTTGGGATTAACAAGACTATGAATAGTTTTTCTAAAATGCTGTTTTCATCTTTTTTTTTTCTAGTCTACGGCACAGCGTCAATCAATTCTCAGTCTCATCTTGGAAAATGAAAATGTAAGCGACTTATACTTTGATATATGTGATTTTTATGTAATGGTTGACTATTCCACCAATGGCCCAAGAACCGTCCTGCTCAGCTGGAACTGCCTCAGATAGTAACCCCTTTCCACAACATACTGTTAAATGTCAAAAATCATAAAGCCACCATTCTCTGGCTACTGGTATAATATCAATCTTTTACAAGAATCCTAGGCAATTGCGATCCTTTTACACAATGTATTTTCAGTTGGACTCGATTCTTCTCAGTCTTGTTTGACTCTTTTCCTTTCCCTAAATGTTTAGAAAAACACGCCCTTGTTTACTCCTTATGAATCTATATCACCCGGCTTTGGTCTCTTGGTAGTTATTTGAATTACACTGGGGAAAATCACCAATTCATTGTCCTTATGTGTCCTAATATGTTTTCTTTAGGTGAATGAAGATGTAGACCTGCGTGAAATTGCCGACTACACCGATGGATTCTCAGGAAGTGATCTGAGGGAAATATGCCGCGATGCCGCTCTGCTTTCCCTCAAAGAATATGCAGACAGCCATTCAGACGATGGGTATGTGTCACCTCTCTCTCTCTCTTATATTCATGTATTGCATATGAAACCCCTATGTAATGTTTTTTGGCTAATGGTAAACGTAAGAAAAGCCTTTGTGTCCAGTGACACAAAATACTGACGTGACAAAGTCAAAGCAAGATGTGCCATTTTGACATAGTAAATGCGTGTTATGGAGCACACACTCTGTCCTTCTCAGAGGAGAAACCCACATAGACCTCCTGTTTTTTTTGTCCCACTGAATGATTGAGTGAATACAGTCCAGAGAACTTTACAACTTCATATTGTTGACTTGGCTCTACCAAGTGAATCATTGTATCATTTCTCAGCATCTTCACACTTTGTAAACTCAACTTGCAGTAAGTTAGATTTCAGAGTGACAAAGAGCTGATAACAAAACTATGCCCCCTGACAAGCTATTTTTATTTCTTCTTTTCCAGCTTTTGTCAGGATAGTGTAAAAATAGGACGGCTCCACTTACATAAGGCAATAGAAAGAATGTGCATGTTCCAGGAGCCAATGAGCCAGGGAATCGACATGCTGTCCTAATACACGAAGCCTAATGGATTTAGAGATAACCAAGACGTATTGGTTCTCAAGTTGGACTCATAGGATTATTATTAGTAATAGTATTGTTAGTTAGAAGTTGTAAGTTGTAGTTTGAATAAAGTAGGTTAAGGCCAAGGGCAGTGTTATCTTTCTGTTTAAGGTTACATAGTTACATAGTTACATAGGCTGAAAAAAGACATGCGTCCATCAAGTTCAGCCTTTCCTATATCTGTTAATTTATTGCTGTTTGATCCAAAAGAAGGCAAAAAACCCCGGCTTCACTCTTTCCAATTTTGCACTAACCAGGGAAAAAAATTCCTTCTTGACCCCAAAATGGCAGTCAGATTTCTCCTTGGATCAATAAGCTGTTTCCCCATAATTAAAGATTATATCCCCGAATATTATGTTTTTCCAGGTATCCATCCAGTCGCAGTTTAAACGTCTGTACAGACTCTGAAAAAACTACCTCTGCAGGCAGAGAATTCCACATCCTTATTGTCCTTACTGTAAAAAACCCTTTCCTCTGCTTTAGTCTAAATCTTTTTTCTTCCAGTCTAAATGCATGACCACGTGTCCTGTGCATAGTCCTGTTTATGAACAGATTTCCACACAATGGTTTGTATTGGCCCCGAATATATTTATATAACGTTATCATATCCCCTCTGAGGCGACGTTTTTCTAAACTAAACAGATTTAAATTAGTTAACCTTTCTTCATAACTATAGTGCTCCATTCCTTTTATTAATTTTGTAGCCCGCCTCTGCACCCTTTCTAGTGCTATGATATCCTTCTTTAGAATAGGTGCCCAAAATTGCACAGCATATTCAAGGTGCGGCCTTACCATTGATTTATACAGAGGCAAAATTATATCTTTATTCCGCGACTTGATGCCCCTTTTTATACACGACAATACCTTACTGGCCTTAGCAACCGCAGACTGACACTGCACATTGTTGCCTAGTTTGTTGTCTACAACAATTCCCAAATCCTCCTCATTTGTCATTACCCCTAATTCACTACCGTTTAGGGTGTAGGTTGCTTGTGCATTCGCTACCCAGAAGTGCATAACTATACATTTATCTACATTGAATTTCATCTGCCATTTGAGTGCCCAGTCCCCAGTCTATCTAGATCCCTCTGCAGCACAGTAATATCCTGCTCGCCCTGTATAACTTTACCTAGTTTTGTGTCATCTGCAAATACAGAAACATGACTTTCAATGCCTCCTGCCAGGTCATTTATAAATAAGTTGAATAAAATTGGTCCCAGAACAGAACCCTGAGGGACACCACTTACCACTTTTGACCAGCTTGAAAATTTACCATTTATAACAACTCTCTGTTCTCTATCTCTAAGCCAATGTTCTACCCAAGAACAAGAATTTGCATCTAGGCCAATTTCTTTCAGTTTGAATACTAACCTATTGTGTGGAACCGTGTCAAACGCCTTGGCAAAATCCAAGTAGATTACATCCACTGCAACACCCTGATCTACACTTCTACTTACTTCTTCGTAGAATGCAATTAAATTAGTTTGACAGGACCTAGGTTTCATAAAACCATGCTGATTTATGCTAATAATACTATTCTTCCCAAGGAATTCTTCAATATTATCCCTAAACAGCCCTTCAAATACTTTCCCAGCAACGGAAGTTAGGCTCACAGGTCTATAATTTCCGGGCACAGAGTTGGAACCCTTTTTGAAAATAGGAACCACATCTGCCTTCCTCCAATCCTCTGGTACAATTCCTGAAAGAAAAGAATCCCGAAAGATTGGAGACAGAGGTTCACTTATTTCCTGACACAGCTCCTTAAGTACTCGTGGGTGAATACCGTCAGGCCCTGGAGCCTTGTTAAAGGTTGTGTGTGTGTCTTCTACAGAATAGTGTGAATAGTTTTCCTCTTAAGACGCTTAAGTCAATAACAGAGCTGCATTTCTCATGTGTGTATGAGGACAAGGGTATGTACTTATGTTATAGGTTTACAGGGAAAAGAAAAGCTATGCGTGGTAGCATTTCATTGTACAGGGCAAGAAAATTAGCAGTCTGCTTTTCGTCCAACATCTATTTTTATCTCATTTATTTAACTTGAACCATCATTATTTGCATCTTTGAATTGATTTTTTAATGATCAGTAAGCTGTAAACATGCAGGCCACACCTACATTGCCATATATGGAAAATATGTAAATCAGGCATGTTATGTCATAATAGTTAACTTGCACGGTCTTGACTTTACTCTAAGCCACGCCCATATCACCATATATGGAAAACATGCAAAGCAGGCAACTATGATGTCATAATAGCTAGGCTATAAAACCCCGGTGCCTGCAGTCACTGTGCCCTCATTCACACAGTGATTGTTCATAGACGAGGACCTCAGAGAGAAGGAGAAGCTACAGGACTGTAGCTTCTTAGGAAAAGTATGTATACCCTAAATTATAAAATGCACATAATCTAACATAGACCATAAGTCAAATGTATAGTTATATTATAAAAAGATAAAGGGATTTAGATAGTATTGTTTTGCTCAAAACTTGCTTCTCTGTTGTGGTCGAAAAATGATTGAACTGATGTGTCCTTCCCCATGGAACGTGGTAGAATATAGATAGTAAAACAATGACATAGAAATTACTCTGCGCTAAGCAAATATGGCAAAACAAAACAGGATGTTATCATCTCCTCTATGGATAGATGGCTGCAATACAAGAGGTGGCTGAACTTTCTCCAGCAAAGCACTCAGGACCGGTGTTACATCCATCCATAACCAAAACGTTTGAAATATCTCTGATCAGAGCGCTATTATTTCTGGCCAAAAGTGGTTTAATTTATTTCATAAACAATTTGATTCCAACATCCTGCTTACAGTTACCAAGACCCATATTACCATATAAGAAAATATGCAAAGTGGGCAATTGTGATGTCATAATAGCAAAGAAGCTGCAAGGCTATAATGCGATAGAAAATGTGAGGATATTGCGTTTATAATCTAGACTTAAAAAGTAAATAGAGGTATAAAAGTATAGTTTTAAAATTAAGAAAAGGTTTTGGAAGATTTCGTTTTTTCTTAAACCCACTAGTTTGCTTCTCTATTGTGGTTTAAAAATCAGTAAGCTGTGAACACACAAAGCAGGCAAATTTCAAGTCCTAATAATTATGTTACATGACCACTGTACCACCAGCCACAACTATATTACCATATATGGAAATATGTAAAGTGAGCAAATGTGATGTTTCATTTACTTGAAAATCTAAAGTAGCAGTTGCCAAAAAAGGTTCTTATGTATTAATGTATTTTTATTTGTCTTTAGAACATGTTTTCTATGGATGTCTTTTCTCGTTATCTGGTTGGGAATCATGTTATCGGCAATATTGTCAAACTGACGGTATTGGGCGCAGCCAGTTATTACACCGCCAAATGGATGATGCATGCCTTCGATTCAACCAGAAAACAGGAACCAGAAGATGAACCTCAGATAGAGGTATGGGACTTTTTTCTTAATAACTTTGACAATAGAGAATACCAGTAAAGTCTATAGAAAGAAGGGGTAACAATGTTTCCTAAAAGATAAAATCCTGTGATCGTAAACGGGATGTACAGATATCAGTATTTACATTAGTTCTCCAAAGCTATGTGCAGTGATCATCCATGAATCTCACCAGGTGGACCTCACACGGGAAAGGGATTTAATAGCATTGCCTGAGATGTGGTATTCTTGGTGGGATCCTTAGTTAATCATTTTAAAATACGGTAAACTTACTTTTGTTCTTTTGGTATCTTGTAGGCTAAACAACCGATGAGTCAGATTGGAGGAAAAACTGTCAGTCTGACGCAATACGAAATGTGCATCGCCGCACAGTTAGTGGACCCACTCAACATGGAGGTAAGGGAAAAGGTTACATGGAAAGAAGTAAACTGGGGAAGGAAGGACCAGGACAGTGAAGAAACCTGTATATATCCTTTTAAACCCCCATTACTTTATAGTGCTATTCCTTTTTGCTTTGTCTAATATTTCTAAGGTTGCATTGTAGAAGCAGTTTTACAATTGTGTTTGTTCCCTGTAGGTGACCTGGAGTGACATCGCAGGTCTTGACAATGTCATCGAGGCCCTAATAACCAGCGTCATCCTCCCTATAAGAAAGAGACACCTGTTTCCAAAATCCAGGCTGATGCAGCCTCCTAAAGGTATTACTCAAACCCTGTATGCGGGACTTTTTGGGTTGAATCTGTTTCACTTATTAAGGCTTAAGGTGCTCCATTCATGACTTATTTTATATGTAGAAAGATTATCTATGTGGAAGCATTTTGGTGAGCCACAAGGCTGTCCAATTCTGGCCCTCAGGCAGTTACCGTCAGGATATCCTTAGACTCGGTTGAGTTATCGACAAACCTGCTCTATTCACCAGTAAATTGAAAGTACATTTTATCTGTACTTCTTTTTACCTGTATCTGATTGTGCTGTTTGCGCTCACTGCAAGGGAGTTAACATAATGGTATCTCTATCTGGGCAGGTTTCTTTGCAGTTAGGCTGGATAATTATATCTAGATAGGTTAGTAACTGTGTAGTTATGAGAGGTGGCAAACAAAAGGCACAAAAAAGCACAGAAATAAGTAAATGAGGTGCAAAAACTCCCAACCTGTGCGCAACAGGTAGCAGAAAATGTATTTGTAGGCGGTGCAAAATATAAGAGTAAACTATAAAATCTGATACCTGAAGTAAAAAAGTAGAAATCTACTTTAAAATAATATAAAAAGGACTTGGTACAGAACTTACGAGTCACTCAGGTAAATGTTGCAGAGAAGTAGACAGTGTTACTGAGATCAACAATGTTTTGGAGTGGTAGCCTTTGTCAAGGGTAATCTGCAGAGTGACTTGGAGTGGTGCCAGTTCTTCTTTTTTGTCCCTGTTATATTATGTTACAATACATTTTGATGTTTTAGCTTGGCATAAGATTGCTGCGGTATCATTTATTTGTATTATAGTATGCACCTCCATGAAATACTTTCAAATATTTAAAAGGTTATACATTCTTGCTAAACAAAACACCAAAAGGATGTTTGTTTTTTTTTGTTGTTTTTTTTTTTGGGGGGGGGGATTATTTCTTTGTAATGCTTTCTTTCAAACTTATATAATTAACTATTAGAAGCTCTTACTCCAGACTGCAATATGCAGAAATGTGCTTGATCAGAGGCTATCTTCACTTGGTACCCTTTATATTTTTAAGCAGATTAAATTACTGGAGCCTTTAAATACATTATTTTAATATTGTTTAATTACTAAAGGTACTTCTATTGTATAAATAAAATCATGCACGTTTTTTTATACAGGTGTCCTTCTTTATGGACCTCCAGGTTGTGGAAAGACACTTATTGCCAAAGCCACAGCCAAAGAAGCCGGATGCCGGTTTATTAATCTCCAGCCATCCACCCTGACCAACAAGTGGTATGGAGAGTCTGAGAAACTAGCAGCTGCTGTTTTCTCTTTGGCTGTGAAGCTCCAGCCAACTATCATTTTCATCGATGAAATCGGTAAGTTGCTCTTGGAAGTCACCAATCTCTAGCCATGCCAAATGGTGTATGTATTAGACTTCAATGTGATATTAGACAACTGGTGCCCAATCAATGGGCATTAATGAGTCTTTTTGTACATTCATCATGCTTGACTTTTTCTTTCTCTCCACACAGACTCTTTCCTTCGAAGTCGTTCCATGAGTGACCATGAAGTGACGGCCATGATGAAAGCCCAGTTCCTAAGCCGTTGGGACGGGCTGGAGACAGGCCACAATTGTCAGGTTGGCATTACTTTAAAAATTTTTATAAGCAAATCTTCCAAACTAGAGTACATTGTTTAGGATTTTAGGCTAGAGAACACACAGATAAGATGTGTATCTAACACTTTAAAAATACAGATTGCGTGCATAAGTGTAGTTCCTAAAGGATTTTTGAGGCTCTGGGATTTGGAGAAGAAACCACACATCATTCATTCTAGATTTATCATATTTTTTCAACACATTTTCCTACCATATAGTACTTCTTATGTTTCACTTTTGTTGTATTTTCATAGGTTATTATCATGGGGGCCACTAACCGACCTCAGGACATCGATCCAGCAATACTGCGGAGGATGCCAGCCAGATTCCTGATTAAGAAACCAGTATGTAACTAAAATGTCTTTTTGAAGGAAATCCTCATGTTAAACTTGTGTATATCCATGTTCTAAATAATCTCAATACATCAACCTGCAAAAAATGTTGCATGACAAATAGAACTTTAGTAAAAAGTGGAGTTGTTTATATTTTAAAACAAACCCATTTTATGACCTGCATTAAACATTTAGTAGCTATTGTATAAATACACAACTTTTACAGCCGATTTTAAACCAAATCACTATTGTTAAGATAAATAATGAAGATAATTAGAACTTGCGGTTCTCTTAGATAGTGATGTATGGGTCAAATACTACTAATACTAAATGCTACTGAAGAAACAAGGTTATTTAAAGTTTGTTTTAGCCACTCCATAACTATGAATTCTTCATATATTTCCCCATTCCTATACTTCAAAATGCATTCTTGTTGGGATTAACAAGACTAATTATGAATAGTTTTTCTAAAATGCTGTTTTCATCTTTTTTTTCTAGTCTACGGCACAGCGTCAATCAATTCTCAGTCTCATCTTGGAAAATGAAAATGTAAGCAACTTATACTATGATATATGTGATTTTTATGTAATGGTTGACTATTCCACCAATGGCCCAAGAACCGTCCTGCTCAGCTGGAACTGCCTCAGATAGTCACCCCTTTCCACAACATACTGTTAAATGTCAAAAATCAGAACGCCACCATTCTCTGGCTACTGGTATAATATCAATCTTTTACAAGATTCCTAGGCAATTGCGATCTTTTTACACAATGCATTTTCAGTTGGACACGATTCTTCTCAGTCTTGTTTGACTCTTTTCCTTTCCCTAAATGTTTAGAAAAACACGCCCTTGTTTACTCCTTATGAATCTATATCACCCGGCTTTGGTCTCTTGGTAGTTATTTGAATTACACTGGGGAAAATCACCAATTCATTGTCCTTATGTGTCCTAATATGTTTTCTTTAGGTGAATGAAGATGTAGACCTGCGTGAAATTGCCGACTACACCGATGGATTCTCAGGAAGTGATCTGAGGGAAATATGCCGCGATGCCGCTCTGCTTTCCCTCAAAGAATATGCAGACAGCCATTCAGACGTTGGGTATGTGTCACCTCTCTCTCTCTTATATTCATGTATTGCATATGAAACTCCTATGTAATGTTTTTTGGCTAATGGTAAACGTAAGAAAAGCCTTTGTGTTCAGTGACACAAAAAACTGACGTGACAAAGTCAAAGCAAGATGTGCCATTTTGACATATTTTTTTTGTCCCACTGAATGATTGAGTGAATACAGTCCAGAGAACTTTACAACTTCATATTGTAGAGTTGGCTCCACCAAGTGAATCATTGTATCATTTCTCAGCATCTTCACACTTTGTAAACTCAACTCGCAGTAAGTTAGATTTCAGAGTGACAATGAGCTGATAACAAAACTATGCCCACTGACAAGCTATTTTTATTTCTTCTTTTCCAGCTTTTGTCAGGATAGTGTAAAAATAGGACGGCTCCACTTACATAAGGCAATAGAAAGAATGTGCATGTTCCAGGAGCCAATGAGCCAGGGAATCGACATGCTGTCCTAATACACGAAGCCTAATGGATTTAGAGATAACCAAGACGTATTGGTTCTCAAGTTGGACTCATAGGATTATTATTAGTAATAGTATTGTTAGTTGTAAGTTGTAAGTTGTAGTTTGAATAAAGTAGGTTAAGGCCAAGGGCAGTGTTATCTTTCTGTTTAAGGTTGTGTGTGTGTGTCTTCTACAGAATAGTGTGAATAGTTTTCCTCTTAAGACGCTTAAGTCAATAACAGAGCTGCAGAACCTCCGTGTGTTATATAAATGTAATTTAATAGTCCAAAAACATACGCATTTTATTCCGGAAATTAAATGAGTGCATTTCTCATGTGTGTATGAGGACAAGGGTATGTACTTATGTTATAGGTTTACAGGGAAAAGAAAAGCTATGCGTGGTAACATTTAATTGTACAGGGCAAGAAAATTAGCCTAGAAGGAAGGATATATATTCCTTCTTAATGATCATGAAAAGTAAAACCAAATCTCTTGTTCTTCTGCGCCATTCATAGACTAGCGCAAACGTCCAGTCCTGTGAAGGCTTAACGTATGGACAAAATTCTGATAAAATGCAGACTAACATTGTTAGAAATACTTTAAAGCTCTACAGAAATGAATTGTCACAGTCTTATCCACTTAAACATGGCTGAGGCCTTTAGAAAACTTTATTAAGGCAAGCGAGAAGATACCATATAAACAGTGAGCAGAGACATCCAGAAACATCACCACCTACTGATGGAACAGTATATAAAACATAAACTGGAGACAATAGTTGTTGCGGCAGACTTAAAAGACACAGTGTTCCAAGATGCATACAATATGCACTTTTCAAGTCTAGGAGTCTATAAAACATTTTCACTTGAATAAAGTGTTATAAGTTATTGAGTTTGCTTTGGTTGGAAAAATCTAATATATATATATTATGCATGTATGAATGAAATGAGACACACACTCATTGTATATGTATATACTCTATATGTACAATGTATTTCCTGTTTGCTCAGGAGTCACTCATCACAGCCCTCTTTCGCCTCATCTTTTTGTCTGTTGCATAGAGTTCTTTGTTGAACCGATCAGACGTATTGAGAAAAGAGGGATCACCAGGTCCCGACGTCGGATCAATTCGCTTTTTGGAACGCAACATCCTCGGACCATGAGCTCTCCATTGGTATACCGGGATTGATGCACGAAATAGAGACTTTTTGTCGTGTGGGCATTGCTGGACATATAACTGTATGGAGGCACTGGGCTGTCTGGTCGTTGATGGGATTATACTCCTGATCCAAATATGTTGTCTATAGATATACATATCTTTGATGTTCTCAATAAAGTCAGTTCCTGTTTTACCTCAATACGCGTTCTGTCTTATTATTGGGGTAAGCCTCGGTGCTGTCCTTGTAAGGACAGTAATGAACTATATTGCTACGCTCCAGTGCCACTAAGGTTCATGAGGAGCGTTGTTTCCTGCTGTCTTCGGCGCTAGCTCCACCTCACGATTGAAGTCTTGTATTCCTGGTAGCTATGGGGAAAAGAAAACAGCCTCTGGAGGGTGTACCCAGTTAGGGTATGGGTAGGTCCCGTCACATTGGTGCTTCCGGAGAGTGATTTTACCACTCGCAAGATGGCGGCACGTCCTTATAACAAAGATGGAAAAGTTTACTAGAGGGTCTCCAGACCCTCTTGAGAACTCTGGCTCCACTTGCAGGTTACTGCATTCAACCATACAAGTCAATGGAGCCCAGCTTTCTAATCACAATGTGATTAGTAAAACATTTAATAAATAATAAAAGAAAATGAAAAAAATGTAAAAATAAAATTAGTAACATTTTAAAATAATTTAAAATAATAATCAGAGGAACCATCCAGTTCCATCAAAATGTAAAAAAAGTCCAAAAACAAATAAGCTGTTTCCCCATAATTAAAGATTATATCCCCCAAGTATCCATACAGTTGCTGTTTAAATGTCTGTACAGACTCAGATAAAACTACATCTGCAGGCAGAGAATTCCACATCCTTATTGTCCTTACTGTAAAAAACCCTTTCCTCTGCTTTAGACTAAATCTGCTTTCTTCCTGTCTAAATGCATGACCACGTGTCCTGTGCATAGTCCTGTTTATGAACAGATTTCCACACAATGGTTTGTATTGGCCCCGAATATATTTATATAAAGCTATCATATTCCCTCTGAGGCGCTGTTTTTCTAAACTAAACAGATTTAAATTTGTTAACCTTTCCTGAATTTGTTTTTCTTCCTGGATCTGTAACTTTTTTTTTCTGCTTGGACCTTATTTTCTGGAAAAGACAAAAAGAAAGTTCCCTTCGGGTCTCTATTGGAAACCCACGGACCTATGGTATATAGTCTCTCATCCGTCTTCATAGGTTCCTTTAAAGTAAATAGCAATTTATTACAGTTATCAAAGGTTGTACATTCGGATCGTAATCATTTCAATCTTGTTTTGATCTTGCTCGCTCCTGCCCCGAAAATATCATATCCCCAATCTCGACTAGCTGTTGTCCACATAGCATAATCCCAACCAAGGCATGATGTTATACTTCGTTTTCCAGGGGGCTTTTCGGGCATCCAGCATATATATATATATATACATCGGCCTTAGCATAGTTTCTTGCTTGCCCAATATTTTTACAATGAATTAATTTACACAGATCAATAACAATGCAACTATCTCCTGTTAATAAAAAAGTCAGATTTTGTGCTTTGGTATCTTCCCATCTGGTCACCTTCTTGTTCTCATCCCACTTAGCATTAGCATTAGAATAAGGAATTACTGTAAAAACATCAGTCACTACCCAAAAAACTATAAGCAGGCACCACCCCTTCATCCTATCTGGCCGTCAACTCAGGGTTTGGGGAATGGATTTCTTCACTGGTTTGAGACGAGTCCAACCTATCGTCTGGACCCCCCTTTGTACCCAGACTTAATGAGTGACTACCAGCAAGTGGTGTTACCTTCTTACAGTGTGACTGATGTATACAACAACTCCTCTCAGCTTACACGCCGTGGGGTGGTTAATAGTACTTGGTACGGTCTTTCCCACCTCGGTGATGACCAATTCTTTCGTTTGATTATCCTTATTAGTACCCAATCTCCAAAGCAACGTTCAATTTCTCAGGAATTGGCTCTTATGTTTCTGGAAGAGAATTAACAGTTTTTATTGATCTGGTATTCAACATTTTTGCCATATAATCTGCTAGGGTCAATTCCCTTTCATCATTTGCTTCTTTTACCTTTATCTGTGGCAAACTATAGGGTCTCCCATACATTACTTCAAATGGGGTGAGGCCTTGCTTATTGGGTGTAATACGCATACTCAATTTTACCATAGGTAGGCAAGAAATTCTTCTCAGTTTCTGCCATGGTCTTTTTTAATTTATTCTTTATTGTTCCAATGTTTCTTTCCACCAACCCTGCTGACTGAGGATGATAGGCGCAATGATTCTTTAACTGTATACCAAATACTTGTGCAAATCTGGAGATTAGTTGATTGACAAAATGAGGCCCATTGTCACTATATATTCTTTCTGGTATTTCAAATACCAACATTTTTATCCTTCTGTCCCTTTCCCTTACTGTGGAATATCCCCATAATACAATCTCACCGCAATGTCAAAAAAGACAGAAAAAAGAAAATCTTTCTGTATTTATAAGATACCACGTCTGGACAGAGTGAAACAGAGAGCTCTTGGTATTTATAAGATACCACTTATTGACAGAGTGAAACAAAGGACCTCTGTAATTATAAGATACCGTACATAGACAGTAGAGGTAGGAAAATTGCTTTCGCAGCGAAGTTGTTCACTTGCAATCCCAGCACTTGATCACAGAGAGCTTCTCACAAATGCCGGGGGGCGTATTAACAACAACCTTATTCACTGTTCGTTCGCCGTAAAAGACTCCTGAACAGTCATTCACACAGACAGAGTCATTCAGACATGATTTGTGACATGGGTTGGTATAGCTGTCCCTGGACCATAAGAGTTCTTCTCTTTAAGGTCTTGTGATACTCTTTCACAATAATACAAGCTGCAAGCAACCCCAACAGTATTACCACAATCACAAACAACAACAATTCGTTATCACAAAAATAATGACTAACTATCTGTGCACATTTCTCCTGATCAGCCTCATATTACTCCAAGTAATATTTCTCATTGTCGAATGCATACGCAGTTATTTATTTCAGTAGTCCCTGACAGACTTTGACCACTTATAATATTTCCCAGAAATATTTTTCCTACTCACATTTCTGAAGAGAAGACCGTCATAAACTTTCGGGAGGACGCTGCCGGTTTCAGGGACGATGTCGCGAAGTGCCTCTGGTTAACAGCAATCTTAGCTGGAGGACTTATATTATTACCCCAGATGCAGATCCTCGAGGTGTGGTTCCTCAGGACCGTCGTCCCTGTCTCCGGTCAGGACCTCCTCACACAGGGCAACAAAATGTTGGTTGAATTAATGGTCGAATTCTCCTCAGAAAGAGTTTTCCTTTATTTAGATCATGCGCATAATCGACACAAGGCACACAAGAAACAAAAGTCGAAGCGTTGTCTGATTACATGTTTGGATTACATGGTTTATATAACCTCTTATCTATTTCTAATAGCATGCTTCATTCTGATTGGTTACCTTTCAAGCAAGTTACACCTCTTTAAGCTGCATAATTAAGAATGGCCTAGACTTGACCCTTTGCACATATATATATGTAGAACATAGAGTAGACGTTTTGGCGTGAACTCGTGCATATATCATAGACTAGACATTTTCTACTTTCTTATGTCTTTGTCAGAAATACTATTTATGATAACACACGCATTTTTCTAACACCATAACTATAATGCTCCATTCCTTTTATTAATTTTGTAGCCCGCCTCTGCACCCTTTCTAGTGCCATGATATCCTTCTTTAGAATAGGTGCCCAAAATTGCATAGCATATTCAAGGTGCGGCCTTACCATTCATTAATACAGAGGCAAAATTATATTTTTAATCCCGCAAATTGATGCCCCTTTTAATACATGACAATACCTTACTGGCCTTAGCAACTGCTGACTGACATTGCACATTGTTTCCTAGTTTGTTGTCTATAACAGTTCCCAAATCCTTCTCATTTGTCGTGACCCCTAACTCACTACCATTTAGGGTGTAGGTTGCTTGTGCATTCCCTACCCCGAAGTGCATAACTTTACATTTATCTACATTGAATTTCATCTGCCATCTGTGTGCCCAGTCCCCAGTCTATCTAGATCCCTCTGCAGCACTGTAATATCTCGATCACACTGCATTACTTTACCTAGTTTAGTGTCATCCGCCAAAACACAGAAACATGACTTTCAATGCCTATTGCCAGGTCATTTATAAATATGTTGAATAAAATTGGTCCCAGAACAGAACCCTGAGGGACACCACTTTTGACCAGCTCGAAAATTTACCATTTATAACAACTCTCTGTTCTCTATCTCTAAGCCAAGGTTCTACCTGAGCACAAGAATTTGCATCTAGACCAATTTCCTGCAGTTTGAATACTAACCTATTGTGTGGAACCGTCTCAAACGCCTTGGCAAAATCCAAGTAGATTACATCCACTGCAACCCCCTGATCTATACTTTGACTTACTTCTTTGTAGAATGCAATTAAATTAGTTTGACAGGACCTATGTTTCATAAAACCATGCTGATTTTTGCTAATAATACTGTTCTTCCCAATGAATTCTTTTTTTTTTTTTTAAAGATTTTATTACATATAAAATTTGACCATTACAAACATATAACAAGACAAGATCTTACATTTCTATGTCTCAAGAGTAAAATTTTACGAAATAAAATATCTGACATACATACAATGACAGTAAATTGAGATTATCATAATCTGATATTATAACCAGAGCTGCGGGAGGGAGGAAGAGAAAATATCATAAAATTACTAATAATGAAAATAATAATAGTAATTTGCCAAGGTTAAAAAAAAGAAAAAATTAAAAATATAAGAAAAACAGAAGAAAAGAGAGAGAAAAAGGAATCTCTATTATACTAAATCGGTCTCCGAGATCATATTTTGCCATGGGAGCCAGATTGCCTTATAATTATAGATGTTACTATATATCCTATAAAATTGTTTTTCCATTTTATATTGATAATTTATCTGAGTAATTACTTGAGACCATGACGGTGCTTGTTCCATTTTCCAGTTTCTTGCGATACAAATTTTGATAGCGGCCAGAATGTTAATGGCCAGATATCGATTTGATTTATTTTGCAAGGATATGTCGATATGAAATAAAAAAGTTTGAGGGTACAATATTAAGTCGAACCCAAATAACTTCCTAAATAATTCAACAACTTTAAATTTCATATTAGAGAGTTTGTCACATTCCCACCAGATATGTAGCATGGATCCTAATTCTAATTTACATCTACAACATTTGTTAGAAGTGGATCCATACATTTTATGTATAGATGTCGGAACGTAATACCATCTGTGAAGGAGTTTAAAAAATTGTTCGTGCAAATTTATACAATGTATCGCCTTTCTTGTGTTAATCCAGGCTGCAGCCCAGATATCAGATAAAAAAGAAATTCCCAAGTCCGTTTCCCATTTTAAGATAGTATTGGGTTTATCTGGAATAGAATCTTGTTCAAGCAGTTTAGTTATTTGCATAATTGTATTTCTTTTATGATGTCTGTTCAAAAACCTATCCAGATTAGTCAAAGGTCTGACCGGGTTATGTTTAATAAAATTTCTAATCCTTAAATATGGGAAAAATTCTTTACTTAAGAAAGAATATTTAACTTGTAGTTCTTTAAAGGAAGCTAGGTCCGTAGAAGACCAGATGTCCTCTAATGTAGCCACTCCTTGGGAAAACCAGAGTCTTAAATCAATATCTTTTATCAGATTTTGCAAGACTATTAGAGGAGTAAATATCGAAGAAGACCAAATTTTTTCTTGAAACTAATCATGTTGTTCAAAATATTCGAGATGATAGGGTTAACAATCTCTAAATCATTTATTCCCTTTATATTGAACCAATACAGATAATATGGATCTAAATTATGACACTTCCACCTCTCGTATCTATACCATGGAAGGTGCAGTTCTCGTTTTGTATCCCATGCCAAAAAATGGCCAAAGAGGCAGATTTGATGGAGGGTACGTAAATTGGGGAAATTAAGTCCAATCTATGAGAGACTTTTGGTAAGTATTATTCGTGAGATCCTCGATTTTTTACCCAACCATACGAATGAGTAAAATAATTTTTCAAATTGATTTAAAATTCTTAGTGGAACTGATAAAGGAATAACTCTGAATAAGTAAATTAATTTTGAAAGGACATACGACTTTAATGTGTTTAGTCTGCCTAACCATGATATTTCTAAGCCTTTCCATTGTGTAAGTTGATTTCTAAGAGTTTCCAGAAGGATAGTATAGTTATTAATTACAGTATCTCTAAGGTTCTGATATATCTTAATGCCTAGATAGTCAATGTGGTTTTGTCCCCATAAAAAAGCAAAGTTACTTTTAATTTCTTCAAATCTAGAAAATCCATATTAAAGTCAATGATCTGAGATTTATCTAAATTCAATTTATAATTAGAGTATACTGCATATTCCTTAATACTTTCCAATGTCTCTGAGAGTGATATTTCAGGTAAAGATAAAGTGAGGAGAATATCATCTGCGTATAAAGAGATTTTGTGTTCATATGGACCTGTTGTTATTCCAGAGATTTTTCCGACCGACGTATTATCGTCGCGAGGGGTTCAATAGAGAGGGCATACAGTAATGGAGCTAGAGGGTATCCTTGTCTTGTCCCATTATTGATAGAAAAAATGGTCGAATTTAAGTTTGAACCTGAGATCTTTGCTTGCAGATTTTTATACTGCTGTCCATTCAGGCCAAACATTTTTAAAGTTTCTTCCAAAAAGGGCCAACTCACCCGGTGTCAGGACTCGGGTGATCAGGTCGGGTAGGAGCCTATGCGCAGGGGATACTTGGGGTTCAGTATGTAACCCACGGTGCATGATTATGCAAACAAAGACACCACAAACAGAAATCCAGGTAATGCAGTGTATTTGATGTATATAACAGGACCAGCAAATAAGGGTAAAATAGTCTAAGCAAGTAACCGGACGTATGGCAAAATAAAATACAGGTAATAAGTCTTTTGGCAGGGAGCCCCCTTGGAAGGGCGCGACAGACAGAGAGCCCGCTGGGAAGGGCACGACAGACAGAGAGCCCGCTTGGAAGGGTAGAAAAGGCACAAAAGCAGGGAGTCCACTTGAAAGGACACAACAATAGCAGGGAGTCCACTTGGAAGGACACAACAATAGCAGGGAGTCCACTTGGAAGGACACAACAATAGCAGGGAGTCCACTTGGAAGGACACAATAGCAGGGAGTCCACTTGGAAGGACACAATAGCAGGGAGTCCACTTGGAAGGACACGAAAGCAGGGAGTCCACTTGGAAGGACACAATAGCAGGGAGTCCACTTGGAAGGGCACGAAAGCAGGGAGTCCACTTGGAAGGGCACGAAAGCAGGGAGTCCACTTGGAAGGGCACGAAAGCAGGGAACCAGGAACAGTACAGGTGCAGAGCCACAGCAGGAAGGTCCATAGACTTCAATACAAAGGCCCTGACTGAAGGGCAGGGCAGGTTCATAAAGGCAGGGCAATCCAGGTAACAAGGCCCAGCTGGATGTATTCACTAGGGCTCAACCCAGGTAACAAGGCACACCTGAGTTCTGAGTGCTCCAGAGGGCAGAGGGTGGCCACTAGTGGTAGCAGATGTAAATGGCACAGGTATGAAAAAGCCATGGTTCAGGCAGCGAAAAATAGGTTCCTGACACCCGGTCAAAAGCCTTCTCCGCATCTAAGGCTAAGAAGACTGCCGGCGTATTATTAAAGTGTATTTCATGTATAAGATTTAATATCCTACGGGTATTATCTTCACCACTCCTACCCAGTATAAAGCCCGTTTGGTCTGAATGGATCAAGTCCTGCATAACAGCAGCTAATCTGTTAGCTAAAATTTTTGAAAATATTTTAATGTCAAGGTTTATAAGAGAAATAGGGCGGTAGTTTGAAACCTTACTCAGATCTTTCCCAATCTTTGGGAAAGGAGTTATTGTGGTCTGTAACATTTCCGACGGAAACTCTTTCCCTAAAGGAACTTCTCTAAATACTTTCAATAATAATGGAGATATTATGGGGTCCAATAATTGATAGAAAGGAGCTGAAAATCCATCTGGACCGGGAGCTTTGGATTCCTTATTATAGTGTTAATCTCAGAGAGTTGAATAGATAGATTTAAGTTTTCCAACTTTACTTTAGATAGTTTAGGTAAATTTAAATCGTTAAGAAATGAACTTATCTGTGTTTTATCCTTATTAACTATAGGTAAATTATATAATGTGCTATAGTATTCTCTAAAAGCTTCTCCAATTAGTTTTGGGGTTAAATAGGTTTTACCATTATATACGATCTTATTAATTCTACTTTTAGCTAACCTATTTTTAATTTTTTTAGTTAAATTCTTACTGGCCCTGTTACTACTGTAATACCAATCCTGTTTAAGGAATAAAAGATTTTTATTGATGTTCTCCATTAGTCTCTCTTTAATCTTACATTGAATTTCTTTTATGTCTGTGTATAGGAGATTTGAAGGTCTTATTTTATTACTAGCTTCTAATTGTGCCAGCTCAATATATAAATCTGTTAGGGTCGCGCCTTTCATTTTCTTTATATATGCACCCTGTTTTATAAGATAGCCCCGCATGGTGCATTTAAAAGCGCACCATAGAGTTGCAATCGAGACTGTACCATTATCGTTGGTCTCAATAAAATTTTTGGCCAAATTCCTAAGTTGTTCCTTGAAATCGCGTGAAAGCAAAAGGGATTCATTAAGCCTCCAATTAGATTTTATTTTAAATTCTTCATTGTTTTTAATTTTTATAAAGATAGGTGCGTGATCGGACCAAGTCAAATTTCCTATAGTAGGCGACTCATAGATTTCTAAAGATTTATTGTCTGAAAAAAACATATCAATTCTGGAATACGAGTGATGCCTAACAGAATAATGCGTAAACTCCTTCACAGATGGATTATACATTCTCCAAATATCGAACAAATTATTACGAGCAAGACACAGAGAAAATGAGTTAGCTAAGGATTTCAACTTTAAATTTGGATATGTACCATGCATAAAACTCTTATCCAATTTAACGTCTAATATACAATTCATATCTCCTCCGATTACTAAGAAACCTTTTGAGATAGCATGGACTTTTTCAGGAGTTTTATCCAAAAATCTAACTGTAGAGATATTTGGTGCATATATATTAACTAACGTATAGGTCACGTCATTCAACTTACAAAGGAGAATAGTGTATCTAGCTTCTTGGTCAGATTCCGTATCTGTTCAAACTTAATATTTTTGTTTATCAAGATTGCAACTCCTCTTTTTTTCCCCCACTTAAACTGGAGTGAGTAATAACAGGGTATTTCTTATAAGTCCAATGGTGGGAAACTCCTTTTTTCCAATGTGTTTCTTGCGCAAAACATATGTCTATTTGTTCTCTAATTAACATATCATATAAGAAACCTCTTTTGTATGGGAATTTAAACCTTGGCAATTAATAGAAACAAGTTTAAGTGTCATAGATATTAAATAATATTAGGCCCTCTTCCTCCCTCCTCAACTTTGATTTACCGTCAAGACATAGACAGACAACAAAAAACAAAGCATTTATACAGTTTACACATGAAAATCTTTCATGCGTCCTTTGCCCCATCATTAGATTGGGCGAATTCATGCGTAGGTGCCGACGTTTAGGAGACCTTTAAGTTAATAAAAAAAAAAAAAAAAAAAAAATATTTGTATATTTTAAATAATGTCTAGGCACCAGTAGACCAGCTTAATGTAATTTAAATTGATCATATTAACAAATTAGTGTACTACTACTTCTTTAAATATGGTAAATTCTTTTAGCCATATTAATTAATGAATAGGGTGATAATAAATAAGTAAAAATTTTAAGTGTAATTTAACCAAATAAGTAAATAAATAATATTTATTAAGCAGTGTTTATGTGCAATACACTAATATGATGTAATTATATCTTAGTATATTATTTAATTAATTAATACACTTCTATTTTCATTAAAATATAATAAATTCGATTTTAACCAATATAGTTAATGAAAATAATAATAATAAATGAATTAATAAAAATAAAGATATAAATTAAATAAATAAATACATTATTGTAAGTAATAATTAAGTGCAAATGAGCAAAAACAAGGTGCTAAATGATACCAAAGTATCATTATTATATGATACTTTCATTATTAATGGAATTAATTAATCAATAATAATATTAATAAATAAGTTATTTCATCCAATAAATACATTATTGTAAATAATAATTAGGTGCAAATAAACAGGTATAAAGTGCTAAAGAAATTTAGTGTGCTGCCACTTCATTGTTAAGTGATAAAATCATTATTAGTAGAATTAATTAATCGATAATAATAATAAGTAGATTATTACAAAATTAAATATAAGTTAAATAAATATTTAATATAATATATTGTTTAGACACTAGTAAACATGTGAAGTATGTAAAAAAATGGCTTAACCCAGTAATACTTAAAACTTTCAATTTCCTCAAGCTTGTTTTTTAATTATTGTAAGTGATAATTAAGTGCAAATGAGCAAAAATAAAGTGCTAGAGGCATTTAATGTGCCGCCATTTCATTATTATATAATACTTTCATTATTAATAGAATTCATTAATCATTAATTATTGTAGGTGATAATTAAGTGCAAATGAGCAAAAATAAAGTGCTAAAGGCATTTAATGTGCCGCCATTTCATTATTATATAATACTTTCATTATTAATAGAATTAATTAATCAATAATAATAATAAGTAAATTATTACAGAATTAAATATAAATTAAGTAAATAAATAATATAATATATTGTTTAGACACTAGTAAACATATGAAATATGTAAGAAATGGCTTAACCCAGTAGCACTTTAAACTTACAAATTCCTCAAACTTATTTTTTAATTATTGTAAGTGATAATTAAGTGCAAATGAGCAAGAATAAAGTGCTAAAAACATTTAGTGTGCTGCCATTTCATTATTATATGATAATTTCATTATTAATGGAATTAATCAATCAATAATAATAATAATAAATAAATTACTGCATCAAATAAATACATTATTATAGGTAGTAATTAAGTGCAATTTAGCGGGTATAAAGTGCCAAAGGCATTTAGTGTGCTGCCACTTCATTGTTATGTGATCATTGGTAAAATTAGTTAATCAATAATAATAATAAATAAATTATTACAGTGTGTATTTCTAGTGTATATTAATGTTCCTTTACCCAAAATTAATATTTATAATGTGGTGTATTGAGTCTGCAAATAATAGTGAATATTTGCAGAATTAAAGTGCAAAGGTGCTAACTATCCAAATAAATAGAAAATATGGTGAAAGTTAAAATAATAAATATTATAGATATTTAAGTAGATATATCTAACTATAAAACTCGATTCATAGTGTATTAACTATTCAAAATCAATATAACTTAAAAAACTTCAGATTTTCCAAGTGCATTTCTAATACATACAATTATGATAGAGAGTGTGCAAATCTTCTAATAGTGTGCAAGTACTCATAATTTAAAGTGACAAGTGTCCTAAATACCAAAAAAAAAATAATAATAATAAGTTAAATAAATTAAATAAATTATTAATAAAAAGTTCAATTCATAATGGGATAGCTGCCTTGCTATCGTCGTCCCTACAAAGTACTTTTCCTATGCGAGAATGTAGATAAGAAATCTTCAAGTTCTGGAGGTTTATTAATTACTAGCGTTTCTCCCTCATTCTGTATAATCAACTTAAAGGGTGATCCCCATTTATACTTGATGCTCAGATCGCGGAGTTTCTTAGTGCCATCATAAAATTGTCTTCTAAACTTTCGTATTGCCATTGAGAAATCAGGAAGAAGTTTCAGATCTTTATATTGCTGACTTTGTGCAGAATTTTTATTAAATTGTGTTATAAAAAGATTCTTGATGTAAAAATTGTTGAAACGGACTATTACATCCCTTGGAGTGCTAGTGATTAGGTCTTTTGGTTTAGGAAGTCTATGAAAGTTTTCCAGCAAAAAATGACCTAAACTATCTTCTTTAATAAAGGTTGATAGAAGATCCTTTAAATAATTCTCCAGATTGCTAATTTCTTCAGGTATCCCCCTTATCCGCAAGTTTTTCCATCTTGATCTGTCTTCCAAGAGTGTTAATTTCGTTTCTATAGCTTGATAATTAGATCTGAGATCACTGTTCTGCATTCTAAGATTCTCTAGTTCGTCCTGCAGTGCCTGGATTAGGTTTGATTGTGAGATAAATTTTTCTGAAATTGATGCACTGTCTTGCTTCAGAGAGATTGTATTGGTTTTCATTTCTATAGTGAGTTTGGAATATAAATCACTTATATTATTAATCTTGATTGGATTGATTAATTCAGTTTGTACCAATTGGGGGTGAGTATCAAGAGAGGAATCAACTGATATGTCCGAGGAGTCTTTTGAAGGATGTTTGGGTGTAGGTGTAGTGAGAATCGGTTTGGGAGAGTATTATGTAGTTAGGACTTTAGATTTTTCATGGCTCATTCTTCTGTCCTTTTCTCTATCCCTTTCTCTGTCTTTGTCCTTTTTTGGCGGCATCTTAGTATTTTAAATACAAGTGCTCTGAAGCCGTTTATACCCGTTAATTTCTTATATGATGTTTCTCTCCTTATTTTTTTTTCCCTTTATTTTCCTTTTTTTTTTTTTTTGCTCTTTTTCTTCCTTCCTCTCTCTCTTTTTTACTCCTTTCTTTCCTTAGCTTGTTAACCCCCTCCTCATATATTTCCTTGATCTCCTAAGGTTTTATACCTCTCGTCTTTTACTTAGATTATTCGCATTAATTCTTATTAATTCATTTTGAGTCCAAAAAATTCAAGCTATTTCAAAATAATGAGAAAAATAAAAAATATATTCGGTGGTAAGCAGTGAAATTCCCAGGGACCTCATAGATTTAGGCCTCCGGATGTTTATAAGTATAAATATCTCCAGTTAATGGCGTAGTGCAGCAATGTAGTGCGATAGTGTGTTGATACTTCCAGAAATTTCTTTGAATCTCAGTTAATAGCAGTATACAGAGAGATATATGTATACTAAAAACGTCACTTATCTTGCGTTGAAAACCGGACGGTGAACAACTAGATGGAATCGCAGTTGTAGTCGTGGACGAGGGATATGTCCATATATCTCTGCATCTGTGTTTTCTATTCGACCATCAGGATGCCATATATCCTGCTTCTTACTCCAGGCAAATAAAAACACGCAGGAAATGTATAGAAAGTATGCAAGTAAGTGGGTGCCAAATACCAGGTTGATCCCCCAGGCTGGGTCAGGCTGAGTCCGCTGTAATAAAATAAACCGCTGTCCTGGGATTATTCTGAGGCTCGGAAGCGCTAAATTTTCGTCTCGGCAGCTACACCATTACCCGGTAAAACCGAGCATCGCCATACGTCTCCAAAAGCCGGCACTAGCCGCAGGCGTATTACTCAGCACGCATAGCGTGATGCGTGCAGCGTTCTACGTCACCATCCATCCTTTCTTCCCAATGAATGCTTGAATATTATCCCTAAACAGCCCTTCAATATATCCATTGCCATAGGTTCCTCCTTAATATATACTGAGGAAAAACTGTTATTTAAAGTTTCCGCTTTTTCCTGGTCCTTCTTAACCAACACTCCCATCTGGTATTTCTAAACTCAAGACAAATAGTAGAATCTATTTAGCAGGTTTTTTCATGAGCTTTTTTTGGGATGAGTAAAAGATTGTTCAGTGCCTGAGTTTTCGAAATGATAGGTTTGCAATAGGATACTTATTTATAGTTCTCCAGACGTTCATCTAGGTAGAAGAAGAACTGTTTGGGGATGTAAGGACGGTGAAGATATCATACCCGAAGAGACCGAGGGAGATGTCTCAATTGGGAATCCTTTGATCAAGGCATATGCTCTTACACGGATCACATTGGTAAAATTAAAAAGCATAGTGCAGAATCCTAACAAACAGACACTTGCCGGGGTTTCTATATAGTGCCATTTATCCCTGTTTGTAGGGATTGGTGGACGCCCAATTTCGCTAAACTTTTTTGTAAGCATTCCTAGTAAAGTCGGTCAAAAGCCTTCTCAGCGTCAAAGGAGATTTTTACCTTTAGCTCACAGCAGCGAGGTGAATTGTATAGTGTAGGACTCGCCTAAGAGGTTTGCCGTGACGTGGCAGGCGAGCTTCCATTTTAATGGCCATTGGAGTGAAACTAAAAACCTCCATTTGTCTATATGAGCACAGGTGTTTGGGATAGTGCGCAGGTAACTTTTTTTGTGTTTGTTCTATGTATTTTGGGCTGATGAATACTATAGCCGTTGCTGCCGCCTAAGAATGATGGGAGTTTGAGCGCAGGGCTTTCTTTTGTGTGTCAGCGTCAAAAGATGCCAGAAGACAAGGGAGGTGTGGGCCTCTGATTTCCATATGACATTCAAGAAGTTGCGGTATTGTTATGGGGTTGGCTACCTAAAATGAACCCCAACTTATCCAGATGCAGAAGGGACAACACAAAGGGAGTAAGTCAATTCGCAAACACTTTGGCATACAATTTAACAACCCCATTCAGCAGGGAAATTGGCCTGTAGATAGAGCAGTTGTCCAATTTTATCACTGGTTGGGAATTGTCACTATGAGGGCTTGAAGGCTCTCCTTCGGGATGGGTCTTTCTTTCTTTAAAGCTATGAATAGGAAACAGAGACGTGGCACCAGGGATGTAGCTAAATTCTTGTAGTAAATGTTAGATAAGCCATACAAAAATAAAGTGACTAATGGCGCTTCTAATAGATATATGGATAAATAAAGTATATAAAATGAATATAAAAAATAGCTGCTAGCACTTAACACATAACCCCTATGTTGAGGGTCTCATAGAAGATACCATCTGTGATTTGAATCCAAGTATCCTTTTTTTTCTCTTTACATACGATGGGTGTTACTTTGTAAGAAGGGACATATTCAATTGTTATATAATACAAAACTGCATAGCACTACTAATATAGAGTTATTATAAACGGAGCGCTGCACTATATTTATTAATCTATTTTTTGAATGTTAGATAAGCAAAATAGCCCATGGGCTGTTTTCAGCTTTCTCTACCTGAAAAAAGTCCCGATTTTTCAGTTTTTTTCAGTCCTGTCCCGTCACATTTGGGTAAAGTAGGTATGCAAATATAGGTACAAAAAATATAATAAATTAAATAACTTGTAAAATATAATTAGAAAATAACCCCTTATGTTAATAACACCTATTAAATTTTAAGTTAGATAAATTAATAATAGATGTTTAACCAAACCGGTGCACCACTACTATCCTTAACCTTAATTAACCCTATAACTCTAAGTCTAAGCTTATTTTGAGTTTTTGACCACTTTCATCCATCCACATACCTCCCAACAGTCCCAAATCTCACGGGACAGTCCCGCTTGTCATTCAATCCTGTACGGTTAAATTGGGGTTGTAGGTAAGTATGCCATTATACTCAAGTCGCAAATGTTAGGCAAGTGCGTAAAATCGGTCTCAAATTCCCTATTGAACAATGCATTCATTTATTGACTTTAGCACCGTTTCATGGCATTTCCATGGCAACCACCAGAAAACGAAGAAAAAATGAATACAAAGTACACATACGAAACTAACACGGGAAAGGACGAATATTTCTAGAATTTGCAGATATCTTTCCATCGAAGACTAACACGAAGACAAACACGTCTTCATCTTCGCCGGCGCCCAAGTCTAATTTAAACTTTCTCGATCACAACCTTAAGACGTCTAGTGAGACACCAGATGGTAAAACAAAGCATGTGCAAATTGCACTCAAATATAGATGGGAATAACCAAGGGCAGTTCATGTGGGGATTATTACTATATTTTATCCTTATTAATATATTTTATTTATATTGTGATAACAATTCATGCAGTGATTATTATAGATGCGTCTATCCAGATAAAAGTGTAAACTTGTTGTTATCATGTCTTACACAAATGATGTGCATTAACAGTAAAATACATAATATTAAACCATTTTAATGTCTAATTGGATAATTGACTGTCACTAATTTTCGTGATGTGCGCAGTTGCCATCTGATATCCTTTACGAGAATCACCATGGAAAAACATCTTGCATTTCCAGTAGACGTTACACAAGCGTTTTTTTCTGGTGGCATCACTATAATTGGATGCATAAAGCGGGGGGGGGTCTTTGATGTCACCTAAATCCATTCAGCTTTGAATTTTGAAACTATTTTTTAAAAGTAAAGTTTATAAAAATGGCTTCCCCTCTTTTTATAAACAGACAGATCACATCACCCGACAGGAGAATGTGGAGTTCTGTTTATTCACATGGAAAACATGTGTTTATTAGAAAACATCATAAAGGGAGCAGTAGTGTCTTTAAGAAATATACTAGCATATTCTATATATATGTATATATATATATATGTATGTATATATGTATATATATATATATACATATATACATACATATGTATATTTTTTTAAATTTACCCCTCCTAAAGGCAAACGGGGGTCTGTAAACCTAGAGGACAGGACCGCTGAGGAGAGCCCAACTCAAGCGTGCCGACAATTATATCATTATATGGATCCTTTCTGCAGTAACTGTGGGAGCGACTCTACAGCGATACTATTAAAAGTCACAGTGTGCGGACGGTTCTTACATCTCAAAACCGGATTCAGGTGCTGCAGCCTGTTTCATTCCTTTCAAGGTACTTTAGCAAAAAATAACTCATTAAACTACTAAGAAAAATGTTTTTTTTTTCCTTATTAAAGATGTTAAAAACAAACATAATTTGCAGTCTGCTTTTAGTCCAACATCTATTTTTATCTCATTTATTTAACTTGAACCATCATTATTTGCATCTTTGAAATTGATGTTTTCATGATCAGTAAGCTGTAAACATGCAGGCCACACCAACATTGCCAAATATGGAAAATATGTAAATCAGGCATGTTATGTCATAATAGTTAACTTGCACGGTCTTGACACACACACACACTTTAAGCCACGCCCATATCACCATATATGGAAAACATGCAAAGCAGTCAACTATGATGTCATAATAGCTAGGCTATAAACCCCCGATGCCTGCAGTGACTGTGCCCTCATTCACACAGTGATTGTTCATAGACGAGGACCTCAGAGAGAGAAGAAGCTACAGGACTGTAGCTTCTTAGGAAAAGTATGTATACCCTAAATTATAAATGCACATAATCTAACATAGACCATAAGTCAAATGTATAGTTATATTATAAAAAGATAAAGGGAATTAGATAGTATTGTTTTGCTCAAAACTTGCTTCTCTGTTTTGGTCGAAAAATGATTGAACTGAGGTGTCCTTCCCCATGGAACGTGGTAGAATATAGATAGTAAAACAATGACATAGAAATTACTCTGCGCTAAGCAAATATGGCAAAACAAAACAGGATGTTATCATCTCCTCTATGGATAGATGGCTGCAATACAAGAGGTGGCTGAACTTTCTCCAGCAAAGCACTCAGGACCGGTATTACATCCATCCATAACCAAAACGTTTGAAATATCTCTGATCAGAGAGCTATTATTTCTGGCCAAATGTGGTTTAATTTATTTCATAAACAATTTGATTCCAACATCCTGTTTACAGTTACCAAGGCCCATATTACCATATATGGAAATATGCAAAGTGGGCAATTGTGATGTCATAATAGCAAAGAAGCTACAAGGCTATAATGTGACAGAGAATGTGAGGATATTACGTTTACAATCTAGACTTAAAAAGTAAATAGACGTATAAAAGTATAGTTTTAAAATTAAAAAAAGATTTTGGAAGATTTTATTTTTTCTTAAACCCACTAGTTTGCTTCTCTATTGTGGTTTAAAAATCAGTAAGCTGTGAACACACAAAGCAGGTAAATTTCAAGTCCTAATAATTATGTGACATGACCATTGTACCACCAGCCACAGCAATATTACCATATATGGAAATATGTAAAGTGAGCAAATGTGATGTTTCATTTACTTGAAAATCTAAAGTAGCAGTTGTCAAAAAAGGTTCTTATGTATTAATGTATTTTTATTTGTCTTTAGAACATGTTTTCTATGGATGTCTTTTCTCGTTATCTGGTTGGGAATCATGTTATCGGCAATATTGTCAAACTGACGGTATTGGGCGCAGCCAGTTATTACACCGCCAAATGGATGATGCATGCCTTCCATTCAACCAGAAAACAGGAACCAGAAGATGAACCTCAGATAGAGGTATGGGACTTTTTTCTTAATAACTTTGACAATAGAGAATACCAGTAAAGTCTATAGAAAGAAGGGGTAACAATGTTTCCTAAAAGATAAAATCCTGTGATCGTAAACGGGATGTACAGATATCAGTATTTACATTAGTTCTCCAAAGCTATGTGCAGTGATCATCCATGAATCTCACCAGGTGGACCTCACACGGGAAAGGGATTTAATAGCATTGCCTGAGATGTGGTATTCTTGGTGGGATCCTTAGTTAATCATTTTAAAATACGGTAAACTTACTTTTGTTCTTTTGGTATCTTGTAGGCTAAACAACCGATGAGTCAGATTGGAGGAAAAACTGTCAGTCTGACGCAATACGAAATGTGCATCGCCGCACAGTTAGTGGACCCACTCAACATGGAGGTAAGGGAAAAGGTTACATGGAAAGAAGTAAACTGGGGAAGGAAGGACCAGGACAGTGAAGAAACCTGTATATATCCTTTTAAACCCCCATTACTTTATAGTGCTATTCCTTTTTGCTTTGTCTAATATTTCTAAGGTTGCATTGTAGAAGCAGTTTTACAATTGTGTTTGTTCCCTGTAGGTGACCTGGAGTGACATCGCAGGTCTTGACAATGTCATCGAGGCCCTAATAACCAGCGTCATCCTCCCTATAAGAAAGAGACACCTGTTTCCAAAATCCAGGCTGATGCAGCCTCCTAAAGGTATTACTCAAACCCTGTATGCGGGACTTTTTGGGTTGAATCTGTTTCACTTATTAAGGCTTAAGGTGCTCCATTGATGACTTATTTTATATGTAGAAAGATTATCTATGTGGAAGCATTTTGGTGAGCCACAAGGCTGTCCAATTCTGGCCCTCAGGCAGTTACCGTCAGGATATCCTTAGACTCAGTTGAGTTATCGACAAACCTGCTCTATTCACCAGTAAATTGAAAGTACATTTTATCTGTACTTCTTTTTACCTGTATCTGATTGTGCTGTTTGCGCTCACTGCAAGGGAGTTAACATAATGGTATCTCTATCTGGGCAGGTTTCTTTGCAGTTAGGCTGGATAATTATATCTAGATAGGTTAGTAACTGTGTAGTTATGAGAGGTGGCAAACAAAAGGCACAAAAAAGCACAGAAATAAGTAAATGAGGTGCAAAAACTCCCAACCTGTGCGCAACAGGTAGCAGAAAATGTATTTGTAGGCGGTGCAAAATATAAGAGTAAACTATAAAATCTGATACCTGAAGTAAAAAAGTAGAAATCTACTTTAAAATAATATAAAAAGGACTTGGTACAGAACTTACGAGTCACTCAGGTAAATGTTGCAGAGAAGTAGACAGTGTTACTGAGATCAACAATGTTTCGGAGTGGTAGCCTTTGTCAAGGGTAATCTGCAGACTGACTTGGAGTGGTGCCAGTTCTTCTTTTTTGTCCCTGTTATATTATGTTACAATACATTTTGATGTTTTAGCTTGGCATAAGATTGCTGCGGTATCATTTATTTGTATTATAGTATGCACCTCCATGAAATACTTTCAAATATTTAAAAGGTTATACATTCTTGCTAAACAAAACACCAAAAGGATGTTTGTTTTTTTTTGTTGTTTTTTTTTTTTGGGGGGGGGGATTATTTCTTTGTAATGCTTTCTTTCAAACTTATATAATTAACTATTAGAAGCTCTTACTCCAGACTGCAATATGCAGAAATGTGCTTGATCAGAGGCTATCTTCACTTGGTACCCTTTATATTTTTAAGCAGATTAAATTACTGGAGCCTTTAAATACATTATTTTAATATTGTTTAATTACTAAAGGTACTTCTATTGTATAAATAAAATCATGCACGTTTTTTTATACAGGTGTCCTTCTTTATGGACCTCCAGGTTGTGGAAAGACACTTATTGCCAAAGCCACAGCCAAAGAAGCCGGATGCCGGTTTATTAATCTCCAGCCATCCACCCTGACCAACAAGTGGTATGGAGAGTCTGAGAAACTAGCAGCTGCTGTTTTCTCTTTGGCTGTGAAGCTCCAGCCAACTATCATTTTCATCGATGAAATCGGTAAGTTGCTCTTGGAAGTCACCAATCTCTAGCCATGCCAAATGGTGTATGTATTAGACTTCAATGTGATATTAGACAACTGGTGCCCAATCAATGGGCATTAATGAGTCTTTTTGTACATTCATCATGCTTGACTTTTTCTTTCTCTCCACACAGACTCTTTCCTTCGAAGTCGTTCCATGAGTGACCATGAAGTGACGGCCATGATGAAAGCCCAGTTCCTAAGCCGTTGGGACGGGCTGGAGACAGGCCACAATTGTCAGGTTGGCATTACTTTAAAAATTTTTATAAGCAAATCTTCCAAACTAGAGTACATTGTTTAGGATTTTAGGCTAGAGAACACACAGATAAGATGTGTATCCAACACTTTAAAAATACAGATTGCGTGCATAAGTGTAGTTCCTAAAGGATTTTTGAGGCTCTGGGATTTGGAGAAGAAACCACACATCATTCATTCTAGATTTATCATATTTTTTCAACACATTTTCCTACCATATAGTACTTCTTATGTTTCACTTTTGTTGTATTTTCATAGGTTATTATCATGGGGGCCACTAACCGACCTCAGGACATCGATCCAGCAATACTGCGGAGGATGCCAGCCAGATTCCTGATTAAGAAACCAGTATGTAACTAAAATGTCTTTTTGAAGGAAATCCTCATGTTAAACTTGTGTATATCCATGTTCTAAATAATCTCAATACATCAACCTGCAAAAAATGTTGCATGACAAATAGAACTTTAGTAAAAAGTGGAGTTGTTTATATTTTAAAACAAACCCATTTTATGACCTGCATTAAACATTTAGTAGCTATTGTATAAATACACAACTTTTACAGCCGATTTTAAACCAAATCACTATTGTTAAGATAAATAATGAAGATAATTAGAACTTGCGGTTCTCTTAGATAGTGATGTATGGGTCAAATACTACTAATACTAAATGCTACTGAAGAAACAAGGTTATTTAAAGTTTGTTTTAGCCACTCCATAACTATGAATTCTTCATATATTTCCCCATTCCTATACTTCAAAATGCATTCTTGTTGGGATTAACAAGACTAATTATGAATAGTTTTTCTAAAATGCTGTTTTCATCTTTTTTTTCTAGTCTACGGCACAGCGTCAATCAATTCTCAGTCTCATCTTGGAAAATGAAAATGTAAGCAACTTATACTATGATATATGTGATTTTTATGTAATGGTTGACTATTCCACCAATGGCCCAAGAACCGTCCTGCTCAGCTGGAACTGCCTCAGATAGTCACCCCTTTCCACAACATACTGTTAAATGTCAAAAATCAGAACGCCACCATTCTCTGGCTACTGGTATAATATCAATCTTTTACAAGATTCCTAGGCAATTGCGATCTTTTTACACAATGCATTTTCAGTTGGACACGATTCTTCTCAGTCTTGTTTGACTCTTTTCCTTTCCCTAAATGTTTAGAAAAACACGCCCTTGTTTACTCCTTATGAATCTATATCACCCGGCTTTGGTCTCTTGGTAGTTATTTGAATTACACTGGGGAAAATCACCAATTCATTGTCCTTATGTGTCCTAATATGTTTTCTTTAGGTGAATGAAGATGTAGACCTGCGTGAAATTGCCGACTACACCGATGGATTCTCAGGAAGTGATCTGAGGGAAATATGCCGCGATGCCGCTCTGCTTTCCCTCAAAGAATATGCAGACAGCCATTCAGACGTTGGGTATGTGTCACCTCTCTCTCTCTTATATTCATGTATTGCATATGAAACTCCTATGTAATGTTTTTTGGCTAATGGTAAACGTAAGAAAAGCCTTTGTGTTCAGTGACACAAAAAACTGACGTGACAAAGTCAAAGCAAGATGTGCCATTTTGACATATTTTTTTTGTCCCACTGAATGATTGAGTGAATACAGTCCAGAGAACTTTACAACTTCATATTGTAGAGTTGGCTCCACCAAGTGAATCATTGTATCATTTCTCAGCATCTTCACACTTTGTAAACTCAACTCGCAGTAAGTTAGATTTCAGAGTGACAATGAGCTGATAACAAAACTATGCCCACTGACAAGCTATTTTTATTTCTTCTTTTCCAGCTTTTGTCAGGATAGTGTAAAAATAGGACGGCTCCACTTACATAAGGCAATAGAAAGAATGTGCATGTTCCAGGAGCCAATGAGCCAGGGAATCGACATGCTGTCCTAATACACGAAGCCTAATGGATTTAGAGATAACCAAGACGTATTGGTTCTCAAGTTGGACTCATAGGATTATTATTAGTAATAGTATTGTTAGTTGTAAGTTGTAAGTTGTAGTTTGAATAAAGTAGGTTAAGGCCAAGGGCAGTGTTATCTTTCTGTTTAAGGTTGTGTGTGTGTGTCTTCTACAGAATAGTGTGAATAGTTTTCCTCTTAAGACGCTTAAGTCAATAACAGAGCTGCAGAACCTCCGTGTGTTATATAAATGTAATTTAATAGTCCAAAAACATACGCATTTTATTCCGGAAATTAAATGAGTGCATTTCTCATGTGTGTATGAGGACAAGGGTATGTACTTATGTTATAGGTTTACAGGGAAAAGAAAAGCTATGCGTGGTAACATTTAATTGTACAGGGCAAGAAAATTAGCCTAGAAGGAAGGATATATATTCCTTCTTAATGATCATGAAAAGTAAAACCAAATCTCTTGTTCTTCTGCGCCATTCATAGACTAGCGCAAACGTCCAGTCCTGTGAAGGCTTAACGTATGGACAAAATTCTGATAAAATGCAGACTAACATTGTTAGAAATACTTTAAAGCTCTACAGAAATGAATTGTCACAGTCTTATCCACTTAAACATGGCTGAGGCCTTTAGAAAACTTTATTAAGGCAAGCGAGAAGATACCATATAAACAGTGAGCAGAGACATCCAGAAACATCACCACCTACTGATGGAACAGTATATAAAACATAAACTGGAGACAATAGTTGTTGCGGCAGACTTAAAAGACACAGTGTTCCAAGATGCATACAATATGCACTTTTCAAGTCTAGGAGTCTATAAAACATTTTCACTTGAATAAAGTGTTATAAGTTATTGAGTTTGCTTTGGTTGGAAAAATCTAATATATATATATTATGCATGTATGAATGAAATGAGACACACACTCATTGTATATGTATATACTCTATATGTACAATGTATTTCCTGTTTGCTCAGGAGTCACTCATCACAGCCCTCTTTCGCCTCATCTTTTTGTCTGTTGCATAGAGTTCTTTGTTGAACCGATCAGACGTATTGAGAAAAGAGGGATCACCAGGTCCCGACGTCGGATCAATTCGCTTTTTGGAACGCAACATCCTCGGACCATGAGCTCTCCATTGGTATACCGGGATTGATGCACGAAATAGAGACTTTTTGTCGTGTGGGCATTGCTGGACATATAACTGTATGGAGGCACTGGGCTGTCTGGTCGTTGATGGGATTATACTCCTGATCCAAATATGTTGTCTATAGATATACATATCTTTGATGTTCTCAATAAAGTCAGTTCCTGTTTTACCTCAATACGCGTTCTGTCTTATTATTGGGGTAAGCCTCGGTGCTGTCCTTGTAAGGACAGTAATGAACTATATTGCTACGCTCCAGTGCCACTAAGGTTCATGAGGAGCGTTGTTTCCTGCTGTCTTCGGCGCTAGCTCCACCTCACGATTGAAGTCTTGTATTCCTGGTAGCTATGGGGAAAAGAAAACAGCCTCTGGAGGGTGTACCCAGTTAGGGTATGGGTAGGTCCCGTCACATTGGTGCTTCCGGAGAGTGATTTTACCACTCGCAAGATGGCGGCACGTCCTTATAACAAAGATGGAAAAGTTTACTAGAGGGTCTCCAGACCCTCTTGAGAACTCTGGCTCCACTTGCAGGTTACTGCATTCAACCATACAAGTCAATGGAGCCCAGCTTTCTAATCACAATGTGATTAGTAAAACATTTAATAAATAATAAAAGAAAATGAAAAAAATGTAAAAATAAAATTAGTAACATTTTAAAATAATTTAAAATAATAATCAGAGGAACCATCCAGTTCCATCAAAATGTAAAAAAAGTCCAAAAACAAATAAGCTGTTTCCCCATAATTAAAGATTATATCCCCCAAGTATCCATACAGTTGCTGTTTAAATGTCTGTACAGACTCAGATAAAACTACATCTGCAGGCAGAGAATTCCACATCCTTATTGTCCTTACTGTAAAAAACCCTTTCCTCTGCTTTAGACTAAATCTGCTTTCTTCCTGTCTAAATGCATGACCACGTGTCCTGTGCATAGTCCTGTTTATGAACAGATTTCCACACAATGGTTTGTATTGGCCCCGAATATATTTATATAAAGCTATCATATTCCCTCTGAGGCGCTGTTTTTCTAAACTAAACAGATTTAAATTTGTTAACCTTTCTTGAATTTGTTTTTCTTCCTGGATCTGTAACTTTTTTTCTGCTTGGACCTTATTTTCTGGAAAAGACAAAAAGAAAGTTCCCTTCGGGTCTCTATTGGAAACCCACGGACCTATGGTATATAGTCTCTCATCCGTCTTCATAGGTTCCTTTAAAGTAAATAGCAATTTATTACAGTTATCAAAGGTTGTACATTCGGATCGTAATCATTTCAATCTTGTTTTGATCTTGCTCGCTCCTGCCCCGAAAATATCATATCCCCAATCTCGACTAGCTGTTGTCCACATAGCATAATCCCAACCAAGGCATGATGTTATACTTCGTTTTCCAGGGGGCTTTTCGGGCATCCAGCATATATATATATATATACATCGGCCTTAGCATAGTTTCTTGCTTGCCCAATTATCTCCTGTTAATAAAAAAGTCAGATTTTGTGCTTTGGTATCTTCCCATCTGGTCACCTTCTTGTTCTCATCCCACTTAGCATTAGCATTAGAATAAGGAATTACTGTAAAAACATCAGTCACTACCCAAAAAACTATAAGCAGGCACCACCCCTTCATCCTATCTGGCCGTCAACTCAGGGTTTGGGGAATGGATTTCTTCACTGGTTTGAGACGAGTCCAACCTATCGTCTGGACCCCCCTTTGTACCCAGACTTAATGAGTGACTACCAGCAAGTGGTGTTACCTTCTTACAGTGTGACTGATGTATACAACAACTCCTCTCAGCTTACACGCCGTGGGGTGGTTAATAGTACTTGGTACGGTCTTTCCCACCTCGGTGATGACCAATTCTTTCGTTTGATTATCCTTATTAGTACCCAATCTCCAAAGCAACGTTCAATTTCTCAGGAATTGGCTCTTATGTTTCTGGAAGAGAATTAACAGTTTTTATTGATCTGGTATTCAACATTTTTGCCATATAATCTGCTAGGGTCAATTCCCTTTCATCATTTGCTTCTTTTACCTTTATCTGTGGCAAACTATAGGGTCTCCCATACATTACTTCAAATGGGGTGAGGCCTTGCTTATTGGGTGTAATACGCATACTCAATTTTACCATAGGTAGGCAAGAAATTCTTCTCAGTTTCTGCCATGGTCTTTTTTAATTTATTCTTTATTGTTCCAATGTTTCTTTCCACCAACCCTGCTGACTGAGGATGATAGGCGCAATGATTCTTTAACTGTATACCAAATACTTGTGCAAATCTGGAGATTAGTTGATTGACAAAATGAGGCCCATTGTCACTATATATTCTTTCTGGTATTTCAAATACCAACATTTTTATCCTTCTGTCCCTTTCCCTTACTGTGGAATATCCCCATAATACAATCTCACCGCAATGTCAAAAAAGACAGAAAAAAGAAAATCTTTCTGTATTTATAAGATACCACGTCTGGACAGAGTGAAACAGAGAGCTCTTGGTATTTATAAGATACCACTTATTGACAGAGTGAAACAAAGGACCTCTGTATTTATGAGATACCGCTTCTAGACAGAATGAAACAAAGGACCTCTGTAATTATAAGATACCGTACATAGACAGTAGAGGTAGGAAAATTGCTTTCGCAGCGAAGTTGTTCACTTGCAATCCCAGCACTTGATCACAGAGAGCTTCTCACAAATGCCGGGGGGCGTATTAACAACAACCTTATTCACTGTTCGTTCGCCGTAAAAGACTCCTGAACAGTCATTCACACAGACAGAGTCATTCAGACATGATTTGTGACATGGGTTGGTATAGCTGTCCCTGGACCATAAGAGTTCTTCTCTTTAAGGTCTTGTGATACTCTTTCACAATAATACAAGCTGCAAGCAACCCCAACAGTATTACCACAATCACAAACAACAACAATTCGTTATCACAAAAATAATGACTAACTATCTGTGCACATTTCTCCTGATCAGCCTCATATTACTCCAAGTAATATTTCTCATTGTCGAATGCATACGCAGTTATTTATTTCAGTAGTCCCTGACAGACTTTGACCACTTATAATATTTCCCAGAAATATTTTTCCTACTCACATTTCTGAAGAGAAGACCGTCATAAACTTTCGGGAGGACGCTGCCGGTTTCAGGGACGATGTCGCGAAGTGCCTCTGGTTAACAGCAATCTTAGCTGGAGGACTTATATTATTACCCCAGATGCAGATCCTCGAGGTGTGGTTCCTCAGGACCGTCGTCCCTGTCTCCGGTCAGGACCTCCTCACACAGGGCAACAAAATGTTGGTTGAATTAATGGTCGAATTCTCCTCAGAAAGAGTTTTCCTTTATTTAGATCATGCGCATAATCGACACAAGGCACACAAGAAACAAAAGTCGAAGCGTTGTCTGATTACATGTTTGGATTACATGGTTTATATAACCTCTTATCTATTTCTAATAGCATGCTTCATTCTGATTGGTTACCTTTCAAGCAAGTTACACCTCTTTAAGCTGCATAATTAAGAATGGCCTAGACTTGACCCTTTGCACATATATATATGTAGAACATAGAGTAGACGTTTTGGCGTGAACTCGTGCATATATCATAGACTAGACATTTTCTACTTTCTTATGTCTTTGTCAGAAATACTATTTATGATAACACACGCATTTTTCTAACACCATAACTATAATGCTCCATTCCTTTTATTAATTTTGTAGCCCGCCTCTGCACCCTTTCTAGTGCCATGATATCCTTCTTTAGAATAGGTGCCCAAAATTGCATAGCATATTCAAGGTGCGGCCTTACCATTCATTAATACAGAGGCAAAATTATATTTTTAATCCCGCAAATTGATGCCCCTTTTAATACATGACAATACCTTACTGGCCTTAGCAACTGCTGACTGACATTGCACATTGTTTCCTAGTTTGTTGTCTATAACAGTTCCCAAATCCTTCTCATTTGTCGTGACCCCTAACTCACTACCATTTAGGGTGTAGGTTGCTTGTGCATTCCCTACCCCGAAGTGCATAACTTTACATTTATCTACATTGAATTTCATCTGCCATCTGTGTGCCCAGTCCCCAGTCTATCTAGATCCCTCTGCAGCACTGTAATATCTCGATCACACTGCATTACTTTACCTAGTTTAGTGTCATCCGCCAAAACACAGAAACATGACTTTCAATGCCTATTGCCAGGTCATTTATAAATATGTTGAATAAAATTGGTCCCAGAACAGAACCCTGAGGGACACCACTTTTGACCAGCTCGAAAATTTACCATTTATAACAACTCTCTGTTCTCTATCTCTAAGCCAAGGTTCTACCTGAGCACAAGAATTTGCATCTAGACCAATTTCCTGCAGTTTGAATACTAACCTATTGTGTGGAACCGTCTCAAACGCCTTGGCAAAATCCAAGTAGATTACATCCACTGCAACCCCCTGATCTATACTTTGACTTACTTCTTTGTAGAATGCAATTAAATTAGTTTGACAGGACCTATGTTTCATAAAACCATGCTGATTTTTGCTAATAATACTGTTCTTCCCAATGAATTCTTTTTTTTTTTTTTTAAAGATTTTATTACATATAAAATTTGACCATTACAAACATATAACAAGACAAGATCTTACATTTCTATGTCTCAAGAGTAAAATTTTACGAAATAAAATATCTGACATACATACAATGACAGTAAATTGAGATTATCATAATCTGATATTATAACCAGAGCTGCGGGAGGGAGGAAGAGAAAATATCATAAAATTACTAATAATGAAAATAATAATAGTAATTTGCCAAGGTTAAAAAAAAGAAAAAATTAAAAATATAAGAAAAAAAGAAGAAAAGAGAGAGAAAAAGGAATCTCTATTATACTAAATCGGTCTCCGAGATCATATTTTGCCATGGGAGCCAGATTGCCTTATAATTATAGATGTTACTATATATCCTATAAAATTGTTTTTCCATTTTATATTGATAATTTATCTGAGTAATTACTTGAGACCATGTTCCATTTTCCAGTTTCTTGCGATACAAATTTTGATAGCGGCCAGAATGTTAATGGCCAGATATCGATTTGATTTATTTTGCAAGGATATGTCGATATGAAATAAAAAAGTTTGAGGGTACAATATTAAGTCGAACCCAAATAACTTCCTAAATAATTCAACAACTTTAAATTTCATATTAGAGAGTTTGTCACATTCCCACCAGATATGTAGCATGGATCCTAATTCTAATTTACATCTACAACATTTGTTAGAAGTGGATCCATACATTTTATGTATAGATGTCGGAACGTAATACCATCTGTGAAGGAGTTTAAAAAATTGTTCGTGCAAATTTATACAATGTATCGCCTTTCTTGTGTTAATCCAGGCTGCAGCCCAGATATCAGATAAAAAAGAAATTCCCAAGTCCGTTTCCCATTTTAAGATAGTATTGGGTTTATCTGGAATAGAATCTTGTTCAAGCAGTTTAGTTATTTGCATAATTGTATTTCTTTTATGATGTCTGTTCAAAAACCTATCCAGATTAGTCAAAGGTCTGACCGGGTTATGTTTAATAAAATTTCTAATCCTTAAATATGGGAAAAATTCTTTACTTAAGAAAGAATATTTAACTTGTAGTTCTTTAAAGGAAGCTAGGTCCGTAGAAGACCAGATGTCCTCTAATGTAGCCACTCCTTGGGAAAACCAGAGTCTTAAATCAATATCTTTTATCAGATTTTGCAAGACTATTAGAGGAGTAAATATCGAAGAAGACCAAATTTTTTCTTGAAACTAATCATGTTGTTCAAAATATTCGAGATGATAGGGTTAACAATCTCTAAATCATTTATTCCCTTTATATTGAACCAATACAGATAATATGGATCTAAATTATGACACTTCCACCTCTCGTATCTATACCATGGAAGGTGCAGTTCTCGTTTTGTATCCCATGCCAAAAAATGGCCAAAGAGGCAGATTTGATGGAGGGTACGTAAATTGGGGAAATTAAGTCCAATCTATGAGAGACTTTTGGTAAGTATTATTCGTGAGATCCTCGATTTTTTACCCAACCATACGAATGAGTAAAATAATTTTTCAAATTGATTTAAAATTCTTAGTGGAACTGATAAAGGAATAACTCTGAATAAGTAAATTAATTTTGAAAGGACATACGACTTTAATGTGTTTAGTCTGCCTAACCATGATATTTCTAAGCCTTTCCATTGTGTAAGTTGATTTCTAAGAGTTTCCAGAAGGATAGTATAGTTATTAATTACAGTATCTCTAAGGTTCTGATATATCTTAATGCCTAGATAGTCAATGTGGTTTTGTCCCCATAAAAAAGCAAAGTTACTTTTAATTTCTTCAAATCTAGAAAATCCATATTAAAGTCAATGATCTGAGATTTATCTAAATTCAATTTATAATTAGAGTATACTGCATATTCCTTAATACTTTCCAATGTCTCTGAGAGTGATATTTCAGGTAAAGATAAAGTGAGGAGAATATCATCTGCGTATAAAGAGATTTTGTGTTCATATGGACCTGTTGTTATTCCAGAGATTTTTCCGACCGACGTATTATCGTCGCGAGGGGTTCAATAGAGAGGGCATACAGTAATGGAGCTAGAGGGTATCCTTGTCTTGTCCCATTATTGATAGAAAAAATGGTCGAATTTAAGTTTGAACCTGAGATCTTTGCTTGCAGATTTTTATACTGCTGTCCATTCAGGCCAAACATTTTTAAAGTTTCTTCCAAAAAGGGCCAACTCACCCGGTGTCAGGACTCGGGTGATCAGGTCGGGTAGGAGCCTATGCGCAGGGGATACTTGGGGTTCAGTATGTAACCCACGGTGCATGATTATGCAAACAAAGACACCACAAACAGAAATCCAGGTAATGCAGTGTATTTGATGTATATAACAGGACCAGCAAATAAGGGTAAAATAGTCTAAGCAAGTAACCGGACGTATGGCAAAATAAAATACAGGTAATAAGTCTTTTGGCAGGGAGCCCCCTTGGAAGGGCGCGACAGACAGAGAGCCCGCTGGGAAGGGCACGACAGACAGAGAGCCCGCTTGGAAGGGTAGAAAAGGCACAAAAGCAGGGAGTCCACTTGAAAGGACACAACAATAGCAGGGAGTCCACTTGGAAGGACACAACAATAGCAGGGAGTCCACTTGGAAGGACACAACAATAGCAGGGAGTCCACTTGGAAGGACACAATAGCAGGGAGTCCACTTGGAAGGACACAATAGCAGGGAGTCCACTTGGAAGGACACGAAAGCAGGGAGTCCACTTGGAAGGACACAATAGCAGGGAGTCCACTTGGAAGGGCACGAAAGCAGGGAGTCCACTTGGAAGGGCACGAAAGCAGGGAGTCCACTTGGAAGGGCACGAAAGCAGGGAACCAGGAACAGTACAGGTGCAGAGCCACAGCAGGAAGGTCCATAGACTTCAATACAAAGGCCCTGACTGAAGGGCAGGGCAGGTTCATAAAGGCAGGGCAATCCAGGTAACAAGGCCCAGCTGGATGTATTCACTAGGGCTCAACCCAGGTAACAAGGCACACCTGAGTTCTGAGTGCTCCAGAGGGCAGAGGGTGGCCACTAGTGGTAGCAGATGTAAATGGCACAGGTATGAAAAAGCCATGGTTCAGGCAGCGAAAAATAGGTTCCTGACACCCGGTCAAAAGCCTTCTCCGCATCTAAGGCTAAGAAGACTGCCGGCGTATTATTAAAGTGTATTTCATGTATAAGATTTAATATCCTACGGGTATTATCTTCACCACTCCTACCCAGTATAAAGCCCGTTTGGTCTGAATGGATCAAGTCCTGCATAACAGCAGCTAATCTGTTAGCTAAAATTTTTGAAAATATTTTAATGTCAAGGTTTATAAGAGAAATAGGGCGGTAGTTTGAAACCTTACTCAGATCTTTCCCAATCTTTGGGAAAGGAGTTATTGTGGTCTGTAACATTTCCGACGGAAACTCTTTCCCTAAAGGAACTTCTCTAAATACTTTCAATAATAATGGAGATATTATGGGGTCCAATAATTGATAGAAAGGAGCTGAAAATCCATCTGGACCGGGAGCTTTGGATTCCTTATTATAGTGTTAATCTCAGAGAGTTGAATAGATAGATTTAAGTTTTCCAACTTTACTTTAGATAGTTTAGGTAAATTTAAATCGTTAAGAAATGAACTTATCTGTGTTTTATCCTTATTAACTATAGGTAAATTATATAATGTGCTATAGTATTCTCTAAAAGCTTCTCCAATTAGTTTTGGGGTTAAATAGGTTTTACCATTATATACGATCTTATTAATTCTACTTTTAGCTAACCTATTTTAAATTTTTTTAGTTAAATTCTTACTGGCCCTGTTACTACTGTAATACCAATCCTGTTTAAGGAATAAAAGATTTTTATTGATGTTCTCCATTAGTCTCTCTTTAATCTTACATTGAATTTCTTTTATGTCTGTGTATAGGAGATTTGAAGGTCTTATTTTATTACTAGCTTCTAATTGTGCCAGCTCAATATATAAATCTGTTAGGGTCGCGCCTTTCATTTTCTTTATATATGCACCCTGTTTTATAAGATAGCCCCGCATGGTGCATTTAAAAGCGCACCATAGAGTTGCAATCGAGACTGTACCATTATCGTTGGTCTCAATAAAATTTTTGGCCAAATTCCTAAGTTGTTCCTTGAAATCGCGTGAAAGCAAAAGGGATTCATTAAGCCTCCAATTAGATTTTATTTTAAATTCTTCATTGTTTTTAATTTTTATAAAGATAGGTGCGTGATCGGACCAAGTCAAATTTCCTATAGTAGGCGACTCATAGATTTCTAAAGATTTATTGTCTGAAAAAAACATATCAATTCTGGAATACGAGTGATGCCTAACAGAATAATGCGTAAACTCCTTCACAGATGGATTATACATTCTCCAAATATCGAACAAATTATTACGAGCAAGACACAGAGAAAATGAGTTAGCTAAGGATTTCAACTTTAAATTTGGATATGTACCATGCATAAAACTCTTATCCAATTTAACGTCTAATATACAATTCATATCTCCTCCGATTACTAAGAAACCTTTTGAGATAGCATGGACTTTTTCAGGAGTTTTATCCAAAAATCTAACTGTAGAGATATTTGGTGCATATATATTAACTAACGTATAGGTCACGTCATTCAACTTACAAAGGAGAATAGTGTATCTAGCTTCTTGGTCAGATTCCGTATCTGTTCAAACTTAATATTTTTGTTTATCAAGATTGCAACTCCTCTTTTTTTCCCCCACTTAAACTGGAGTGAGTAATAACAGGGTATTTCTTATAAGTCCAATGGTGGGAAACTCCTTTTTTCCAATGTGTTTCTTGCGCAAAACATATGTCTATTTGTTCTCTAATTAACATATCATATAAGAAACCTCTTTTGTATGGGAATTTAAACCTTGGCAATTAATAGAAACAAGTTTAAGTGTCATAGATATTAAATAATATTAGGCCCTCTTCCTCCCTCCTCAACTTTGATTTACCGTCAAGACATAGACAGACAACAAAAAACAAAGCATTTATACAGTTTACACATGAAAATCTTTCATGCGTCCTTTGCCCCATCATTAGATTGGGCGAATTCATGCGTAGGTGCCGACGTTTAGGAGACCTTTAAGTTAATAAAAAAAAAAAAAAAAAAAAAATATTTGTATATTTTAAATAATGTCTAGGCACCAGTAGACCAGCTTAATGTAATTTAAATTGATCATATTAACAAATTAGTGTACTACTACTTCTTTAAATATGGTAAATTCTTTTAGCCATATTAATTAATGAATAGGGTGATAATAAATAAGTAAAAATTTTAAGTGTAATTTAACCAAATAAGTAAATAAATAATATTTATTAAGCAGTGTTTATGTGCAATACACTAATATGATGTAATTATATCTTAGTATATTATTTAATTAATTAATACACTTCTATTTTCATTAAAATATAATAAATTCGATTTTAACCAATATAGTTAATGAAAATAATAATAATAAATGAATTAATAAAAATAAAGATATAAATTAAATAAATAAATACATTATTGTAAGTAATAATTAAGTGCAAATGAGCAAAAACAAGGTGCTAAATGATACCAAAGTATCATTATTATATGATACTTTCATTATTAATGGAATTAATTAATCAATAATAATATTAATAAATAAGTTATTTCATCCAATAAATACATTATTGTAAATAATAATTAGGTGCAAATAAACAGGTATAAAGTGCTAAAGAAATTTAGTGTGCTGCCACTTCATTGTTAAGTGATAAATTCATTATTAGTAGAATTAATTAATCGATAATAATAATAAGTAGATTATTACAAAATTAAATATAAGTTAAATAAATATTTAATATAATATATTGTTTAGACACTAGTAAACATGTGAAGTATGTAAAAAAATGGCTTAACCCAGTAATACTTAAAACTTTCAATTTCCTCAAGCTTGTTTTTTAATTATTGTAAGTGATAATTAAGTGCAAATGAGCAAAAATAAAGTGCTAGAGGCATTTAATGTGCCACCATTTCATTATTATATAATACTTTCATTATTAATAGAATTAATTAATCATTAATTATTGTAGGTGATAATTAAGTGCAAATGAGCAAAAATAAAGTGCTAAAGGCATTTAATGTGCCGCCATTTCATTATTATATAATACTTTCATTATTAATAGAATTAATTAATCAGTAATAATAATAATAAGTAAGTTATTTCATCAAATAAATACGTTATTGTAAATAATAATTAAGTGCAAATAAGCAGATATAAAGTGCTAAAGAAATTTAGTGTGCAGCCATTTCATTGTTATATAATAAATTCATTATTGGTAAAATTAATTAATCAATAATAATAATAAGTAAATTATTACAGAATTAAATATAAATTAAGTAAATAAATAATATAATATATTGTTTAGACACTAGTAAACATATGAAATATGTAAGAAATGGCTTAACCCAGTAGCACTTTAAACTTACAAATTCCTCAAACTTATTTTTTAATTATTGTAAGTGATAATTAAGTGCAAATGAGCAAGAATAAAGTGCTAAAAACATTTAGTGTGCTGCCATTTCATTATTATATGATAATTTCATTATTAATGGAATTAATCAATCAATAATAATAATAATAAATAAATTACTGCATCAAATAAATACATTATTATAGGTAGTAATTAAGTGCAATTTAGCGGGTATAAAGTGCCAAAGGCATTTAGTGTGCTGCCACTTCATTGTTATGTGATCATTGGTAAAATTAGTTAATCAATAATAATAATAAATAAATTATTACAGTGTGTATTTCTAGTGTATATTAATGTTCCTTTACCCAAAATTAATATTTATAATGTGGTGTATTGAGTCTGCAAATAATAGTGAATATTTGCAGAATTAAAGTGCAAAGGTGCTAACTATCCAAATAAATAGAAAATATGGTGAAAGTTAAAATAATAAATATTATAGATATTTAAGTAGATATATCTAACTATAAAACTCAATTCATAGTGTATTAACTATTCAAAATCAATATAACTTAAAAAACTTCAGATTTTCCAAGTGCATTTCTAATACATACAATTATGATAGAGAGTGTGCAAATCTTCTAATAGTGTGCAAGTACTCATAATTTAAAGTGACAAGTGTCCTAAATACCAAAAAAAAATAATAATAATAAGTTAAATAAATTAAATAAATTATTAATAAAAAGTTCAATTCATAATGGGATAGCTGCCTTGCTATCGTCGTCCCTACAAAGTACTTTTCCTATGCGAGAATGTAGATAAGAAATCTTCAAGTTCTGGAGGTTTATTAATTACTAGCGTTTCTCCCTCATTCTGTATAATCAACTTAAAGGGTGATCCCCATTTATACTTGATGCTCAGATCGCGGAGTTTCTTAGTGCCATCATAAAATTGTCTTCTAAACTTTCGTATTGCCATTGAGAAATCAGGAAGAAGTTTCAGATCTTTATATTGCTGACTTTGTGCAGAATTTTTATTAAATTGTGTTATAAAAAGATTCTTGATGTAAAAATTGTTGAAACGGACTATTACATCCCTTGGAGTGCTAGTGATTAGGTCTTTTGGTTTAGGAAGTCTATGAAAGTTTTCCAGCAAAAAATGACCTAAACTATCTTCTTTAATAAAGGTTGATAGAAGATCCTTTAAATAATTCTCCAGATTGCTAATTTCTTCAGGTATCCCCCTTATCCGCAAGTTTTTCCATCTTGATCTGTCTTCCAAGAGTGTTAATTTCGTTTCTATAGCTTGATAATTAGATCTGAGATCACTGTTCTGCATTCTAAGATTCTCTAGTTCGTCCTGCAGTGCCTGGATTAGGTTTGATTGTGAGATAAATTTTTCTGAAATTGATGCACTGTCTTGCTTCAGAGAGATTGTATTGGTTTTCATTTCTATAGTGAGTTTGGAATATAAATCACTTATATTATTAATCTTGATTGGATTGATTAATTCAGTTTGTACCAATTGGGGGTGAGTATCAAGAGAGGAATCAACTGATATGTCCGAGGAGTCTTTTGAAGGATGTTTGGGTGTAGGTGTAGTGAGAATCGGTTTGGGAGAGTATTATGTAGTTAGGACTTTAGATTTTTCATGGCTCAATCTTCTGTCCTTTTCTCTATCCCTTTCTCTGTCTTTGTCCTTTTTTGGCGGCATCTTAGTATTTTAAATACAAGTGCTCTGAAGCCGTTTATACCCGTTAATTTCTTATATGATGTTTCTCTCCTTATTTTTTTTTTCCTCTTTTTTACTCCTTTCTTTCCTTAGCTTGTTAACCCCCTCCTCATATATTTCCTTGATCTCCTAAGGTTTTATACCTCTCGTCTTTTACTTAGATTATTCGCATTAATTCTTATTAATTCATTTTGAGTCCAAAAAATTCAAGCTATTTCAAAATAATGAGAAAAATAAAAAATATATTCGGTGGTAAGCAGTGAAATTCCCAGGGACCTCATAGATTTAGGCCTCCGGATGTTTATAAGTATAAATATCTCCAGTTAATGGCGTAGTGCAGCAATGTAGTGCGATAGTGTGTTGATACTTCCAGAAATTTCTTTGAATCTCAGTTAATAGCAGTATACAGAGAGATATATGTATACTAAAAACGTCACTTATCTTGCGTTGAAAACCGGACGGTGAACAACTAGATGGAATCGCAGTTGTAGTCGTGGACGAGGGATATGTCCATATATCTCTGCATCTGTGTTTTCTATTCGACCATCAGGATGCCATATATCCTGCTTCTTACTCCAGGCAAATAAAAACACGCAGGAAATGTATAGAAAGTATGCAAGTAAGTGGGTGCCAAATACCAGGTTGATCCCCCAGGCTGGGTCAGGCTGAGTCCGCTGTAATAAAATAAACCGCTGTCCTGGGATTATTCTGAGGCTCGGAAGCGCTAAATTTTCGTCTCGGCAGCTACACCATTACCCGGTAAAACCGAGCATCGCCATACGTCTCCAAAAGCCGGCACTAGCCGCAGGCGTATTACTCAGCACGCATAGCGTGATGCGTGCAGCGTTCTACGTCACCATCCATCCTTTCTTCCCAATGAATGCTTGAATATTATCCCTAAACAGCCCTTCAATATATCCATTGCCATAGGTTCCTCCTTAATATATACTGAGGAAAAACTGTTATTTAAAGTTTCCGCTTTTTCCTGGTCCTTCTTAACCAACACTCCCATCTGGTATTTCTAAACTCAAGACAAATAGTAGAATCTATTTAGCAGGTTTTTTCATGAGCTTTTTTTGGGATGAGTAAAAGATTGTTCAGTGCCTGAGTTTTCGAAATGATAGGTTTGCAATAGGATACTTATTTATAGTTCTCCAGATGTTCATCTAGGTAGAAGAAGAACTGTTTGGGGATGTAAGGACGGTGAAGATATCATACCGAGACCGAGGGAGATGTCTCAATTGGGAATCCTTTGATCAAGGCATATGCTCTTACACGGATCACATTGGTAAAATTAAAAAGCATAGTGCAGAATCCTAACAAACAGACACTTGCCGGGGTTTCTATATAGTGCCATTTATCCCTGTTTGTAGGGATTGGTGGACGCCCAATTTCGCTAAACTTTTTTGTAAGCATTCCTAGTAAAGTCGGTCAAAAGCCTTCTCAGCGTCAAAAGAGATTTTTACCTTTAGCTCACAGCAGCGAGGTGAATTGTATAGTGTAGGACTCGCCTAAGAGGTTTGCCGTGACGTGGCAGGCGAGCTTCCATTTTAATGGCCATTGGAGTGAAACTAAAAACCTCCATTTGTCTATATGAGCACAGGTGTTTGGGATAGTGCGCAGGTAACTTTTTTTGTGTTTGTTCTATGTATTTTGGGCTGATGAATACTATAGCCGTTGCTGCCGCCTAAGAATGATGGGAGTTTGAGCGCAGGGCTTTCTTTTGTGTGTCAGCGTCAAAAGATGCCAGAAGACAAGGGAGGTGTGGGCCTCTGATTTCCATATGACATTCAAGAAGTTGCGGTATTGTTATGGGGTTGGCTACCTAAAATGAACCCCAACTTATCCAGATGCAGAAGGGACAACACAAAGGGAGTAAGTCAATTCGCAAACACTTTGGCATACAATTTAACAACCCCATTCAGCAGGGAAATTGGCCTGTAGATAGAGCAGTTGTCCAATTTTATCACTGGTTGGGAATTGTCACTATGAGGGCTTGAAGGCTCTCCTTCGGGATGGGTCTTTCTTTCTTTAAAGCTATGAATAGGAAACAGAGACGTGGCACCAGGGATGTAGCTAAATTCTTGTAGTAAATGTTAGATAAGCCATACAAAAATAAAGTGACTAATGGCGCTTCTAATAGATATATGGATAAATAAAGTATATAAAATGAATATAAAAAATAGCTGCTAGCACTTAACACATAACCCCTATGTTGAGGGTCTCATAGAAGATACCATCTGTGATTTGAATCCAAGTATCCTTTTTTTTCTCTTTACATACGATGGGTGTTACTTTGTAAGAAGGGACATATTCAATTGTTATATAATACAAAACTGCATAGCACTACTAATATAGAGTTATTATAAACGGAGCGCTGCACTATATTTATTAATCTATTTTTTGAATGTTAGATAAGCAAAATAGCCCATGGGCTGTTTTCAGCTTTCTCTACCTGAAAAAAGTCCCGATTTTTCAGTTTTTTTCAGTCCTGTCCCGTCACATTTGGGTAAAGTAGGTATGCAAATATAGGTACAAAAAATATAATAAATTAAATAACTTGTAAAATATAATTAGAAAATAACCCCTTATGTTAATAACACCTATTAAATTTTAAGTTAGATAAATTAATAATAGATGTTTAACCAAACCGGTGCACCACTACTATCCTTAACCTTAATTAACCCTATAACTCTAAGTCTAAGCTTATTTTGAGTTTTTGACCACTTTCATCCATCCACATACCTCCCAACAGTCCCAAATCTCACGGGACAGTCCCGCTTGTCATTCAATCCTGTACGGTTAAATTGGGGTTGTAGGTAAGTATGCCATTATACTCAAGTCGCAAATGTTAGGCAAGTGCGTAAAATCGGTCTCAAATTCCCTATTGAACAATGCATTCATTTATTGACTTTAGCACCGTTTCATGGCATTTCCATGGCAACCACCAGAAAACGAAGAAAAAATGAATACAAAGTACACATACGAAACTAACACGGGAAAGGACGAATATTTCTAGAATTTGCAGATATCTTTCCATCGAAGACTAACACGAAGACAAACACGTCTTCGTCTTCGCCAGCGCCCAAGTCTAATTTAAACTTTCTCGATCACAACCTTAAGACGTCTAGTGAGACACCAGATGGTAAAACAAAGCATGTGCAAATTGCACTCAAATATAGATGGGAATAACCAAGGGCAGTTCATGTGGGGATTATTACTATATTTTATCCTTATTAATATATTTTATTTATATTGTGATAACAATTCATGCAGTGATTATTATAGATGCGTCTATCCAGATAAAAGTGTAAACTTGTTGTTATCATGTCTTACACAAATGATGTGCATTAACAGTAAAATACATAATATTAAACCATTTTAATGTCTAATTGGATAATTGACTGTCACTAATTTTCGTGATGTGCGCAGTTGCCATCTGATATCCTTTACGAGAATCACCATGGAAAAACATCTTGCATTTCCAGTAGACGTTACACAAGCGTTTTTTTCTGGTGGCATCACTATAATTGGATGCATAAAGCGGGGGGGGGGGGTCTTTGATGTCACCTAAATCCATTCAGCTTTGAATTTTGAAACTATTTTTTAAAAGTAAAGTTTATAAAAATGGCTTCCCCTCTTTTTATAAACAGACAGATCACATCACCCGACAGGAGAATGTGGAGTTCTGTTTATTCACATGGAAAACATGTGTTTATTAGAAAACATCATAAAGGGAGCAGTAGTGTCTTTAAGAAATATACTAGCATATTCTATATATATGTATATATATATATATGTATGTATATATGTATATATATATATATATATACATATATACATACATATGTATATTTTTTTAAATTTACCCCTCCTAAAGGCAAACGGGGGTCTGTAAACCTAGAGGACAGGACCGCTGAGGAGAGCCCAACTCAAGCGTGCCGACAATTATATCATTATATGGATCCTTTCTGCAGTAACTGTGGGAGCGACTCTACAGCGATACTATTAAAAGTCACAGTGTGCGGACGGTTCTTACATCTCAAAACCGGATTCAGGTGCTGCAGCCTGTTTCATTCCTTTCAAGGTACTTTAGCAAAAAATAACTCATTAAACTACTAAGAAAAATGTTTTTTTTTTTCTTATTAAAGATGTTAAAAACAAACATAATTTGCAGTCTGCTTTTAGTCCAACATCTATTTTTATCTCATTTATTTAACTTGAACCATCATTATTTGCATCTTTGAAATTGATGTTTTCATGATCAGTAAGCTGTAAACATGCAGGCCACACCAACATTGCCATATATGGAAAATATGTAAATCAGGCATGTTATGTCATAATAGTTAACTTGCACGGTCTTGACACACACACACACTTTAAGCCACGCCCATATCACCATATATGGAAAACATGCAAAGCAGTCAACTATGATGTCATAATAGCTAGGCTATAAACCCCCGATGCCTGCAGTGACTGTGCCCTCATTCACACAGTGATTGTTCATAGACGAGGACCTCAGAGAGAGAAGAAGCTACAGGACTGTAGCTTCTTAGGAAAAGTATGTATACCCTAAATTATAAATGCACATAATCTAACATAGACCATAAGTCAAATGTATAGTTATATTATAAAAAGATAAAGGGAATTAGATAGTATTGTTTTGCTCAAAACTTGCTTCTCTGTTTTGGTCGAAAAATGATTGAACTGAGGTGTCCTTCCCCATGGAACGTGGTAGAATATAGATAGTAAAACAATGACATAGAAATTACTCTGCGCTAAGCAAATATGGCAAAACAAAACAGGATGTTATCATCTCCTCTATGGATAGATGGCTGCAATACAAGAGGTGGCTGAACTTTCTCCAGCAAAGCACTCAGGACCGGTATTACATCCATCCATAACCAAAACGTTTGAAATATCTCTGATCAGAGAGCTATTATTTCTGGCCAAATGTGGTTTAATTTATTTCATAAACAATTTGATTCCAACATCCTGTTTACAGTTACCAAGGCCCATATTACCATATATGGAAATATGCAAAGTGGGCAATTGTGATGTCATAATAGCAAAGAAGCTACAAGGCTATAATGTGACAGAGAATGTGAGGATATTACGTTTACAATCTAGACGTAAAAAGTAAATAGACGTATAAAAGTATAGTTTTAAAATTAAAAAAAGATTTTGGAAGATTTTATTTTTTCTTAAACCCACTAGTTTGCTTCTCTATTGTGGTTTAAAAATCAGTAAGCTGTGAACACACAAAGCAGGTAAATTTCAAGTCCTAATAATTATGTGACATGACCATTGTACCACCAGCCACAGCAATATTACCATATATGGAAATATGTAAAGTGAGCAAATGTGATGTTTCATTTACTTGAAAATCTAAAGTAGCAGTTGTCAAAAAAGGTTCTTATGTATTAATGTATTTTTATTTGTCTTTAGAACATGTTTTCTATGGATGTCTTTTCTCGTTATCTGGTTGGGAATCATGTTATCGGCAATATTGTCAAACTGACGGTATTGGGCGCAGCCAGTTATTACACCGCCAAATGGATGATGCATGCCTTCGATTCAACCAGAAAACAGGAACCAGAAGATGAACCTCAGATAGAGGTATGGGACTTTTTTCTTAATAACTTTGACAATAGAGAATACCAGTAAAGTCTATAGAAAGAAGGGGTAACAATGTTTCCTAAAAGATAAAATCCTGTGATCGTAAACGGGATGTACAGATATCAGTATTTACATTAGTTCTCCAAAGCTATGTGCAGTGATCATCCATGAATCTCACCAGGTGGACCTCACACGGGAAAGGGATTTAATAGCATTGCCTGAGATGTGGTATTCTTGGTGGGATCCTTAGTTAATCATTTTAAAATACGGTAAACTTACTTTTGTTCTTTTGGTATCTTGTAGGCTAAACAACCGATGAGTCAGATTGGAGGAAAAACTGTCAGTCTGACGCAATACGAAATGTGCATCGCCGCACAGTTAGTGGACCCACTCAACATGGAGGTAAGGGAAAAGGTTACATGGAAAGAAGTAAACTGGGGAAGGAAGGACCAGGACAGTGAAGAAACCTGTATATATCCTTTTAAACCCCCATTACTTTATAGTGCTATTCCTTTTTGCTTTGTCTAATATTTCTAAGGTTGCATTGTAGAAGCAGTTTTACAATTGTGTTTGTTCCCTGTAGGTGACCTGGAGTGACATCGCAGGTCTTGACAATGTCATCGAGGCCCTAATAACCAGCGTCATCCTCCCTATAAGAAAGAGACACCTGTTTCCAAAATCCAGGCTGATGCAGCCTCCTAAAGGTATTACTCAAACCCTGTATGCGGGACTTTTTGGGTTGAATCTGTTTCACTTATTAAGGCTTAAGGTGCTCCATTCATGACTTATTTTATATGTAGAAAGATTATCTATGTGGAAGCATTTTGGTGAGCCACAAGGCTGTCCAATTCTGGCCCTCAGGCAGTTACCGTCAGGATATCCTTAGACTCGGTTGAGTTATCGACAAACCTGCTCTATTCACCAGTAAATTGAAAGTACATTTTATCTGTACTTCTTTTTACCTGTATCTGATTGTGCTGTTTGCGCTCACTGCAAGGGAGTTAACATAATGGTATCTCTATCTGGGCAGGTTTCTTTGCAGTTAGGCTGGATAATTATATCTAGATAGGTTAGTAACTGTGTAGTTATGAGAGGTGGCAAACAAAAGGCACAAAAAAGCACAGAAATAAGTAAATGAGGTGCAAAAACTCCCAACCTGTGCGCAACAGGTAGCAGAAAATGTATTTGTAGGCGGTGCAAAATATAAGAGTAAACTATAAAATCTGATACCTGAAGTAAAAAAGTAGAAATCTACTTTAAAATAATATAAAAAGGACTTGGTACAGAACTTACGAGTCACTCAGGTAAATGTTGCAGAGAAGTAGACAGTGTTACTGAGATCAACAATGTTTTGGAGTGGTAGCCTTTGTCAAGGGTAATCTGCAGAGTGACTTGGAGTGGTGCCAGTTCTTCTTTTTTGTCCCTGTTATATTATGTTACAATACATTTTGATGTTTTAGCTTGGCATAAGATTGCTGCGGTATCATTTATTTGTATTATAGTATGCACCTCCATGAAATACTTTCAAATATTTAAAAGGTTATACATTCTTGCTAAACAAAACACCAAAAGGATGTTTGTTTTTTTTTGTTGTTTTTTTTTTGGGGGGGGGGGGATTATTTCTTTGTAATGCTTTCTTTCAAACTTATATAATTAACTATTAGAAGCTCTTACTCCAGACTGCAATATGCAGAAATGTGCTTGATCAGAGGCTATCTTCACTTGGTACCCTTTATATTTTTAAGCAGATTAAATTACTGGAGCCTTTAAATACATTATTTTAATATTGTTTAATTACTAAAGGTACTTCTATTGTATAAATAAAATCATGCACGTTTTTTTATACAGGTGTCCTTCTTTATGGACCTCCAGGTTGTGGAAAGACACTTATTGCCAAAGCCACAGCCAAAGAAGCCGGATGCCGGTTTATTAATCTCCAGCCATCCACCCTGACCAACAAGTGGTATGGAGAGTCTGAGAAACTAGCAGCTGCTGTTTTCTCTTTGGCTGTGAAGCTCCAGCCAACTATCATTTTCATCGATGAAATCGGTAAGTTGCTCTTGGAAGTCACCAATCTCTAGCCATGCCAAATGGTGTATGTATTAGACTTCAATGTGATATTAGACAACTGGTGCCCAATCAATGGGCATTAATGAGTCTTTTTGTACATTCATCATGCTTGACTTTTTCTTTCTCTCCACACAGACTCTTTCCTTCGAAGTCGTTCCATGAGTGACCATGAAGTGACGGCCATGATGAAAGCCCAGTTCCTAAGCCGTTGGGACGGGCTGGAGACAGGCCACAATTGTCAGGTTGGCATTACTTTAAAAATTTTTATAAGCAAATCTTCCAAACTAGAGTACATTGTTTAGGATTTTAGGCTAGAGAACACACAGATAAGATGTGTATCTAACACTTTAAAAATACAGATTGCGTGCATAAGTGTAGTTCCTAAAGGATTTTTGAGGCTCTGGGATTTGGAGAAGAAACCACACATCATTCATTCTAGATTTATCATATTTTTTCAACACATTTTCCTACCATATAGTACTTCTTATGTTTCACTTTTGTTGTATTTTCATAGGTTATTATCATGGGGGCCACTAACCGACCTCAGGACATCGATCCAGCAATACTGCGGAGGATGCCAGCCAGATTCCTGATTAAGAAACCAGTATGTAACTAAAATGTCTTTTTGAAGGAAATCCTCATGTTAAACTTGTGTATATCCATGTTCTAAATAATCTCAATACATCAACCTGCAAAAAATGTTGCATGACAAATAGAACTTTAGTAAAAAGTGGAGTTGTTTATATTTTAAAACAAACCCATTTTATGACCTGCATTAAACATTTAGTAGCTATTGTATAAATACACAACTTTTACAGCCGATTTTAAACCAAATCACTATTGTTAAGATAAATAATGAAGATAATTAGAACTTGCGGTTCTCTTAGATAGTGATGTATGGGTCAAATACTACTAATACTAAATGCTACTGAAGAAACAAGGTTATTTAAAGTTTGTTTTAGCCACTCCATAACTATGAATTCTTCATATATTTCCCCATTCCTATACTTCAAAATGCATTCTTGTTGGGATTAACAAGACTAATTATGAATAGTTTTTCTAAAATGCTGTTTTCATCTTTTTTTTCTAGTCTACGGCACAGCGTCAATCAATTCTCAGTCTCATCTTGGAAAATGAAAATGTAAGCAACTTATACTATGATATATGTGATTTTTATGTAATGGTTGACTATTCCACCAATGGCCCAAGAACCGTCCTGCTCAGCTGGAACTGCCTCAGATAGTCACCCCTTTCCACAACATACTGTTAAATGTCAAAAATCAGAACGCCACCATTCTCTGGCTACTGGTATAATATCAATCTTTTACAAGATTCCTAGGCAATTGCGATCTTTTTACACAATGCATTTTCAGTTGGACACGATTCTTCTCAGTCTTGTTTGACTCTTTTCCTTTCCCTAAATGTTTAGAAAAACACGCCCTTGTTTACTCCTTATGAATCTATATCACCCGGCTTTGGTCTCTTGGTAGTTATTTGAATTACACTGGGGAAAATCACCAATTCATTGTCCTTATGTGTCCTAATATGTTTTCTTTAGGTGAATGAAGATGTAGACCTGCGTGAAATTGCCGACTACACCGATGGATTCTCAGGAAGTGATCTGAGGGAAATATGCCGCGATGCCGCTCTGCTTTCCCTCAAAGAATATGCAGACAGCCATTCAGACGTTGGGTATGTGTCACCTCTCTCTCTCTTATATTCATGTATTGCATATGAAACTCCTATGTAATGTTTTTTGGCTAATGGTAAACGTAAGAAAAGCCTTTGTGTTCAGTGACACAAAAAACTGACGTGACAAAGTCAAAGCAAGATGTGCCATTTTGACATATTTTTTTTGTCCCACTGAATGATTGAGTGAATACAGTCCAGAGAACTTTACAACTTCATATTGTAGAGTTGGCTCCACCAAGTGAATCATTGTATCATTTCTCAGCATCTTCACACTTTGTAAACTCAACTCGCAGTAAGTTAGATTTCAGAGTGACAATGAGCTGATAACAAAACTATGCCCACTGACAAGCTATTTTTATTTCTTCTTTTCCAGCTTTTGTCAGGATAGTGTAAAAATAGGACGGCTCCACTTACATAAGGCAATAGAAAGAATGTGCATGTTCCAGGAGCCAATGAGCCAGGGAATCGACATGCTGTCCTAATACACGAAGCCTAATGGATTTAGAGATAACCAAGACGTATTGGTTCTCAAGTTGGACTCATAGGATTATTATTAGTAATAGTATTGTTAGTTGTAAGTTGTAAGTTGTAGTTTGAATAAAGTAGGTTAAGGCCAAGGGCAGTGTTATCTTTCTGTTTAAGGTTGTGTGTGTGTGTCTTCTACAGAATAGTGTGAATAGTTTTCCTCTTAAGACGCTTAAGTCAATAACAGAGCTGCAGAACCTCCGTGTGTTATATAAATGTAATTTAATAGTCCAAAAACATACGCATTTTATTCCGGAAATTAAATGAGTGCATTTCTCATGTGTGTATGAGGACAAGGGTATGTACTTATGTTATAGGTTTACAGGGAAAAGAAAAGCTATGCGTGGTAACATTTAATTGTACAGGGCAAGAAAATTAGCCTAGAAGGAAGGATATATATTCCTTCTTAATGATCATGAAAAGTAAAACCAAATCTCTTGTTCTTCTGCGCCATTCATAGACTAGCGCAAACGTCCAGTCCTGTGAAGGCTTAACGTATGGACAAAATTCTGATAAAATGCAGACTAACATTGTTAGAAATACTTTAAAGCTCTACAGAAATGAATTGTCACAGTCTTATCCACTTAAACATGGCTGAGGCCTTTAGAAAACTTTATTAAGGCAAGCGAGAAGATACCATATAAACAGTGAGCAGAGACATCCAGAAACATCACCACCTACTGATGGAACAGTATATAAAACATAAACTGGAGACAATAGTTGTTGCGGCAGACTTAAAAGACACAGTGTTCCAAGATGCATACAATATGCACTTTTCAAGTCTAGGAGTCTATAAAACATTTTCACTTGAATAAAGTGTTATAAGTTATTGAGTTTGCTTTGGTTGGAAAAATCTAATATATATATATTATGCATGTATGAATGAAATGAGACACACACTCATTGTATATGTATATACTCTATATGTACAATGTATTTCCTGTTTGCTCAGGAGTCACTCATCACAGCCCTCTTTCGCCTCATCTTTTTGTCTGTTGCATAGAGTTCTTTGTTGAACCGATCAGACGTATTGAGAAAAGAGGGATCACCAGGTCCCGACGTCGGATCAATTCGCTTTTTGGAACGCAACATCCTCGGACCATGAGCTCTCCATTGGTATACCGGGATTGATGCACGAAATAGAGACTTTTTGTCGTGTGGGCATTGCTGGACATATAACTGTATGGAGGCACTGGGCTGTCTGGTCGTTGATGGGATTATACTCCTGATCCAAATATGTTGTCTATAGATATACATATCTTTGATGTTCTCAATAAAGTCAGTTCCTGTTTTACCTCAATACGCGTTCTGTCTTATTATTGGGGTAAGCCTCGGTGCTGTCCTTGTAAGGACAGTAATGAACTATATTGCTACGCTCCAGTGCCACTAAGGTTCATGAGGAGCGTTGTTTCCTGCTGTCTTCGGCGCTAGCTCCACCTCACGATTGAAGTCTTGTATTCCTGGTAGCTATGGGGAAAAGAAAACAGCCTCTGGAGGGTGTACCCAGTTAGGGTATGGGTAGGTCCCGTCACATTGGTGCTTCCGGAGAGTGATTTTACCACTCGCAAGATGGCGGCACGTCCTTATAACAAAGATGGAAAAGTTTACTAGAGGGTCTCCAGACCCTCTTGAGAACTCTGGCTCCACTTGCAGGTTACTGCATTCAACCATACAAGTCAATGGAGCCCAGCTTTCTAATCACAATGTGATTAGTAAAACATTTAATAAATAATAAAAGAAAATGAAAAAAATGTAAAAATAAAATTAGTAACATTTTAAAATAATTTAAAATAATAATCAGAGGAACCATCCAGTTCCATCAAAATGTAAAAAAAGTCCAAAAACAAATAAGCTGTTTCCCCATAATTAAAGATTATATCCCCCAAGTATCCATACAGTTGCTGTTTAAATGTCTGTACAGACTCAGATAAAACTACATCTGCAGGCAGAGAATTCCACATCCTTATTGTCCTTACTGTAAAAAACCCTTTCCTCTGCTTTAGACTAAATCTGCTTTCTTCCTGTCTAAATGCATGACCACGTGTCCTGTGCATAGTCCTGTTTATGAACAGATTTCCACACAATGGTTTGTATTGGCCCCGAATATATTTATATAAAGCTATCATATTCCCTCTGAGGCGCTGTTTTTCTAAACTAAACAGATTTAAATTTGTTAACCTTTCCTGAATTTGTTTTTCTTCCTGGATCTGTAACTTTTTTTCTGCTTGGACCTTATTTTCTGGAAAAGACAAAAAGAAAGTTCCCTTCGGGTCTCTATTGGAAACCCACGGACCTATGGTATATAGTCTCTCATCCGTCTTCATAGGTTCCTTTAAAGTAAATAGCAATTTATTACAGTTATCAAAGGTTGTACATTCGGATCGTAATCATTTCAATCTTGTTTTGATCTTGCTCGCTCCTGCCCCGAAAATATCATATCCCCAATCTCGACTAGCTGTTGTCCACATAGCATAATCCCAACCAAGGCATGATGTTATACTTCGTTTTCCAGGGGGCTTTTCGGGCATCCAGCATATATATATATATATACATCGGCCTTAGCATAGTTTCTTGCTTGCCCAATATTTTTACAATGAATTAATTTACACAGATCAATAACAATGCAACTATCTCCTGTTAATAAAAAAGTCAGATTTTGTGCTTTGGTATCTTCCCATCTGGTCACCTTCTTGTTCTCATCCCACTTAGCATTAGCATTAGAATAAGGAATTACTGTAAAAACATCAGTCACTACCCAAAAAACTATAAGCAGGCACCACCCCTTCATCCTATCTGGCCGTCAACTCAGGGTTTGGGGAATGGATTTCTTCACTGGTTTGAGACGAGTCCAACCTATCGTCTGGACCCCCCTTTGTACCCAGACTTAATGAGTGACTACCAGCAAGTGGTGTTACCTTCTTACAGTGTGACTGATGTATACAACAACTCCTCTCAGCTTACACGCCGTGGGGTGGTTAATAGTACTTGGTACGGTCTTTCCCACCTCGGTGATGACCAATTCTTTCGTTTGATTATCCTTATTAGTACCCAATCTCCAAAGCAACGTTCAATTTCTCAGGAATTGGCTCTTATGTTTCTGGAAGAGAATTAACAGTTTTTATTGATCTGGTATTCAACATTTTTGCCATATAATCTGCTAGGGTCAATTCCCTTTCATCATTTGCTTCTTTTACCTTTATCTGTGGCAAACTATAGGGTCTCCCATACATTACTTCAAATGGGGTGAGGCCTTGCTTATTGGGTGTAATACGCATACTCAATTTTACCATAGGTAGGCAAGAAATTCTTCTCAGTTTCTGCCATGGTCTTTTTTAATTTATTCTTTATTGTTCCAATGTTTCTTTCCACCAACCCTGCTGACTGAGGATGATAGGCGCAATGATTCTTTAACTGTATACCAAATACTTGTGCAAATCTGGAGATTAGTTGATTGACAAAATGAGGCCCATTGTCACTATATATTCTTTCTGGTATTTCAAATACCAACATTTTTATCCTTCTGTCCCTTTCCCTTACTGTGGAATATCCCCATAATACAATCTCACCGCAATGTCAAAAAAGACAGAAAAAAGAAAATCTTTCTGTATTTATAAGATACCACGTCTGGACAGAGTGAAACAGAGAGCTCTTGGTATTTATAAGATACCACTTATTGACAGAGTGAAACAAAGGACCTCTGTATTTATGAGATACCGCTTCTAGACAGAATGAAACAAAGGACCTCTGTAATTATAAGATACCGTACATAGACAGTAGAGGTAGGAAAATTGCTTTCGCAGCGAAGTTGTTCACTTGCAATCCCAGCACTTGATCACAGAGAGCTTCTCACAAATGCCGGGGGGCGTATTAACAACAACCTTATTCACTGTTCGTTCGCCGTAAAAGACTCCTGAACAGTCATTCACACAGACAGAGTCATTCAGACATGATTTGTGACATGGGTTGGTATAGCTGTCCCTGGACCATAAGAGTTCTTCTCTTTAAAGTCTTGTGATACTCTTTCACAATAATACAAGCTGCAAGCAACCCCAACAGTATTACCACAATCACAAACAACAACAATTCGTTATCACAAAAATAATGACTAACTATCTGTGCACATTTCTCCTGATCAGCCTCATATTACTCCAAGTAATATTTCTCATTGTCGAATGCATACGCAGTTATTTATTTCAGTAGTCCCTGACAGACTTTGACCACTTATAATATTTCCCAGAAATATTTTTCCTACTCACATTTCTGAAGAGAAGACCGTCATAAACTTTCGGGAGGACGCTGCCGGTTTCAGGGACGATGTCGCGAAGTGCCTCTGGTTAACAGCAATCTTAGCTGGAGGACTTATATTATTACCCCAGATGCAGATCCTCGAGGTGTGGTTCCTCAGGACCGTCGTCCCTGTCTCCGGTCAGGACCTCCTCACACAGGGCAACAAAATGTTGGTTGAATTAATGGTCGAATTCTCCTCAGAAAGAGTTTTCCTTTATTTAGATCATGCGCATAATCGACACAAGGCACACAAGAAACAAAAGTCGAAGCGTTGTCTGATTACATGTTTGGATTACATGGTTTATATAACCTCTTATCTATTTCTAATAGCATGCTTCATTCTGATTGGTTACCTTTCAAGCAAGTTACACCTCTTTAAGCTGCATAATTAAGAATGGCCTAGACTTGACCCTTTGCACATATATATATGTAGAACATAGAGTAGACGTTTTGGCGTGAACTCGTGCATATATCATAGACTAGACATTTTCTACTTTCTTATGTCTTTGTCAGAAATACTATTTATGATAACACACGCATTTTTCTAACACCATAACTATAATGCTCCATTCCTTTTATTAATTTTGTAGCCCGCCTCTGCACCCTTTCTAGTGCCATGATATCCTTCTTTAGAATAGGTGCCCAAAATTGCATAGCATATTCAAGGTGCGGCCTTACCATTCATTAATACAGAGGCAAAATTATATTTTTAATCCCGCAAATTGATGCCCCTTTTAATACATGACAATACCTTACTGGCCTTAGCAACTGCTGACTGACATTGCACATTGTTTCCTAGTTTGTTGTCTATAACAGTTCCCAAATCCTTCTCATTTGTCGTGACCCCTAACTCACTACCATTTAGGGTGTAGGTTGCTTGTGCATTCCCTACCCCGAAGTGCATAACTTTACATTTATCTACATTGAATTTCATCTGCCATCTGTGTGCCCAGTCCCCAGTCTATCTAGATCCCTCTGCAGCACTGTAATATCTCGATCACACTGCATTACTTTACCTAGTTTAGTGTCATCCGCCAAAACACAGAAACATGACTTTCAATGCCTATTGCCAGGTCATTTATAAATATGTTGAATAAAATTGGTCCCAGAACAGAACCCTGAGGGACACCACTTTTGACCAGCTCGAAAATTTACCATTTATAACAACTCTCTGTTCTCTATCTCTAAGCCAAGGTTCTACCTGAGCACAAGAATTTGCATCTAGACCAATTTCCTGCAGTTTGAATACTAACCTATTGTGTGGAACCGTCTCAAACGCCTTGGCAAAATCCAAGTAGATTACATCCACTGCAACCCCCTGATCTATACTTTGACTTACTTCTTTGTAGAATGCAATTAAATTAGTTTGACAGGACCTATGTTTCATAAAACCATGCTGATTTTTGCTAATAATACTGTTCTTCCCAATGAATTCTTTTTTTTTTTTTTTAAAGATTTTATTACATATAAAATTTGACCATTACAAACATATAACAAGACAAGATCTTACATTTCTATGTCTCAAGAGTAAAATTTTACGAAATAAAATATCTGACATACATACAATGACAGTAAATTGAGATTATCATAATCTGATATTATAACCAGAGCTGCGGGAGGGAGGAAGAGAAAATATCATAAAATTACTAATAATGAAAATAATAATAGTAATTTGCCAAGGTTAAAAAAAAGAAAAAATTAAAAATATAAGAAAAAAAGAAGAAAAGAGAGAGAAAAAGGAATCTCTATTATACTAAATCGGTCTCCGAGATCATATTTTGCCATGGGAGCCAGATTGCCTTATAATTATAGATGTTACTATATATCCTATAAAATTGTTTTTCCATTTTATATTGATAATTTATCTGAGTAATTACTTGAGACCATGTTCCATTTTCCAGTTTCTTGCGATACAAATTTTGATAGCGGCCAGAATGTTAATGGCCAGATATCGATTTGATTTATTTTGCAAGGATATGTCGATATGAAATAAAAAAGTTTGAGGGTACAATATTAAGTCGAACCCAAATAACTTCCTAAATAATTCAACAACTTTAAATTTCATATTAGAGAGTTTGTCACATTCCCACCAGATATGTAGCATGGATCCTAATTCTAATTTACATCTACAACATTTGTTAGAAGTGGATCCATACATTTTATGTATAGATGTCGGAACGTAATACCATCTGTGAAGGAGTTTAAAAAATTGTTCGTGCAAATTTATACAATGTATCGCCTTTCTTGTGTTAATCCAGGCTGCAGCCCAGATATCAGATAAAAAAGAAATTCCCAAGTCCGTTTCCCATTTTAAGATAGTATTGGGTTTATCTGGAATAGAATCTTGTTCAAGCAGTTTAGTTATTTGCATAATTGTATTTCTTTTATGATGTCTGTTCAAAAACCTATCCAGATTAGTCAAAGGTCTGACCGGGTTATGTTTAATAAAATTTCTAATCCTTAAATATGGGAAAAATTCTTTACTTAAGAAAGAATATTTAACTTGTAGTTCTTTAAAGGAAGCTAGGTCCGTAGAAGACCAGATGTCCTCTAATGTAGCCACTCCTTGGGAAAACCAGAGTCTTAAATCAATATCTTTTATCAGATTTTGCAAGACTATTAGAGGAGTAAATATCGAAGAAGACCAAATTTTTTCTTGAAACTAATCATGTTGTTCAAAATATTCGAGATGATAGGGTTAACAATCTCTAAATCATTTATTCCCTTTATATTGAACCAATACAGATAATATGGATCTAAATTATGACACTTCCACCTCTCGTATCTATACCATGGAAGGTGCAGTTCTCGTTTTGTATCCCATGCCAAAAAATGGCCAAAGAGGCAGATTTGATGGAGGGTACGTAAATTGGGGAAATTAAGTCCAATCTATGAGAGACTTTTGGTAAGTATTATTCGTGAGATCCTCGATTTTTTACCCAACCATACGAATGAGTAAAATAATTTTTCAAATTGATTTAAAATTCTTAGTGGAACTGATAAAGGAATAACTCTGAATAAGTAAATTAATTTTGAAAGGACATACGACTTTAATGTGTTTAGTCTGCCTAACCATGATATTTCTAAGCCTTTCCATTGTGTAAGTTGATTTCTAAGAGTTTCCAGAAGGATAGTATAGTTATTAATTACAGTATCTCTAAGGTTCTGATATATCTTAATGCCTAGATAGTCAATGTGGTTTTGTCCCCATAAAAAAGCAAAGTTACTTTTAATTTCTTCAAATCTAGAAAATCCATATTAAAGTCAATGATCTGAGATTTATCTAAATTCAATTTATAATTAGAGTATACTGCATATTCCTTAATACTTTCCAATGTCTCTGAGAGTGATATTTCAGGTAAAGATAAAGTGAGGAGAATATCATCTGCGTATAAAGAGATTTTGTGTTCATATGGACCTGTTGTTATTCCAGAGATTTTTCCGACCGACGTATTATCGTCGCGAGGGGTTCAATAGAGAGGGCATACAGTAATGGAGCTAGAGGGTATCCTTGTCTTGTCCCATTATTGATAGAAAAAATGGTCGAATTTAAGTTTGAACCTGAGATCTTTGCTTGCAGATTTTTATACTGCTGTCCATTCAGGCCAAACATTTTTAAAGTTTCTTCCAAAAAGGGCCAACTCACCCGGTGTCAGGACTCGGGTGATCAGGTCGGGTAGGAGCCTATGCGCAGGGGATACTTGGGGTTCAGTATGTAACCCACGGTGCATGATTATGCAAACAAAGACACCACAAACAGAAATCCAGGTAATGCAGTGTATTTGATGTATATAACAGGACCAGCAAATAAGGGTAAAATAGTCTAAGCAAGTAACCGGACGTATGGCAAAATAAAATACAGGTAATAAGTCTTTTGGCAGGGAGCCCCCTTGGAAGGGCGCGACAGACAGAGAGCCCGCTGGGAAGGGCACGACAGACAGAGAGCCCGCTTGGAAGGGTAGAAAAGGCACAAAAGCAGGGAGTCCACTTGAAAGGACACAACAATAGCAGGGAGTCCACTTGGAAGGACACAACAATAGCAGGGAGTCCACTTGGAAGGACACAACAATAGCAGGGAGTCCACTTGGAAGGACACAATAGCAGGGAGTCCACTTGGAAGGACACAATAGCAGGGAGTCCACTTGGAAGGACACGAAAGCAGGGAGTCCACTTGGAAGGACACAATAGCAGGGAGTCCACTTGGAAGGGCACGAAAGCAGGGAGTCCACTTGGAAGGGCACGAAAGCAGGGAGTCCACTTGGAAGGGCACGAAAGCAGGGAACCAGGAACAGTACAGGTGCAGAGCCACAGCAGGAAGGTCCATAGACTTCAATACAAAGGCCCTGACTGAAGGGCAGGGCAGGTTCATAAAGGCAGGGCAATCCAGGTAACAAGGCCCAGCTGGATGTATTCACTAGGGCTCAACCCAGGTAACAAGGCACACCTGAGTTCTGAGTGCTCCAGAGGGCAGAGGGTGGCCACTAGTGGTAGCAGATGTAAATGGCACAGGTATGAAAAAGCCATGGTTCAGGCAGCGAAAAATAGGTTCCTGACACCCGGTCAAAAGCCTTCTCCGCATCTAAGGCTAAGAAGACTGCCGGCGTATTATTAAAGTGTATTTCATGTATAAGATTTAATATCCTACGGGTATTATCTTCACCACTCCTACCCAGTATAAAGCCCGTTTGGTCTGAATGGATCAAGTCCTGCATAACAGCAGCTAATCTGTTAGCTAAAATTTTTGAAAATATTTTAATGTCAAGGTTTATAAGAGAAATAGGGCGGTAGTTTGAAACCTTACTCAGATCTTTCCCAATCTTTGGGAAAGGAGTTATTGTGGTCTGTAACATTTCCGACGGAAACTCTTTCCCTAAAGGAACTTCTCTAAATACTTTCAATAATAATGGAGATATTATGGGGTCCAATAATTGATAGAAAGGAGCTGAAAATCCATCTGGACCGGGAGCTTTGGATTCCTTATTATAGTGTTAATCTCAGAGAGTTGAATAGATAGATTTAAGTTTTCCAACTTTACTTTAGATAGTTTAGGTAAATTTAAATCGTTAAGAAATGAACTTATCTGTGTTTTATCCTTATTAACTATAGGTAAATTATATAATGTGCTATAGTATTCTCTAAAAGCTTCTCCAATTAGTTTTGGGGTTAAATAGGTTTTACCATTATATACGATCTTATTAATTCTACTTTTAGCTAACCTATTTTTAATTTTTTTAGTTAAATTCTTACTGGCCCTGTTACTACTGTAATACCAATCCTGTTTAAGGAATAAAAGATTTTTATTGATGTTCTCCATTAGTCTCTCTTTAATCTTACATTGAATTTCTTTTATGTCTGTGTATAGGAGATTTGAAGGTCTTATTTTATTACTAGCTTCTAATTGTGCCAGCTCAATATATAAATCTGTTAGGGTCGCGCCTTTCATTTTCTTTATATATGCACCCTGTTTTATAAGATAGCCCCGCATGGTGCATTTAAAAGCGCACCATAGAGTTGCAATCGAGACTGTACCATTATCGTTGGTCTCAATAAAATTTTTGGCCAAATTCCTAAGTTGTTCCTTGAAATCGCGTGAAAGCAAAAGGGATTCATTAAGCCTCCAATTAGATTTTATTTTAAATTCTTCATTGTTTTTAATTTTTATAAAGATAGGTGCGTGATCGGACCAAGTCAAATTTCCTATAGTAGGCGACTCATAGATTTCTAAAGATTTATTGTCTGAAAAAAACATATCAATTCTGGAATACGAGTGATGCCTAACAGAATAATGCGTAAACTCCTTCACAGATGGATTATACATTCTCCAAATATCGAACAAATTATTACGAGCAAGACACAGAGAAAATGAGTTAGCTAAGGATTTCAACTTTAAATTTGGATATGTACCATGCATAAAACTCTTATCCAATTTAACGTCTAATATACAATTCATATCTCCTCCGATTACTAAGAAACCTTTTGAGATAGCATGGACTTTTTCAGGAGTTTTATCCAAAAATCTAACTGTAGAGATATTTGGTGCATATATATTAACTAACGTATAGGTCACGTCATTCAACTTACAAAGGAGAATAGTGTATCTAGCTTCTTGGTCAGATTCCGTATCTGTTCAAACTTAATATTTTTGTTTATCAAGATTGCAACTCCTCTTTTTTTCCCCCACTTAAACTGGAGTGAGTAATAACAGGGTATTTCTTATAAGTCCAATGGTGGGAAACTCCTTTTTTCCAATGTGTTTCTTGCGCAAAACATATGTCTATTTGTTCTCTAATTAACATATCATATAAGAAACCTCTTTTGTATGGGAATTTAAACCTTGGCAATTAATAGAAACAAGTTTAAGTGTCATAGATATTAAATAATATTAGGCCCTCTTCCTCCCTCCTCAACTTTGATTTACCGTCAAGACATAGACAGACAACAAAAAACAAAGCATTTATACAGTTTACACATGAAAATCTTTCATGCGTCCTTTGCCCCATCATTAGATTGGGCGAATTCATGCGTAGGTGCCGACGTTTAGGAGACCTTTAAGTTAATAAAAAAAAAAAAAAAAAAAAAATATTTGTATATTTTAAATAATGTCTAGGCACCAGTAGACCAGCTTAATGTAATTTAAATTGATCATATTAACAAATTAGTGTACTACTACTTCTTTAAATATGGTAAATTCTTTTAGCCATATTAATTAATGAATAGGGTGATAATAAATAAGTAAAAATTTTAAGTGTAATTTAACCAAATAAGTAAATAAATAATATTTATTAAGCAGTGTTTATGTGCAATACACTAATATGATGTAATTATATCTTAGTATATTATTTAATTAATTAATACACTTCTATTTTCATTAAAATATAATAAATTCGATTTTAACCAATATAGTTAATGAAAATAATAATAATAAATGAATTAATAAAAATAAAGATATAAATTAAATAAATAAATACATTATTGTAAGTAATAATTAAGTGCAAATGAGCAAAAACAAGGTGCTAAATGATACCAAAGTATCATTATTATATGATACTTTCATTATTAATGGAATTAATTAATCAATAATAATATTAATAAATAAGTTATTTCATCCAATAAATACATTATTGTAAATAATAATTAGGTGCAAATAAACAGGTATAAAGTGCTAAAGAAATTTAGTGTGCTGCCACTTCATTGTTAAGTGATAAATTCATTATTAGTAGAATTAATTAATCGATAATAATAATAAGTAGATTATTACAAAATTAAATATAAGTTAAATAAATATTTAATATAATATATTGTTTAGACACTAGTAAACATGTGAAGTATGTAAAAAAATGGCTTAACCCAGTAATACTTAAAACTTTCAATTTCCTCAAGCTTGTTTTTTAATTATTGTAAGTGATAATTAAGTGCAAATGAGCAAAAATAAAGTGCTAGAGGCATTTAATGTGCCGCCATTTCATTATTATATAATACTTTCATTATTAATAGAATTAATTAATCATTAATTATTGTAGGTGATAATTAAGTGCAAATGAGCAAAAATAAAGTGCTAAAGGCATTTAATGTGCCGCCATTTCATTATTATATAATACTTTCATTATTAATAGAATTAATTAATCAGTAATAATAATAATAAGTAAGTTATTTCATCAAATAAATACGTTATTGTAAATAATAATTAAGTGCAAATAAGCAGATATAAAGTGCTAAAGAAATTTAGTGTGCAGCCATTTCATTGTTATATAATAAATTCATTATTGGTAAAATTAATTAATCAATAATAATAATAAGTAAATTATTACAGAATTAAATATAAATTAAGTAAATAAATAATATAATATATTGTTTAGACACTAGTAAACATATGAAATATGTAAGAAATGGCTTAACCCAGTAGCACTTTAAACTTACAAATTCCTCAAACTTATTTTTTAATTATTGTAAGTGATAATTAAGTGCAAATGAGCAAGAATAAAGTGCTAAAAACATTTAGTGTGCTGCCATTTCATTATTATATGATAATTTCATTATTAATGGAATTAATCAATCAATAATAATAATAATAAATAAATTACTGCATCAAATAAATACATTATTATAGGTAGTAATTAAGTGCAATTTAGCGGGTATAAAGTGCCAAAGGCATTTAGTGTGCTGCCACTTCATTGTTATGTGATCATTGGTAAAATTAGTTAATCAATAATAATAATAAATAAATTATTACAGTGTGTATTTCTAGTGTATATTAATGTTCCTTTACCCAAAATTAATATTTATAATGTGGTGTATTGAGTCTGCAAATAATAGTGAATATTTGCAGAATTAAAGTGCAAAGGTGCTAACTATCCAAATAAATAGAAAATATGGTGAAAGTTAAAATAATAAATATTATAGATATTTAAGTAGATATATCTAACTATAAAACTCAATTCATAGTGTATTAACTATTCAAAATCAATATAACTTAAAAAACTTCAGATTTTCCAAGTGCATTTCTAATACATACAATTATGATAGAGAGTGTGCAAATCTTCTAATAGTGTGCAAGTACTCATAATTTAAAGTGACAAGTGTCCTAAATACCAAAAAAAAATAATAATAATAAGTTAAATAAATTATTAATAAAAAGTTCAATTCATAATGGGATAGCTGCCTTGCTATCGTCGTCCCTACAAAGTACTTTTCCTATGCGAGAATGTAGATAAGAAATCTTCAAGTTCTGGAGGTTTATTAATTACTAGCGTTTCTCCCTCATTCTGTATAATCAACTTAAAGGGTGATCCCCATTTATACTTGATGCTCAGATCGCGGAGTTTCTTAGTGCCATCATAAAATTGTCTTCTAAACTTTCGTATTGCCATTGAGAAATCAGGAAGAAGTTTCAGATCTTTATATTGCTGACTTTGTGCAGAATTTTTATTAAATTGTGTTATAAAAAGATTCTTGATGTAAAAATTGTTGAAACGGACTATTACATCCCTTGGAGTGCTAGTGATTAGGTCTTTTGGTTTAGGAAGTCTATGAAAGTTTTCCAGCAAAAAATGACCTAAACTATCTTCTTTAATAAAGGTTGATAGAAGATCCTTTAAATAATTCTCCAGATTGCTAATTTCTTCAGGTATCCCCCTTATCCGCAAGTTTTTCCATCTTGATCTGTCTTCCAAGAGTGTTAATTTCGTTTCTATAGCTTGATAATTAGATCTGAGATCACTGTTCTGCATTCTAAGATTCTCTAGTTCGTCCTGCAGTGCCTGGATTAGGTTTGATTGTGAGATAAATTTTTCTGAAATTGATGCACTGTCTTGCTTCAGAGAGATTGTATTGGTTTTCATTTCTATAGTGAGTTTGGAATATAAATCACTTATATTATTAATCTTGATTGGATTGATTAATTCAGTTTGTACCAATTGGGGGTGAGTATCAAGAGAGGAATCAACTGATATGTCCGAGGAGTCTTTTGAAGGATGTTTGGGTGTAGGTGTAGTGAGAATCGGTTTGGGAGAGTATTATGTAGTTAGGACTTTAGATTTTTCATGGCTCAATCTTCTGTCCTTTTCTCTATCCCTTTCTCTGTCTTTGTCCTTTTTTGGCGGCATCTTAGTATTTTAAATACAAGTGCTCTGAAGCCGTTTATACCCGTTAATTTCTTATATGATGTTTCTCTCCTTATTTTTTTTTTCCTCTTTTTTACTCCTTTCTTTCCTTAGCTTGTTAACCCCCTCCTCATATATTTCCTTGATCTCCTAAGGTTTTATACCTCTCGTCTTTTACTTAGATTATTCGCATTAATTCTTATTAATTCATTTTGAGTCCAAAAAATTCAAGCTATTTCAAAATAATGAGAAAAATAAAAAATATATTCGGTGGTAAGCAGTGAAATTCCCAGGGACCTCATAGATTTAGGCCTCCGGATGTTTATAAGTATAAATATCTCCAGTTAATGGCGTAGTGCAGCAATGTAGTGCGATAGTGTGTTGATACTTCCAGAAATTTCTTTGAATCTCAGTTAATAGCAGTATACAGAGAGATATATGTATACTAAAAACGTCACTTATCTTGCGTTGAAAACCGGACGGTGAACAACTAGATGGAATCGCAGTTGTAGTCGTGGACGAGGGATATGTCCATATATCTCTGCATCTGTGTTTTCTATTCGACCATCAGGATGCCATATATCCTGCTTCTTACTCCAGGCAAATAAAAACACGCAGGAAATGTATAGAAAGTATGCAAGTAAGTGGGTGCCAAATACCAGGTTGATCCCCCAGGCTGGGTCAGGCTGAGTCCGCTGTAATAAAATAAACCGCTGTCCTGGGATTATTCTGAGGCTCGGAAGCGCTAAATTTTCGTCTCGGCAGCTACACCATTACCCGGTAAAACCGAGCATCGCCATACGTCTCCAAAAGCCGGCACTAGCCGCAGGCGTATTACTCAGCACGCATAGCGTGATGCGTGCAGCGTTCTACGTCACCATCCATCCTTTCTTCCCAATGAATGCTTGAATATTATCCCTAAACAGCCCTTCAATATATCCATTGCCATAGGTTCCTCCTTAATATATACTGAGGAAAAACTGTTATTTAAAGTTTCCGCTTTTTCCTGGTCCTTCTTAACCAACACTCCCATCTGGTATTTCTAAACTCAAGACAAATAGTAGAATCTATTTAGCAGGTTTTTTCATGAGCTTTTTTTGGGATGAGTAAAAGATTGTTCAGTGCCTGAGTTTTCGAAATGATAGGTTTGCAATAGGATACTTATTTATAGTTCTCCAGATGTTCATCTAGGTAGAAGAAGAACTGTTTGGGGATGTAAGGACGGTGAAGATATCATACCCGAAGAGACCGAGGGAGATGTCTCAATTGGGAATCCTTTGATCAAGGCATATGCTCTTACACGGATCACATTGGTAAAATTAAAAAGCATAGTGCAGAATCCTAACAAACAGACACTTGCCGGGGTTTCTATATAGTGCCATTTATCCCTGTTTGTAGGGATTGGTGGACGCCCAATTTCGCTAAACTTTTTTGTAAGCATTCCTAGTAAAGTCGGTCAAAAGCCTTCTCAGCGTCAAAGGAGATTTTTACCTTTAGCTCACAGCAGCGAGGTGAATTGTATAGTGTAGGACTCGCCTAAGAGGTTTGCCGTGACGTGGCAGGCGAGCTTCCATTTTAATGGCCATTGGAGTGAAACTAAAAACCTCCATTTGTCTATATGAGCACAGGTGTTTGGGATAGTGCGCAGGTAACTTTTTTTGTGTTTGTTCTATGTATTTTGGGCTGATGAATACTATAGCCGTTGCTGCCGCCTAAGAATGATGGGAGTTTGAGCGCAGGGCTTTCTTTTGTGTGTCAGCGTCAAAAGATGCCAGAAGACAAGGGAGGTGTGGGCCTCTGATTTCCATATGACATTCAAGAAGTTGCGGTATTGTTATGGGGTTGGCTACCTAAAATGAACCCCAATTTATCCAGATGCAGAAGGGACAACACAAAGGGAGTAAGTCAATTCGCAAACACTTTGGCATACAATTTAACAACCCCATTCAGCAGGGAAATTGGCCTGTAGATAGAGCAGTTGTCCAATTTTATCACTGGTTGGGAATTGTCACTATGAGGGCTTGAAGGCTCTCCTTCGGGATGGGTCTTTCTTTCTTTAAAGCTATGAATAGGAAACAGAGACGTGGCACCAGGGATGTAGCTAAATTCTTGTAGTAAATGTTAGATAAGCCATACAAAAATAAAGTGACTAATGGCGCTTCTAATAGATATATGGATAAATAAAGTATATAAAATGAATATAAAAAATAGCTGCTAGCACTTAACACATAACCCCTATGTTGAGGGTCTCATAGAAGATACCATCTGTGATTTGAATCCAAGTATCCTTTTTTTTCTCTTTACATACGATGGGTGTTACTTTGTAAGAAGGGACATATTCAATTGTTATATAATACAAAACTGCATAGCACTACTAATATAGAGTTATTATAAACGGAGCGCTGCACTATATTTATTAATCTATTTTTTGAATGTTAGATAAGCAAAATAGCCCATGGGCTGTTTTCAGCTTTCTCTACCTGAAAAAAGTCCCGATTTTTCAGTTTTTTTCAGTCCTGTCCCGTCACATTTGGGTAAAGTAGGTATGCAAATATAGGTACAAAAAATATAATAAATTAAATAACTTGTAAAATATAATTAGAAAATAACCCCTTATGTTAATAACACCTATTAAATTTTAAGTTAGATAAATTAATAATAGATGTTTAACCAAACCGGTGCACCACTACTATCCTTAACCTTAATTAACCCTATAACTCTAAGTCTAAGCTTATTTTGAGTTTTTGACCACTTTCATCCATCCACATACCTCCCAACAGTCCCAAATCTCACGGGACAGTCCCGCTTGTCATTCAATCCTGTACGGTTAAATTGGGGTTGTAGGTAAGTATGCCATTATACTCAAGTCGCAAATGTTAGGCAAGTGCGTAAAATCGGTCTCAAATTCCCTATTGAACAATGCATTCATTTATTGACTTTAGCACCGTTTCATGGCATTTCCATGGCAACCACCAGAAAACGAAGAAAAAATGAATACAAAGTACACATACGAAACTAACACGGGAAAGGACGAATATTTCTAGAATTTGCAGATATCTTTCCATCGAAGACTAACACGAAGACAAACACGTCTTCGTCTTCGCCGGCGCCCAAGTCTAATTTAAACTTTCTCGATCACAACCTTAAGACGTCTAGTGAGACACCAGATGGTAAAACAAAGCATGTGCAAATTGCACTCAAATATAGATGGGAATAACCAAGGGCAGTTCATGTGGGGATTATTACTATATTTTATCCTTATTAATATATTTTATTTATATTGTGATAACAATTCATGCAGTGATTATTATAGATGCGTCTATCCAGATAAAAGTGTAAACTTGTTGTTATCATGTCTTACACAAATGATGTGCATTAACAGTAAAATACATAATATTAAACCATTTTAATGTCTAATTGGATAATTGACTGTCACTAATTTTCGTGATGTGCGCAGTTGCCATCTGATATCCTTTACGAGAATCACCATGGAAAAACATCTTGCATTTCCAGTAGACGTTACACAAGCGTTTTTTTCTGGTGGCATCACTATAATTGGATGCATAAAGCGGGGGGGGGGGTCTTTGATGTCACCTAAATCCATTCAGCTTTGAATTTTGAAACTATTTTTTAAAAGTAAAGTTTATAAAAATGGCTTCCCCTCTTTTTATAAACAGACAGATCACATCACCCGACAGGAGAATGTGGAGTTCTGTTTATTCACATGGAAAACATGTGTTTATTAGAAAACATCATAAAGGGAGCAGTAGTGTCTTTAAGAAATATACTAGCATATTCTATATATATGTATATATATATATATGTATGTATATATGTATATATATATATATATACATATATACATACATATGTATATTTTTTTAAATTTACCCCTCCTAAAGGCAAACGGGGGTCTGTAAACCTAGAGGACAGGACCGCTGAGGAGAGCCCAACTCAAGCGTGCCGACAATTATATCATTATATGGATCCTTTCTGCAGTAACTGTGGGAGCGACTCTACAGCGATACTATTAAAAGTCACAGTGTGCGGACGGTTCTTACATCTCAAAACCGGATTCAGGTGCTGCAGCCTGTTTCATTCCTTTCAAGGTACTTTAGCAAAAAATAACTCATTAAACTACTAAGAAAAATGTTTTTTTTTTTCCTTATTAAAGATGTTAAAAACAAACATAATTTGCAGTCTGCTTTTAGTCCAACATCTATTTTTATCTCATTTATTTAACTTGAACCATCATTATTTGCATCTTTGAAATTGATGTTTTCATGATCAGTAAGCTGTAAACATGCAGGCCACACCAACATTGCCAAATATGGAAAATATGTAAATCAGGCATGTTATGTCATAATAGTTAACTTGCACGGTCTTGACACACACACACACTTTAAGCCACGCCCATATCACCATATATGGAAAACATGCAAAGCAGTCAACTATGATGTCATAATAGCTAGGCTATAAACCCCCGATGCCTGCAGTGACTGTGCCCTCATTCACACAGTGATTGTTCATAGACGAGGACCTCAGAGAGAGAAGAAGCTACAGGACTGTAGCTTCTTAGGAAAAGTATGTATACCCTAAATTATAAATGCACATAATCTAACATAGACCATAAGTCAAATGTATAGTTATATTATAAAAAGATAAAGGGAATTAGATAGTATTGTTTTGCTCAAAACTTGCTTCTCTGTTTTGGTCGAAAAATGATTGAACTGAGGTGTCCTTCCCCATGGAACGTGGTAGAATATAGATAGTAAAACAATGACATAGAAATTACTCTGCGCTAAGCAAATATGGCAAAACAAAACAGGATGTTATCATCTCCTCTATGGATAGATGGCTGCAATACAAGAGGTGGCTGAACTTTCTCCAGCAAAGCACTCAGGACCGGTGTTACATCCATCCATAACCAAAACGTTTGAAATATCTCTGATCAGAGAGCTATTATTTCTGGCCAAATGTGGTTTAATTTATTTCATAAACAATTTGATTCCAACATCCTGTTTACAGTTACCAAGGCCCATATTACCATATATGGAAATATGCAAAGTGGGCAATTGTGATGTCATAATAGCAAAGAAGCTACAAGGCTATAATGTGACAGAGAATGTGAGGATATTACGTTTACAATCTAGACTTAAAAAGTAAATAGACGTATAAAAGTATAGTTTTAAAATTAAAAAAAGATTTTGGAAGATTTTATTTTTTCTTAAACCCACTAGTTTGCTTCTCTATTGTGGTTTAAAAATCAGTAAGCTGTGAACACACAAAGCAGGTAAATTTCAAGTCCTAATAATTATGTGACATGACCATTGTACCACCAGCCACAGCAATATTACCATATATGGAAATATGTCAAGTGAGCAAATGTGATGTTTCATTTACTTGAAAATCTAAAGTAGCAGTTGTCAAAAAAGGTTCTTATGTATTAATGTATTTTTATTTGTCTTTAAAACATGTTTTCTATGGATGTCTTTTCTCGTTATCTGGTTGGGAATCATGTTATCGGCAATATTGTCAAACTGACGGTATTGGGCGCAGCCAGTTATTACACCGCCAAATGGATGATGCATGCCTTCGATTCAACCAGAAAACCGGAACCAGAAGATGAACCTCAGATAGAGGTATGGAACTTTTTTCTTAATAACTTTGACAACAGAGAATACTAGTAAAGTCTATAGAAAGAAGGGGTAACAATGTTCCCTAAAAGATAAAATCCTGTGATTGTAAACGGGATCTACAGATATCAGTATTTACATTAGTTCTCCAAAGCTATGTGCAGTGATCATCCATGAATCTCACCAGGTGGACCTCACACGGGAAAGGGTTTTAATAGCATTGCCTGAGATGTGGTATTCTTGGTGGGATCCTTAGTTAATCATTTTAAAATACGGTAAACTTACTTTTATTCTTTTGGTATCTTGTAGGCTAAACAACCGATAAGACAGATTGGAGGAAAAACTGTCAGTCTGACGCAATACGAAATGTGCATCGCCGCACAGTTAGTGGACCCACTCAACATGGAGGTAAGGGAAAAGGTTACATGGAAAGAAGTAAACTGGGGAAGGAAGGACCAGGACAGTGAAGAATCCTGTATATATCCTTTTAAACCCCCATTACTTTATAGTGCTATTCCTTTTTGCTTTGTCTAATATTTCTAAGGTTGCATTGTAGAAGCAGTTTTACAATTGTGTTTGTTCCCTGTAGGTGACCTGGAGTGACATCGCAGGTCTTGACAATGTCATCGAGGCCCTAATAACCAGCGTCATCCTCCCTATAAGAAAGAGACACCTGTTTCCAAAATCCAGGCTGATGCAGCCTCCTAAAGGTATTACTCAAACCCTGTATGCGGGGCTTTTTGGGTTGAATCTGTTTCACTTATGAAGGCTGAAGGCTCTCCATTCATGACTTATTTTATATGTACAAAGATTATCTATATGGAAGAAATTTCGTGAGCCACAAGGCTGTCCAATTCTGGCCCTCAGGCAGTTACCGTCAGGATATCCTTAGACTCGGTTGAGTTATAGACAAACCTGCTCTGTTCACCAGTAAATTGAAAGTACATTTTATCTGTACTTCTTTTTACCTGTCCAAAAGAAGTATGGGGCGCAGATGCATATAAGGGAGAAAACAATTGAAGTGAAATATAATAATATTTTAATAATAAAATATATGTAAAACAAACTAAAAAAGTGCAATATGCAGGTAAAGAGTCAATAGACCAGCAAAATGCAACTTACATTTAGTCCATGCACCCAAAGTGCATAATGCGTATATATAGAAAAAACCACCAATGGTGGAATATGGACAAAGTTCAGATAAGTCCTTCCAGATCCTTCCAAACGCGTTTCGCCGACTTGGCTTCTTCAGTAGAAGTATGCTCTGTCCGGTAAGTGGTTTCCTTCTGTTTTTGTGTTTTTTTGTAGTTATTTCGGTGTATACGTCATCCCGCGTTGTTCATCACTCGTCCGGTAATTTCGTCGCATGCCGTACGCGTCATCGCGTTTTTGCGTGTTGTATGCGTCATCGCGTACTGTCCGTTAAAAGCTAAAAAGATAAAATAGTGAATATATCATATAAGGGGATATCTATAGAGATTGAGGTACTACAATAAAAGAATTGTGTATTCATAAAAAAATAAATATAAATATTTGTAGAAATAATACTGTGAGAGGAAAATGTATAAAGTACTATAAAAAGGGGATCTTATACGAAATTTATAATAAATTATACGGGATATTATATTTTATCTATATTTATTTTTTCTATTATATACACAATTTTTTTACTGTAGTACCTTGACCTATATAGATATCCTCTCATATGATATATTCATTATTTTTTATTTCAGCCTTTATATTAAAAAATGAAGTATAACACAGAAAGATCTTAGACACCTATTTATTTCATTCCACTTTATTACACACATTAATGAATAGCCAGAAGTGACATTTATTATATCTTCAAAAATAAATTAATGCATCACATTCTTTATAATTTCATAAAATTAATTTTAACATTTTTGAAATTATCGTTATCAATATTATAGATATATATTACGTTTTACACAACTATAATGATTTAATAAACATTTCATTTCGGTAATGGTGGTAATACACTTTGGTGGATTCGTTTTTCTTCTGTATCTTTAGTCTTCTTCCCGTCTATCCTTTGTCTTGAAGTATGGAGGCCAACTTTATTTCCACTTACCTGTTAGATCGCTCCTAACCGCATGTGTTCTTTCATCCCCACACATTGGGAGGATCGCGTCACGATCTCCCCAAATACAAGCTGAATCGTCTAGGTTTTTTCCAACACATCTTTATTAAATCGTACACGGAGACTTAGAGATACACGAAACGCGGCAGCTTGAAACAGACAGTACGCGATGACGCATACAACACGCAAAAACGCGATGACGCGTACGGCATGCGACGAAATTACCGGACGAGTGATGGACAACGCGGGATGACGTATACACCGAAATAACTACAAAAACAACACAAAAACAGAAGGAAACCACTTACCGGACAGAGCATACTTCTACTGAAGAAGCCAAGTCGGCAAAACGCGTTTGGAAGGATCTGGAAGGACTTATCTGAACTTTGTCCATATTCCACCATTGGTGGTTTTTTCTATATATACGCATTATGCACTTTGGGTGCATGGACTAAATGTAAGTTGCATTTTGCTGGTCTATTGACTCTTTACCTGCATATTGCACTTTTTTAGTTTGTTTTACATATATTTTATTATTAAAATATTATTATATTTCACTTCAATTGTTTTCTCCCTTATATGCATCTGCGCCCCATACTTCTTTTGTTTGGTTGTATTTTTACACTTTGAGGAAGAGTGTTTTCTTTGTGGGTAGCTGCGGTCCTATTTGGGGAATAATATATATTTTCACTTTTGTCACTTATTCAACTTAACACATCACACGTGATTTTAGGTTTTTTCACGTTTCTTCTTTTTACCTGTAGCTGATTGTGCTGTTTGTGCTCACTGCAAGGGAGTTAACATAATGGTATCTCTATCTGGGCAGGTTTCTTTGCAGTTAGGCTGTATAATTATATCTAGATAGGTTAGTAACTGTGTAGTTATGAGAGGTGGCAAACAAAAGGCACAAAAAAGCACAGAAATAAGTAAATGAGGTGCAAAAACTCTCAACCTGTGCGTAACAGGTAGCAGAAAATGTATTTGTAGGAGGTGCAAAATATAAGAGTAAACTATAAAATCTGATACCTGAAGTAAAAAACTAGAAATCTACTTTAACATAATATAAAAAGGACTTGGTACAGAATTTACAGTCACTCAGGTAAATGTTGCAGAGAAGTAGACAGTGTTACTGAGATCAACAATGTTTCGGCTTGGTAGCCTTTGTCAAGGGTAATCTGCAGAGTGACTTTGAGTGGTGCCAGTTCTTCTTTTTTGTCCCTGTTATATTATGCTACAATACATTTTGACTTTTTAGCTTGGCATAAGATTGCTGCGGTATCATTTATTTGCATTATAGTATGCACCTCCAAGAAATACTTTCAAATATTTGAAAGGTTATACATTCTTGCTAAACAAAACACCAGAAGGATGTATTTTTTTTTATTTTTTTTGGGGGGGGGGGGGGATTATTTCTTTGTAATGCTTTCTTTCAAACTTATATAATTAACTATTAGAAGCTCTTCCTCCAGACTGCAATATGCAGAAATGTGCTTGATCAGAGGCTATCTTCACTTGGTACCCTTTATATTTTTAAGCAGATTAAATTACTGGAGCCTTTAAATACATTATTTTAATATTGTTTAATTACTAAAGGTACTTCTATTGTATAAATAAAATCATGCACTGTTTTTTATACAGGTGTCCTTCTTTATGGACCTCCAGGTTGTGGAAAGACCCTTATTGCCAAAGCCACAGCCAAAGAAGCCGGATGCCGGTTTATTAATCTCCAACCATCCACCCTGACCAACAAGTGGTATGGAGAGTCTGAGAAACTAGCAGCTGCTGTTTTCTCTTTGGCTGTGAAGCTCCAGCCAACTATCATTTTCATCGATGAAATCGGTAAGTTGCTCTTGGAAGTCACCAATCTCTAGCCATCCCAAATGGTGTATGTATTAGACTTCAATGTGATATTAGACAACTGGTGCCCAATCAATGGGCATTAATGAGTCTTTTTGTACATTCATCATGCTTGACTTTTTCTTTCTCTCCACACAGACTCTTTCCTTCGAAGTCGTTCCATGAGTGACCATGAAGTGACGGCCATGATGAAAGCCCAGTTCCTAAACCGTTGGGACGGGCTGGAGACAGGCCACAATTGTCAGGTAATATCTCGTTGGCATTACCTTAAAAATTTTTAGAAGCAAATCTTCCAAACTAGAGTACATTGTTTAGGATTTTAAGCTAGAGAACACACAGATAAGATGTGTATCCAACACTTTAAAAATACAGATTGCGTGCATAAGTGTAGTTCCTAAAGGATTTTTGAGGCTCTGGGATTTGGAGAAGAAACCACACATCATTCATTCTAGATTTATCATATTTTTTCAACACATTTTTCCCACCATATAGTATTTCTTATGTTTCACTTTTGTTGTATTTTCATAGGTTATTATCATGGGGGCCACTAACCGACCTCAGGACATCGATCCAGCAATACTGCGGAGGATGCCAGCCAGATTCCTGATTAAGAAACCAGTATGTAACTAAAATGTCTTTTTAAAGGAAATCCTCATGTTAAACTGATGTATATCCATGTTCTAAATAATCTCAATACATCAACCTGCAAAAAATGTTGCATGACAAATAGAACTTTAGTAAAAAGAGGAGTTGTTTATATTTTAAAACAAACCCATTTTATGACCTGCATTAAACATTTAGTAGCTATTGTATAAATACACAACTTTTACAGCCGGTTTTAAACCAAATCACTATTGTTAAGATAAATAATGAAGATAAATAGAACTTGCGGTTCTCTTAGATAGTGATGTATGGGTCAAATACTACTAATACTAAATGCTACTGAAGAAACAAGGTTATTTAAAGTTTGTTTTAGCCACTCCATAACTATGAATTCTTCATATATTTTCCCATTCCTATACTTCAAAATGCATTCTTGTTGGGATTAACAGGACTAATTATGAATAGTTTTTCTAAAATGCTGTTTTCATCTTTTTTTTTTCTAGTCTACGGCACAGCGTCAATCAATTCTCAGTCTCATCTTGGAAAATGAAAATGTAAGCAACTTATACTTTGATATATGTGATTTTTATGTAATGGTTGACTATTCCACCAATGGCCCAAGAACCGTCCTGCTCAGCTGGAACTGCCTCAGATAGTCACCCCTTTCCACAACATACTATTAAATGTCAAAAATCATAAAGCCACTATTCTCTGGCTACTGGTATAATATCAATCTTTTACAAGATTGCTAGGCAATTGCAATCTTTTTACACAATGCATTTTCAGTTGGACTCGATTCTTCTCAGTCTTGTTTGACTCTTTTCCTTTCCCTAAATGTTTAGAAAAACACGCCCTTGTTTACTCCTTATGAATCTATATCACCCGGCTTTGGTCTCTTGGTAGTTATTTAAATGACACTGGGGAAAATCACCAATTAATTGTCCTTATGTGTCCTAATATGTTTTCTTTAGGTGAATGAAGATGTAGACCTGCGTGAAATTGCCGACTACACCGATGGATTCTCAGGAAGTGATCTGAGGGAAATATGCCGCGATGCCGCTCTGCTTTCCCTCAAAGAATATGCAGACAGCCATTCAGACGATGGGTATGTGACACCTCTCTCTCTCTTATATTCATGTATTGCATATGAAACCCCTATGTAATGTTTTTTGGCTAATAGTAAACGTAAGAAAAGCCTTTGTGTCCAGTGACAAAAAATACTGACGTGACAAAGTCAAAGCAAGATGTGCCATTTTGACATAGTAAGTGCGTGTTATGGAGCACACACTCTGTCCTTCTCAGAGGAGAAACCCACATAGGCCTCCTGTTTTTTTTTTTGTCCCACTGAATGATTGAGTGAATACAGTCCAGAGAACTTTACAACTTCATATTGTAGAGTTGGCTCCACCAAGTGAATCATTGTATCATTTCTCAGCATCTTCACACTTTGTAAACTCAACTCGCAGTAAGTTAGATTTCAGAGTGACAATGAGCTGATAACAAAACTATGCCCACTGACAAGCTCTTTTTATTTTTTCTTTTCCAGCTTTTGTCAGGATAGTGTAAAAATAGGACGGCTCCACTTACATAAGGCAATAGAAAGAATGTGCATGTTCCAGGAGCCAATGAGCCAGGGAATCGACATGCTGTCCTAATACACGAAGCCTAATGGATTGAGAGATAACCAAGACGTATTGGTTCTTAAGTTGGACTCATAGGATTATTATTAGTAATAGTATTGTTAGTTATAAGTTGTAAGTTGTAGTTTGAATAAAGTAGGTTAAGGCCAAGGGCAGTGTTATCTTTCTGTTTAAGGTTGTGTGTGTGTGTCTTCTACAGAATAGTGTGAATAGTTTTCCTCTTAAGACGCTTAAGTCAATAACAGAGCTGCAGAACCTGCGTGTGTTATATAAATGTAATTTAATAGTCCAAAAACATGCGCACTTTATTCCGGAAACTAAATGAGTGCATTTCTCATGTGTGTATGAGGACAAGGGTATGTACCTATGTTATAGGTTTACAGGGAAAAGAAAAGCTATGCGTGGTAGCATTTCCTTGTACAGGGCAAGAAAATTAGCAGTCTGCTTTTCGTCCAACATCTATTTTTATCTCATTTATTTAACTTGAACCATCATTATTTGCATCTTTGAATTGATGTTTTCATGATCAGTAAGCTGTGAACATGCAGGCCACACCTACATTGCCATATATGGAAAATATGTAAATCAGGCATGTGATGTCATAATAGTTAACTTGCACGGTCTTGACTTTACTCTAAGCCATGCCCATATCACCATATATGGAAAACATGCAAAGCAGGCAACTATGATGTCATAATAGCTAGGCTATAAAACCCCGGTGCCTGCAGTGACTGTGCCCTCATTCACACAGTGATTGTTCATAGACGAGGACCTCAGAGAGAAGAAGAAGCTACAGGACTGTAGCTTCTTAGGAAAAGTATGTATACCCTAAATTATAAATGCACATAATCTAACATAGACCATAAGTCAAATGTATAGTTATATTATAAAAAGATAAAGGGAATTAGATAGTATTGTTTTGCTCAAAACTTGCTTCTCTGTTTTGGTCGAAAAATGATTGAACTGAGGTGTCCTTCCCCATGGAACGTGGTAGAATATAGATAGTAAAACAATGACATAGAAATTACTCTGCGCTAAGCAAATATGGCAAAACAAAACAGGATGTTACCATCTCCTCTATGGATAGATGGCTGCAATACAAGAGGTGGCTGAACTTTCTCCAGCAAAGCACTCAGGACCGGTATTACATCCATCCATAACCAAAACGTTTGAAATATCTCTGATCAGAGCGCTATTATTTCTGGCCAAATGTGGTTTAATTTATTTCATAAACAATTTGATTCCAACATCCTGTTTACAGTTACCAAGGCCCATATTACCATATATGGAAATATGCAAAGTGGGCAATTGTGATGTCATAATAGCAAAGAAGCTACAAGGCTATAATGTGACAGAGAATGTGAGGATATTACGTTTACAATCTAGACTTAAAAAGTAAATAGACGTATAAAAGTATAGTTTTAAAATTAAAAAAAGGTTTTGGAAGATTTTGTTTTTTCTTAAACCCACTAGTTTGCTTCTCTATTGTGGTTTAAAAATCAGTAAGCTGTGAACACACAAAGCAGGTAAATTTCAAGTCCTAATAATTATGTGACATGACCACTGTACCACCAGCCACAGCAATATTACCATATATGGAAATATGTAAAGTGAGCAAATGTGATGTTTCATTTACTTGAAAATCTAAAGTAGCAGTTGTCAAAAAAGGTTCTTATGTATTAATGTATTTTTATTTGTCTTTAGAACATGTTTTCTATGGATGTCTTTTCTCGTTATCTGGTTGGGAATCATGTTATCGGCAATATTGTCAAACTGACGGTATTGGGCGCAGCCAGTTATTACACCGCCAAATGGATGATGCATGCCTTCGATTCAACCAGAAAACCGGAACCAGAAGATGAACCTCAGATAGAGGTATGGAACTTTTTTCTTAATAACTTTGACAACAGAGAATACTAGTTAAGTCTATAGAAAGAAGGGGTAACAATGTTCCCTAAAAGATAAAATCCTGTGATTGTAAACGGGATCTACAGATATCAGTATTTACATTAGTTCTCCAAAGCTATGTGCAGTGATCATCCATGAATCTCACCAGGTGGACCTCACACGGGAAAGGGTTTTAATAGCATTGCCTGAGATGTGGTATTCTTGGTGGGATCCTTAGTTAATCATTTTAAAACACGGTAAACTTACTTTTATTCTTTTGGTATCTTGTAGGCTAAACAACCGATGAGTCAGATTGGAGGAAAAACTGTCAGTCTGACGCAATACGAAATGTGCATCGCCGCACAGTTAGTGGACCCACTCAACATGGAGGTAAGGGAAAAGGTTACATGGAAAGAAGTAAACTGGGGAAGGAAGGACCAGGACAGTGAAGAAACCTGTATATATCCTTTTAAACCCCCATTACTTTATAGTGCTATTCGTTTTTGCTTTGTCTAATATTTCTAAGGTTGCATTGTAGAAGCAGTTTTACAATTGTGTTTGTTCCCTGTAGGTGACCTGGAGTGACATCGCAGGTCTTGACAATGTCATCGAGGCCCTAATAACCAGTGTCATCCTCCCTATAAGAAAGAGACACCTGTTTCCAAAATCCAGGCTGATGCAGCCTCCTAAAGGTATTACTCAAACCCTGTATGCGGGGCTTTTTGGGTTGAATCTGTTTCACTTATTAAGGCTTAAGGTGCTCCATTCATGACTTATTTTATATGTAGAAAGATTATCTATGTGGAAGCATTTTGGTGAGCCACAAGGCTGTCCAATTCTGGCCCTCAGGCAGTTACCGTCAGAATATCCTTAGACTCGGTTGAGTTATCGACAAACCTGCTCTATTCACCAGTAAATTGAAAGTACATTTTATCTGTACTTCTTTTTACCTGTATCTGATTGTGCTGTTTGCGCTCACTGCAAGGGAGTTAACATAATGGTATCTCTATCTGGGCAGGTTTCTTTGCAGTTAGGCTGGATAATTATATCTAGATAGGTTAGTAACTGTGTAGTTATGAGAGGTGGCAAACAAAAGGCACAAAAAAGCACAGAAATAAGTAAATGAGGTGCAAAAACTCCCAACCTGTGCGCAACAGGTAGCAGAAAATGTATTTGTAGGCGGTGCAAAATATAAGAGTAAACTATAAAATCTGATACCTGAAGTAAAAAAGTAGAAATCTACTTTAAAATAATATAAAAAGGACTTGGTACAGAACTTACGAGTCACTCAGGTAAATGTTGCAGAGAAGTAGACAGTGTTACTGAGATCAACAATGTTTCGGAGTGGTAGCCTTTGTCAAGGGTAATCTGCAGAGTGACTTGGAGTGGTGCCAGTTCTTCTTTTTTGTCCCTGTTATATTATGTTACAATACATTTTGATGTTTTAGCTTGGCATAAGATTGCTGCGGTATCATTTATTTGTATTATAGTATGCACCTCCAAGAAATACTTTCAAATATTTAAAAGGTTATACATTCTTGCTAAACAAAACACCAAAAGGATGTTTTTTTTTTGTTTGTTTTTTTTTGGGGGGGGGGGGATTATTTCTTTTTAATGCTTTCTTTCAAACTTATATAATTAACTATTAGAAGCTCTTACTCCAGACTGCAATATGCACAAATGTGCTTGATCAGAGGCTATCTTCACTTGGTACCCTTTATATTTTTAAGCAGATTAAATTACTGGAGCCTTTAAATACATTATTTTAATATTGTTTAATTACTAAAGGTACTTCTATTGTATAAATAAAATCATGCACGTTTTTTTATACAGGTGTCCTTCTTTATGGACCTCCAGGTTGTGGAAAGACACTTATTGCCAAAGCCACAGCCAAAGAAGCCGGATGCCGGTTTATTAATCTCCAGCCATCCACCCTGACCAACAAGTGGTATGGAGAGTCTGAGAAACTAGCAGCTGCTGTTTTCTCTTTGGCTGTGAAGCTCCAGCCAACTATCATTTTCATCGATGAAATCGGTAAGTTGCTCTTGGAAGTCACCAATCTCTAGCCATGCCAAATGGTGTATGTATTAGACTTCAATGTGATATTAGACAACTGGTGCCCAATCAATGGGCATTAATGAGTCTTTTTGTACATTCATCATGCTTGACTTTTTCTTTCTCTCCACACAGACTCTTTCCTTCGAAGTCGTTCCATGAGTGACCATGAAGTGACGGCCATGATGAAAGCCCAGTTCCTAAGCCGTTGGGACGGGCTGGAGACAGGCCACAATTGTCAGGTAATATCTCGTTGGCATTACTTTAAAAATTTTTATAAGCAAATCTTCCAAACTAGAGTACATTGTTTAGGATTTTAGGCTAGAGAACACACAGATAAGATGTGTATCCAACACTTTAAAAATACAGATTGCGTGCATAAGTGTAGTTCCTAAAGGATTTTTGAGGCTCTGGGATTTGGAGAAGAAACCACACATCATTCATTCTAGATTTATCATATTTTTTCAACACATTTTCCTACCATATAGTACTTCTTATGTTTCACTTTTGTTGTATTTTCATAGGTTATTATCATGGGGGCCACTAACCGACCTCAGGACATCGATCCAGCAATACTGCGGAGGATGCCAGCCAGATTCCTGATTAAGAAACCAGTATGTAACTAAAATGTCTTTTTAAAGGAAATCCTCATGTTAAACTGGTGTATATCCATGTTCTAAATAATCTCAATACATCAACCTGCAAAAAATGTTGCATGACAAATAGAACTTTAGTAAAAAGAGGAGTTGTTTATATTTTAAAACAAACCCATTTTATGACCTGCATTAAACATTTAGTAGCTATTGTATAAATACCCAACTTTTACAGCCGGTTTTAAACCAAATCACTATTGTTAAGATAAATAATGAAGATAATTAGAACCTGCGGTTCTCTTAGATAGTGATGTATGGGTGAAATACTACTAATACTAAATGCTACTGAAGAAACAAGGTTATTTAAAGTTTGTTTTAGCCACTCCATAACTATGAATTCTTCATATATTTTCCCATTCCTATACTTCAAAATGCATTCTTGTTGAGATTAACAAGACTAATTATGAATAGTTTTTCTAAAATGCTGTTTTCATCTTTTTTTTCTAGTCTACGGCACAGCGTCAATCAATTCTCAGTCTCATCTTGGAAAATGAAAATGTAAGCAACTTATACTATGATATATGTGATTTTTATGTAATGGTTGACTATTCCACCAATGGCCCAAGAACCGTCCTGCTCAGCTGGAACTGCCTCAGATAGTCACCCCTTTCCACAACATACTGTTAAATGTCAAAAATCATAACGCCACCATTCTCTGGCTACTGGTATAATATCAATCTTTTACAAGATTCCTAGGCAATTGCGATCTTTTTACACAATGCATTTTCAGTTGGACACGATTCTTCTCAGTCTTGTTTGACTCTTTTCCTTTCCCTAAATGTTTAGAAAAACACGCCCTTGTTTACTCCTTATGAATCTATATCACCCGGCTTTGGTCTCTTGGTAGTTATTTGAATTACACTGGGGAAAATCACCAATTCATTGTCCTCATGTGTCCTAATATGTTTTCTTTAGGTGAATGAAGATGTAGACCTGCGTGAAATTGCCGACTACACCGATGGATTCTCAGGAAGTGATCTGAGGGAAATATGCCGCGATGCTGCTCTGCTTTCCCTCAAAGAATATGCAGACAGCCATTCAGACGATGGGTATGTGTCACCTCTCTCTCTCTTATATTCATGTATTGCATATGAAACTCCTATGTAATGTTTTTTGGCTAATGGTAAACGTAAGAAAAGCCTTTGTGTCCAGTGACACAAAAAACTGACGTGACAAAGTCAAAGCAAGATGTGCCATTTTGACATAGTAAGTGCGTGTTATGGAGCACACACTCTGTCCTTCTCAGAGGAGAAACCCACATAGACCTCCTGTTTTTTTTTTTTTTGTCCCACTGAATGATTGAGTGAATACAGTCCAGAGAACTTTACAACTTCATATTGTAGAGTTGGCTCCACCAAGTGAACCATTGTATCATTTCTCAGCATCTTCACACTTTGTAAACTCAACTCGCAGTAAGTTAGATTTCAGAGTGACAATGAGCTGATAACAAAACTATGCCCACTGACAAGCTATTTTTATTTCTTCTTTTCCAGCTTTTGTCAGGATAGTGTAAAAATAGGACGGCTCCACTTACATAAGGCAATAGAAAGAATGTGCATGTTCCAGGAGCCAATGAGCCAGGGAATCGACATGCTGTCCTAATACACGAAGCCTAATGGATTTAGAGATAACCAAGACGTATTGGTTCTCAAGTTGGACTCATAGGATTATTATTAGTAATAGTATTGTTAGTTATAAGTTGTAAGTTGTAAGATGTAGTTTGAATAAAGTAGGTTAAGGCCAAGGGCAGTGTTATCTTTCTGTTTAAGGTTGTGTGTGTGTGTCTTCTACAGAATAGTGTGAATAGTTTTCCTCTTAAGACGCTTAAGTCAATAACAGAGCTGCAGAACCTGCGTGTGTTATATAAATGTAATTTAATAGTCCAAAAACATGCGCACTTTATTCCGGAAACCAAATGAGTGCATTTCTCATGTGTGTATGAGGACAAGGGTATGTACTTATGTTATAGGTTTACAGGGAAAAGAAAAGCTATGCGTGGTAGCATTTCATTGTACAGGGCAAGAAAATTAGCAGTCTGCTTTTCGTCCAACATCTATTTTTATCTCATTTATTTAACTTGAACCATCATTATTTGCATCTTTGAATTGATGTTTTCATGATCAGTAAGCTGTAAACATGCAGGCCACACCTACATTGCCATATATGGAAAATATGTAAATCAGGCATGTTATGTCATAATAGTTAACTTGCATGGTCTTGACCTTACTCTAAGCCATGCCCATATCACCATATATGGAAAACATGCAAAGCAGGCAACTACGACGTCATAATAGCCAGGCTATAAAACCCCAGGGGCCTGCAGTGACTGTGCCCTCATTCACACAGTGATTGTTCATAGATGAGGACCTCAGAGAGAAGAAGAAGCTACAGGACTGTAGCTTCTTAGGAAAAGTATGTATACACTAAATTATAAATGCACATAATCTAACATAGACCATAAGTCAAATGTATAGTTATATGATAAAAAGATAAAGGGATTTGGATAGTATTGTTTTGCTCAAAACTTGCTTCTCTCGAAAAATGATTGAACTGAGGTGTCCTTCCCCATGGAACGTGGTAGAATATAGATAGTAAAACAATGACATAGAAATTACTCTGCGCTAAGCAAATATAGCAAAACAAAACAGGATGTTACCATCTCCTCTATGGATAGATGGCTGCAATACAAGAGGTGGCTGAACTTTCTCCAGCAAAGCACTCAGGACCGGTGTTACATCCATCCATAACCAAAACGTTTGAAATATCTCTGATCAGAGCACTATTATTTCTGGCCAAATGTGGTTTAATTTATTTCATAAACAATTTGATTCCAACATCCAGCTTACAGTTACCAAGACCCATATTACCATATATGGAAATATGCAAAGTGGGCAATTGTGATGTCATAATAGCAAAGAAGCTACAAGGCTATAATGCGATAGAAAATGTGAGGATATTACGTTTACAATCTAGACTTAAAAAGTAAATAGACGTATAAAAGTATAGTTTTAAAATTAAAAAAAAAGATTTCGTTTTTTCTTAAATCCACTAGTTTGCTTCTCTATTGTGGTTTAAAAATCAGTAAGCTGTGAACACACAAAGCAGGCAAATTTCAAGTCCTAATAATTATGTTACATGACCATTGTACCACCAGCCACAACAATATTACCATATATGGAAATATGTAAAGTGAGCAAATGTGATGTTTCATTTACTTGAAAATCTAAAGTAGCAGTTGCCAAAAAAGGTTCTTCTGTATTAATGTATTTTTCCTGGCATACAGTGGCAGTACGAGTGGTAATGTCCTTTTCTTAGGGACAAGAAGAATCTAAAGATATAAAAACAATTAAATGCCCCGGAGCCCCTCCTCCTTACCCATAAAGCCGGGGCCGACCGTAGGAAGTCAGTTCTTTTTTTGTCCCTTTCAGGGACGGACAGGTTGGAATCGTCGGTCCGGACAGGAGTCCGGTATTTTCAGCAACTGGTGAGGCGCACGGGTTGCTGCCTTGGGGTTTCGTGAGCCTCCGATTGCTCCCCGGGTGGTAAGCAGAGAGAGGTCTTCCCTCCGTAGCGGTTCGCGTTACGGAGGATGTATTTGATGTCTTCCTTTTGTTGCCAAGGAAGTGGGAGCATGCGCAGTCTGGTGGAACGCACGCCCGGGTGTCGTTGCGTTCCACTGAAGATCCGATCGCGCTACTGAGCATGTGCGAGTCGGATCTTCCGGAGGGCGGCAATTTTAAAATTGCTTATAAAGCGCTTTGCCTGTCTGACTGCTGGAGCTTTCGTCAGTACAGGGCAGCCGTGTCACCAGCCCCCCCACACGGTTCAGAGGTGGTTAGGGTAAGATATTTCTTTATCTTGGCTCTTTCTGATCCTCTTCCCTCCTAAAGAAAAAAAAACAAAAAAAAAATTTTTTTATTTATACGCTTTTTTCTTTTTATCAGATGTCTAGTCCGGTACCATCAGAGAATCCGGATAAGGATAAAAGACCTGCTCCAGCTCCCAAAAAAGCCATTTCTAAAGCTAAACATTTAACATGTTCTGAGTGTGCTACTCCACTGCCTGATGGCTGCTGGAAAAAATTGTGTAACTCATGCTCTGCTGAACAGCTTGCTTCTGAGAAGCGTAAAGACCTACAATCTTTCCTTGGGTGGTTCCAGGAAAATTTGGCTCAGACATTTGAGGCGTTCCAGTTCTCGGCAGCTCAAACCCAGGAGAAAGTCAAGATTGGTTCTACACACAAGCACAAGAGGTCCAGGTATTTCTCTCAATCAGACCTTTCCTCGGGTGAGATCTCCCGGTCCTCTAATTCATCATCAAGTGATAGTTCGGAGGATGAGATGGTTTTTCCTCCCCGTGACCTCCGTAAGTTCACCAAGGAGGTGACTCGTCTACTCCTAGAGGATGATGTAGGAAGAATTAAAGGTTTTCCTGTGCTTCCTAAAGTGGATGACCTTATTGCCAGGGAATGGAAGCACCCTGGGAAGCGAGCTTTCATTTCCAAACAATTTAAGCAGCTGTTCAGGCTTCAGGGGGAATATTCTTGGGAGGATCCCCCCAAAGTGGACGTACAAGTGGCCCAGCTCTCCAAAAAGACTACTCTCCCTATTGGTGAGGTGTCCGGTCTTAAAGACCCTATGGACAGGAGAGCGGAGACTTCATGCAGGCGTATTTTCCAGGCTGCAGGAGCTCAATGTAGGGTGGCGGTGTCCAGTGCAGCAGTGGCTAGGGCCCAGCACATGTGGATTCCAGTTTTGCAAGATCGTCTTGCGGATGATTCTGATTCAGAGATTGCTAGGCTTTTAAAGAACTTAAAGCTTTCTAACAGTTTTTTTGTGGATTCGGCTCATGAATCTCTTAAGCTCTCAGCCAAGAACATGGCATTGTCTTCTGTGTCACGCAGAGCCCTGTGGTTACGGTCCTGGACGGCTGATTCCCCTCCCAAATCTGCTCTCTGTGACTTACCTTTGGAAAGTAAGAAGTTGTTTGGTGCTCCTTTGGAAGACCTTATTAAGCAGATTTCGGATACTAAAAGAGCCTTACCTCAGGATAGAAGACCAAGGTGGAACCGTAGATATCCATATAGGAACCCGAGGCCTTTTTTCCAATCCGCTAGATCTCAGAATTTTCGTGGGCCCTTTGGAGATAAGAAATTCCAAGACCGGCCGAAAAAGCAGGACTAAAGAAAATTCTGACAAAGTGGGAGGACGCCTGCGGCACTTCAGACTCTCCTCCGGCACTCAGATTATTTCAGAGGGTTACTGTAAACCGCTGTACAGAATTTTCGGATGGAGAGTATCACCTCAGTCACACAGGTTCTAAAGGAGGGAGATTTTATGGTCACCTTAGACCTGTAAGACGCATATCTTCATGTCCCGATAGCCGAGGCGTCCAGGAAGTTTCTGAGGTTTGCTCTGTGGGTCAATCAGAGGGTGCATCATTTTCAATTCAAGGCCCTTCCATTCGGTCTGGCATCAGCCCCAAGGGTTTTCACAAAGATCCTTTGTCCTTTGACAGCTCACCTCAGAGAACAGAATATGTCGATCATTCCTGGACGATTGGCTGATCATGGCGGCTTCCCGGGAGAAGTTGTTGTTAGACCTGTCCACAACTATGAAGTTTTTGGAACAACACGGCTGGTTAATAAACAAGCAAAAATCTTGCCTCATTCCTGCTTCCAGGACTCTTTTCCTGGGGTTTTTGGTGGACTCAATGTCCCTTTGCGTTTATCTCCCGCGTCCCAAGCGGATAAAGATAAAACAAGAGATCTCGACACTGCAAAGATGTCCAACTTGTTCTGTCAGGAAGGCTATGAGCGTCCTGGGTCTGCTAACCGCTTCCATCCCGGCGGTACCTTGGGCAAGGTGTCAGCTTCGTCCCTTGCAGTGGCAGATTCTCTCAAACTGGTCCAAGCAAGAAGAGGATCTGGACACTTCCTTCACAATAAGTGGCCAGGTCCTATCCCAATTGAATTGGTGGAAACAGTCAACCCATCTCGCCAGAGGGCTCTCTTTCGACCAAGAAGTTGGATAATTATCACCACAGATGCCTCCGGCCGAGGATGGGGAGCCCATCTTTTTCGAAGGGAAGATTGGGCTCCGGTAGATGTTGTCCGCTCGTCAAATTTCCAAGAGCTGAAGGCAGTTCTTCAGGCTCTCCTGGTCTTCAGGCCCTTCATAGAGGGTCAGACGGTGAAGATCCAATCAGACAACGCAGCGGCCGTCGCCTATATCAACAAGCAAGGTGGGACGTGGATACGGAGTCTTCAGATCCTGTGTGCAGAAATTAAGGAGTGGTCCCAACTTCATTTGACAGATATTTCGGCAACTCATATCAGAGGCCGCTACAATTTAATTGCGGACGATTTAAGCAGGGCAAAATGGTCACAGACAGAATGGTCTTTGACCCCACAAACCTTCTGCGCTTTGGTGGCACGCTTCGGTCTCCCGGAAGTGGATTTGATGGCGACTCGAAAAAACCACAAGGTCCCGGTGTTCGCGTCCCTCAACAGATGGGATTCGCCTCATTTTCTAGATGGTCTTTCCATGGTGTGGAATTTCTGGTTGGCCTACATCTTCCCGCCAGTGGCTTTGATTCCTCGCGTCCTGCTGAAAATTCGCTACGACAAGGCCAGGGTCTTGGCCATCCTTCCGTACTGGCCCAACAGGAGTTGGTTTGTCCTCCTCAAGCAGTTGACCATCACCTGTTGGGAGCTGCCAATTTCAACACAGTTACTGGAGAACGTCGACCTTCGCCCGGAACTTCTTCAGGTGTTCCGTCTGACAGCCTGGCTGTTGCAAGGCTGATTTTGAGTAACCAGGGTCTGGACGAAGACATCTCAGATTTTCTGTTGACATCGGTCAGAAGTTCAACGTCCAGAATTTATTTCCGGGTGTGGACCAAGTTCCTCCTGTGGTGCTCCGCAAGGCATCTTACGATTTTTCCTCCGTCCATCAACTCCGTCATTCGTTTTTTACAGGAGGGTCTGGCTTTGGGCCTTAGTGTCTCGACCCTTAAAGGGCAGATCTCGGCCCTTAGTCATTTTTTTCTTTCTGATCTGGCCTCTCACATTCTTATTAGGCATTTCTTTAAGGCCGCCACTATTCGACGTCCTCCTAGGAGGTCTTTGTTTCCGTCATGGGATCTTACCGTTGTGCTTCGAGCCCTATGTTCAGCGCCCTTCGAACCTCTGGAGGAAGTGTCCATGAAACTTCTCTCGCTAAAAACGGTTTTTCTAGTGGCTATTACCTCGGCTAGGAGAGTTGGGGAAATCCAGGCTCTTTCCTCCTCTCCGGAGTTCACCGTTTTTCATGATGATAAGGTTGTTCTCCATGTTAAACCTTCGTTTCTCCCTAAGGTCATTTCCAGGACCAGTATTAATCAGCCCTTGGTTCTTCCTACTTTTTTCTGTATCCTTCCTCTCCTGAGGAATTGGCTTGGCACACGTTAGACGTCAAAAGAGCTTTAGAGATTTATATTGATCGGACCTCCTCCATCCGTTCCTCGGACCGTCTGTTTGTCAATTTTTTTGGGCGGTCTGCTGGGAGAGCGGCTTCTAAATCTTCCATTTCCAGATGGCTGGTGGATACCATCTGTATGGCCTACCAGTCCAATGGTCTCACTCTACAATGGCCCATCAGGGCCCATTCCACAAGGGCCATGGCAGCCTCCTGGGCAGAAAAGGCTGCAGCTTCGCCTGAGGACATTTGTAAGGCTGCTACGTGGTCCTCATTCTCCACCTTCGTTCACCATTATCGGCTAGACATCTTCTCCTTCTCTGCGGCGGATTTTGGGCGTAAGGTGCTCCAGGCGGTGGTCTCCTGATATGTTCTCCCCCCCAGTTCCGGGATCTTGCTACATCCCACTCGTACTGCCACTGTATGCCAGGAAAAACGGAAATTTTTTACTCACCGTAAATTCCTTTTTCCTTAATACAGTGGCAGTACAGGTTTCCCTCCCTTCTTGTGATAGAATAAAATGTTTTTGGCAAGCAATTCTGTGTGTGTCTTGTTACTTACTGACTTCCTATGGTCGGCCCCGGCTTTATGGGTAAGGAGGAGGGGCTCCGGGGCATTTAATTGTTTTTATATCTTTAGAAAAGGACATTACCACTCGTACTGCCACTGTATTAAGAAAAAAGGAATTTACGGTGAGTAAAAAAATTCCATTTTTATTTGTCTTTAGAACATGTTTTCTATGGATGTCTTTTCTCGTTATCTGGTTGGGAATCATGTTATCGGCAATATTGTCAAACTGACGGTATTGGGCGCAGCCAGTTATTACACTGCCAAATGGATGATGCATGCCTTCGATTCAACCAGAAAACAGGAACCAGAAGATGAACCTCAGATAGAGGTATGGAACTTTTTTCTTAATAACTTTGACAATAGAGAATACCAGTAAAGTCTATAGAAAGAAGGAGTAACAATGTTCCCTAAAAGATAAAATCCTGTGATTGTAAACGGGATGTACAGATATCAGTATTTACATTAGTTCTCCAAAGCTATGTGCAGTGATCATCCATGAATCTCACCAGGTGGACCTCACACGGGAAAGGGTTTTAATAGCATTGCCTGAAATGTGGTATTCTTGGTGGGATCCTTAGTTAATCATTTTAAAATACGGTAAACTTACTTTTATTCTTTTGGTATCTTGTAGGCTAAAGAACCGATGAGTCAGATTGGAGGAAAAACTGTCAGTCAGACGCAATACGAAATGTGCATCGCCGCACAGTTAGTGGACCCACTCAACATGGAGGTAAGGGAAAAGGTTACATGGAAAGAAATAAACTGGGGAAGGAAGGACCAGGACAGTGAAGAAACCTGTATATATCCTTTTAAACGCCCATTACTTTATAGTGCTATTCCTTTTTGCTTTGTCTAATATTTCTAAGGTTGCATTGTAGAAGCAGTTTTACAATTGTGTTTGTTCCCTGTAGGTGACCTGGAGTGACATCGCAGGTCTTGACAATGTCATCGAAGCCCATCGAATCAGCTGCTGTTTTCTCTTTGGCTGTGAAGCTCCAGCCAACTATCATTTTCATCGATGAAATCGGTAAGTTGCTCTTGGAAGTCACCAATCTCTAGCCATGCCAAATGGTGTATGTATTAGACTTCAATGTGATATTAGGCAACTGGTGCCCAATCAATGGGCATTAATGAGTCTTTTTGTACATTCGAAGTCGTTCCATGAGTGATCATGAAGTGACGGCCATGATGAAAGCCCAGTTCCTAAGCCGTTGGGACGGGCTGGAGACAGGCCATAATTGTCAGGTAATATCTCGTTGGCATTACCTTAAAAAAAATTTATAAGCAAATCTTCCAAACTAGAGTACATTGTTTAGGATTTTAGGCTAGAGAACACACAGATAAGATGTGTATCCAACACTTTAAAAATACAGATTGCGTGCATAAGTGTAGTTCCTAAAGGATTTTTGAGGCTCTGGGATTTGGAGAAGAAACCACACATCATTCATTCTAGATTTATCATATTTTTTCAACACATTTTCCTACCATATAGTACTTCTTATGTTTCACTTTTGTTGTATTTTCATAGGTTATTATCATGGGGGCCACGAACCGACCTCAGGACATCGATCCAGCAATACTGCGGAGGATGCCAGCCAGATTCCTGATTAAGAAACCAGTATGTAACTAAAATGTCTTTTTAAAGGAAATCCTCATGTTAAACTGGTGTATATCCATGTTCTAAATAATCTCAATACATCAACCTGCAAAAAATGTTGCATGACAAATAGAACTTTAGTAAAAAGAGGAGTTGTTTATATTTTAAAACAATGTATACAAAAAACAAAAACTGTCTGCGCTTCTTACCCTAATATAGTTGGCAACAAATATATAAACATAATATAAATGAGAGGTTTTGGTTATATGAATTGGCCAAAGCATAATTAAGCTGGTTGCAGCTTGCTGTCCAGGGGTTAATGTGGAGGAGGTTTAATTGCACCTCCCCCAACACATTAATAAGGTTTTGGTAGCAGTATAAACTGCTTTGTGTGTCCACTATGTAGGAGGTGAGAGTAGGTTCTCACCCTATTGAGAGTGTGCCTTGACGTGGCGGGTGAGCTTAATTATGCTTTGGCCAATTCATATAACCAAAACCTCTCATTTATATTATGTTTATATATTTGTTGCCAACTTTATTAGGGTAAGAAGCGCAGACAGTTTTTGTTTTTTGTATACATTGTACAGCCAATACACTGTTTCTTGCTGCATGCTTACACCTGTTTGGTAGGCCTCGTATTACATATTTGTATTATTTGAGCCTGTGACTAGCTTAGCGCACCGACATTTTTTCTTTTCCCTGTTTGCACATATTTTAAAACAAACCCATTTTATGACCTGCATTAAACATTTAGTAGCTATTGTATAAATACACAACTTTTACAGCCGGTTTTAAACCAAATCACTATTGTTAAGATAAATAATGAAGATAATTAGAACCTGCGGTTCTCTTAGATAGTGATGTATGGGTCAAATACTACTAATACTAAATGCTACTGAAGAAACAAGGTTATTTAAAGTTTGTTTTAGCCACTCCATAACTATGAATTCTTCATATATTTTCCCATTCCTATACTTCAAAATGCATTCTTGTTGGGATTAACAAGACTAATTATGAATAGTTTTTCTAAAATGCTGTTTTCATCTTTTTTTTCCTAGTCTACGGCACAGCGTCAATCAATTCTCAGTCTCATCTTGGAAAATGAAAATGTAAGCGACTTATACTTTGATATATGTGATTTTTATGTAATGGTTGACTATTCCACCAATGGCCCAAGAACCGTCCTGCTCAGCTGGAACTGCCTCAGATAGTCACCCCTTTCCACAACATACTGTTAAATGTCATAAATCATAAAGCCACCATTCTCTGGCTACTGGTATAATATCAATCTTTTACAAGATTGCTAGGCAATTGCGATCTTTTTACACAATGCATTTTCAGATGGACTCGATTCTTCTCAGTCTTGTTTGACTCTTTTCCTTTCCCTAAATGTTTAGAAAAACACGCCCTTGATTACTCTTTATGAATCTATATCACCCGACTTTGGTCTCTTGGTAGTTTTTTGAACTACACTGGGGAAAATCACCAATTAATTGTCCTTATGTGTCCTAATATGTTTTCTTTAGGTGAATGAAGATGTAGACCTGCGTGAAATTGCCGACTACACCGATGGATTCTCAGGAAGTGATCTGAGGGAAATATGCCGCGATGCCGCTCTGCTTTCCCTCAAACAATATGCAGACAGCCATTCAGACGATGGGTATGTGTCACCTCTCTCTCTCTTATATTCATGTATTGCATATGAAACCCCTATGTAATGTTTTTTGGCTAATGGTAAACGTAAGAAAAGCCTTTGTGTCCAGTGACACAAAATACTGACGTGACAAAGTCAAAGCAAGATGTGCCATTTTGACATAGTAAGTGCGTGTTATGGAGCACACACTCTGTCCTTCTCAGAGGAGAAACCCACATAGACCTCCTGTTTTTTTTTGTCCCACTGAATGATTGAGTGAATACAGTCCAGAGAACTTTACAACTTCATATTGTAGAGTTGGCTCCACCAAGTGAATCATTGTATCATTTCTCAGCATCTTCACACTTTGTAAACTCAACTCGCAGTAAGTTAGATTTCAGAGTGACAATGAGCTGATAACAAAACTATGCCCACTGACAAGCTATTTTTATTTCTTCTTTTCCAGCTTTTGTCAGGATAGTGTAAAAATAGGACGGCTCCACTTACATAAGGCAATAGAAAGAATGTGCATGTTCCAGGAGCCAATGAGCCAGGGAATCGACATGCTGTCCTAATACACGAAGCCTAATGGATTTAGAGATAACCAAGACGTATTGGTTCTCAAGTTGGACTCATAGGATTATTATTAGTAATAGTATTGTTAGTTATAAGTTGTAAGTTGTAGTTTGAATAAAGTAGGTTAAGGCCAAGGGCAGTGTTATCTTTCTGTTTAAGGTTGTGTGTGTGTCTTCTACAGAATAGTGTGAATAGTTTTCCTCTTAAGACACTTAAGTCAATAACAGAGCTGCATTTCTCATGTGTGTATGAGGACAAGGGTATGTACTTATGTTATAGGTTTACAGGGAAAAGAAAAGCTATGCGTGGTAGCATTTCATTGTACAGGGCAAGAAAATTAGCAGTCTGCTTTTCGTCCAACATCTATTTTTATCTCATTTATTTAACTTGAACCATCATTATTTGCATCTTTGAATTGATTTTTTAATGATCAGTAAGCTGTAAACATGCAGGCCACACCTACATTGCCATATATGGAAAATATGTAAATCAGGGATGTTATGTCATAATAGTTAACTTGCACGGTCTTGACTTTACTCTAAGCCACGCCCATATCACCATATATGGAAAACATGCAAAGCAGGCAACTATGATGTCATAATAGCTAGGCTATAAAACCCCGGTGCCTGCAGTGACTGTGCCCTCATTCACACAGTGATTGTTCATAGACGAGGACCTCAGAGAGAAGGAGAAGCTACAGGACTGTAGCTTCTTAGGAAAAGTATGTATACCCTAAATTATAAATGCACATAATCTAACATAGACCATAAGTCAAATGTATAGTTATATTATAAAAAGATAAAGGGATTTAGATAGTATTGTTTTGCTCAAAACTTGCTTCTCTGTTGTGGTCGAAAAATGATTGAACTGAGGTGTCCTTCCCCATGGAACGTGGTAGAATATAGATAGTAAAACAATGACATAGAAATTACTCTGCGCTAAGCAAATATGGCAAAACAAAACAGGATGTTATCATCTCCTCTATGGATAGATGGCTGCAATACAAGAGGTGGCTGAACTTTCTCCAGCAAAGCACTCAGGACCGGAGTTACATCTATCCATAACCAAAACGTTTGAAATATCTCTGATCAGAGCGCTATTATTTCTGGCCAAATGGGGTTTAATTTATTTCATAATCAATTTGATTCCAACATCCAGCTTACAGTTACCAAGACCCATATTACCATATAAGAAAATATGCAAAGTGGGCAATTGTGATGTCATAATAGCAAAGAAGCTGCAAGGCTATAATGCGATAGAAAATGTGAGGATATTACGTTTACAATCTAGACTTAAAAAGTAAATAGAAGTATAAAAGTATAGTTTTAAAATTAAAAAAAGGTTTTGGAAGATTTCGTTTTTTCTTAAACCCACTAGTTTGCTTCTCTATTGTGGTTTAAAAATCAGTAAGCTGTGAACACACAAAGCAGGTAAATTTCAAGTCCTAATAATTATGTGACATGACCACTGTACCACCAGCCACAGCAATATTACCATATATGGAAATATGTAAAGTGAGCAAATGTGATGTTTCATTTACTTGAAAATCTAAAGTAGCAGTTGTCAAAAAAGGTTCTTATGTATTAATGTATTTTTATTTGTCTTTAGAACATGTTTTCTATGGATGTCTTTTCTCGTTATCTGGTTGGGAATCATGTTATCGGCAATATTGTCAAACTGACGGTATTGGGCGCAGCCAGTTATTACACCGCCAAATGGATGATGCATGCCTTCGATTCAACCAGAAAACCGGAACCAGAAGATGAACCTCAGATAGAGGTATGGAACTTTTTTCTTAATAACTTTGACAACAGAGAATACTAGTTAAGTCTATAGAAAGAAGGGGTAACAATGTTCCCTAAAAGATAAAATCCTGTGATTGTAAACGGGATCTACAGATATCAGTATTTACATTAGTTCTCCAAAGCTATGTGCAGTGATCATCCATGAATCTCACCAGGTGGACCTCACACGGGAAAGGGTTTTAATAGCATTGCCTGAGATGTGGTATTCTTGGTGGGATCCTTAGTTAATCATTTTAAAATACGGTAAACTTACTTTTATTCTTTTGGTATCTTGTAGGCTAAACAACCGATGAGACAGATTGGAGGAAAAACTGTCAGTCTGACGCAATACGAAATGTGCATCGCCGCACAGTTAGTGGACCCACTCAACATGGAGGTAAGGGAAAAGGTTACATGGAAAGAAGTAAACTGGGGAAGGAAGGACCAGGACAGTGAAGAAACCTGTATATATCCTTTTAAACCCCCATTACTTTATAGTGCTATTCCTTTTTGCTTTGTCTAACATTTCTAAGGTTGCATTGTAGAAGCAGTTTTACAATTGTGTTTGTTCCCTGTAGGTGACCTGGAGTGACATCGCAGGTCTTGACAATGTCATCGAGGCCCTAATAACCAGCGTCATCCTCCCTATAAGAAAGAGACACCTGTTTCCAAAATCCAGGCTGATGCAGCCTCCTAAAGGTATTACTCAAACCCTGTATGCGGGACTTTTTGGGTTGAATCTGTTTCACTTATTAAGGCTTAAGGTGCTCCATTCATGACTTATTTTATATGTAGAAAGATTATCTATGTGGAAGCATTTTGGTGAGCCACAAGGCTGTCCAATTCTGGCCCTCAGGCAGTTACCGTCAGGATATCCTTAGACTCGGTTGAGTTATCGACAAACCTGCTCTATCCACCAGTAAATTGAAAGTACATTTTATCTGTACTTCTTTTTACCTGTATCTGATTGTGCTGTTTGCACTCACTGCAAGGGAGTTAACATAATGGTATCTCTATCTGGGCAGGTTTCTTTGCAGTTAGGCTGGATAATTATATCTAGATAGGTTAGTAACTGTGTAGTTATGAGAGGTGGCAAACAAAAGGCACAAAAAGCACAGAAATAAGTAAATGAGGTGCAAAAACTCCCAACCTGTGCGCAACAGGTAGCAGAAAATGTATTTGTAGGCGGTGCAAAATATAAGAGTAAACTATAAAATCTGATACCTGAAGTAAAAAAGTAGAAATCTACTTTAAAATAATATAAAAAGGACTTGGTACAGAACTTACGAGTCACTCAGGTAAATGTTGCAGACAAGTAGACAGTGTTACTGAGATCAACAATGTTTCGGCGTGGTAGCCTTTGTCAAGGGTAATCTGCAGAGTGACTTGGAGTGGTGCCAGTTCTTCTTTTTTGTCCCTGTTATATTATGTTACAATACATTTTGACTTTTTAGCTTGGCATAAGATTGCTGCGGTATCATTTATTTGTATTATAGTATGCACCTCCAAGAAATACTTTCAAATATTTAAAAGGTTATACATTCTTGCTAAACAAAACACCAAAAGGATGTTTTTTTTTGTTGTTGTTTTTTTTTTGGGGGGGGGGGGGATTATTTCTTTGTAATGCTTTCTTTCAAACTTATATAATTAACTATTAGAAGCTCTTACTCCAGACTGCAATATGCAGAAATGTGCTTGATCAGAGGCTATCTTCACTTGGTACCCTTTATATTTTTAAGCAGATTAAATTACTGGAGCCTTTAAATACATTATTTTAATATTGTTAATTACTAAAGGTACTTCTATTGTATAAATAAAATCATGCACGTTTTTTTATACAGGTGTCCTTCTTTATGGACCTCCAGGTTGTGGAAAGACACTTATTGCCAAAGCCACAGCCAAAGAAGCCGGATGCCGGTTTATTAATCTCCAGCCATCCACCCTGACCAACAAGTGGTATGGAGAGTCTGAGAAACTAGCAGCTGCTGTTTTCACTTTGGCTGTGAAGCTCCAGCCAACTATCATTTTCATCGATGAAATCGGTAAGTTGCTCTTGGAAGTTACCAATCTCTAGCCATGCCAAATGGTGTATGTATTAGACTTCAATTTGATATTAGACAACTGGTGCCCAATCAATGGGCATTAATGAGTCTTTTTGTACATTCATCATGCTTGACTTTTTCTTTCTCTCCACACAGACTCTTTCCTTCGAAGTCGTTCCATGAGTGACCATGAAGTGACGGCCATGATGAAAGCCCAGTTCCTAAGCCGTTGGGACGGGCTGGAGACAGGCCACAATTGTCAGGTAATATCTCGTTGGCATTACTTTAAAAAAATTTATAAGCAAATCTTCCAAACTAGAGTACATTGTTTAGGATTTTAGGCTAGAGAACACACAGATAAGATGTGTATCCAACACTTTAAAAATACAGATTGCGTGCATAAGTGTAGTTCCTAAAGGATTTTTGAGGCTCTGGGATTTGGAGAAGAAACCACACATCATTCATTCTAGATTTATCATATTTTTTCAACACATTTTCCTACCATATAGTACTTCTTATGTTTCACTTTTGTTGTATTTTCATAGGTTATTATCATGGGGGCCACTAACCGACCTCAGGACATCGATCCAGCAATACTGCGGAGGATGCCAGCCAGATTCCTGATTAAGAAACCAGTATGTAACTAAAATGTCTTTTTAAAGGAAATCCTCATGTTAAACTGGTGTATATCCATGTTCTAAATAATCTCAATACATCAACCTGCAAAAAATGTTGCATGACAAATAGAACTTTAGTAAAAAGAGGAGTTGTTTATATTTTAAAACAAACCCATTTTATGACCTGCATTAAACATTTAGTAGCTATTGTATAAATACACAACTTTTACAGCCGGTTTTAAACCAAATCACTATTGTTAAGATAAATAATGAAGATAATTAGAACCTGCGGTTCTCTTAGATAGTGATGTATGGGTCAAATACTACTAATACTAAATGCTACTGAAGAAACAAGGTTATTTAAAGTTTGTTTTAGCCACTCCATAACTATGAATTCTTCATATATTTTCCCATTCCTATACTTCAAAATGCATTCTTGTTGGGATTAACAAGACTAATTACGAATAGTTTTTCTAAAATGCTGTTTTCATCTTTTTTTTTCTAGTCTACGGCACAGCGTCAATCAATTCTCAGTCTCATCTTGGAAAATGAAAATGTGAGCGACTTATACTTTGATATATGTGATTTTTATGTAATGGTTGACTATTCCACCAATGGCCCAAGAACCGTCCTGCTCAGCTGGAACTGCCTCAGATAGTCACCCCTTTCCACAACATACTGTTAAATGTCAAAAATCATAAAGCCACCATTCTCTGGCTACTGGTATAATATCAATCTTTTACAAGATTCCTAGGCAATTGCGATCTTTTTACACAATGCATTTTCAGTTGGACTCGATTCTTTTCAGTCTTGTTTGACTCTTTTCCTTTCCCTAAATGTTTAGAAAAACACGCCCTTGTTTACTCCTTATGAATCTATATCACCCGGCTTTGGTCTCTTGGTAGTTATTTGAATTACACTGGGGAAAATCACCAATTCATTGTCCTTATGTGTCCTAATATGTTTTCTTTAGGTGAATGAAGATGTAGACCTGCGTGAAATTGCCGACTACACCGATGGATTCTCAGGAAGTGATCTGAGGGAAGTATGCCGCGATGCCGCTCTGCTTTCCCTCAAAGAATATGCAGACAGCCATTCAGACGATGGGTATGTGTCACCTCTCTCTCTCTTATATTCATGTATTGCATATGAAACCCCTATATAATGTTTTTTGCCTAATGGTAAACGTAAGAAAAGCCTTTGTGTCCAGTGACACAAAATACTGACGTGACAAAGTCAAAGCAAGATGTGCCATTTTGACATAGTAAGTGCGTGTTATGGAGCACACACTCTGTCCTTCTCAGAGGATAAACCCACATAGACCTCCTGTTTTTTTTTTTCTCCCACTGAATGATTGAGTGAATACAGTCCAGAGAACTTTACAACTTCATATTGTAGAGTTGGCTCCACCAAGTGAAGCATTGTATCATTTCTCAGCATCTTCACACTTTGTAAACTCAACTCGCAGTAAGTTAGATTTCAGAGTGACAATGAGCTGATAACAAAACTATGCCCACTGACAAGCTATTTTTATTTCTTTTTTTCCAGCTTTTGTCAGGATAGTGTAAAAATAGGACGGCTCCACTTACATAAGGCAATAGAAAGAATGTGCATTTTCCAGGAGCCAATGAGCCAGGGCATCGGCATGCTGTCCTAATACACGAAGTGAAATGGATTTAGAGATAACCAAGACGTATTGGTTCTTAAGATGGACTCATAGGATTATTATTAGTAATAGTATTGTTAGTTATAAGTTGTAAGTTGTAAGTTGTAGTTTGAATAAAGTAGGTTAAGGCCAAGGGCAGTGTTATCTTTCTGTTTAAGGTTGTGTGTGTGTCTTCTACAGAATAGTGTGAATAGTTTTCCTCTTAAGACGCTTAAGTCAATAACAGAGCTGCAGAACCTGCGTGTGTTATATAAATGTAATTTAATAGTCCAAAAACATACGCATTTTATTCCGGAAACTAAATGAGTGCATTTCTCATGCCTGTATGAGGACAAGGGTATGTACTTATGTTATAGGTTTACAGGGAAAAGAAAAGCTATGCGTGGTAGCATTTCATTGTACAGGGCAAGAAAATTAGCCTAGAAGGAAGGATATATTCCTTCTAAATGATCATGAAAAGTAAAACCAAATCTCTTGTTCTTCTGCGCCATTCATAGACTAGCGCAAACGTCCAGTCCTGTGAAGGCTTAGCGTATGGACAAAATTCTGATAAAATGCAGACTAGCATTGTTAGAAATACTTTAAAGCTCTACAGAAATGAATTGTCACAGTCTTATCCACTTAAACATGGCTGAGGCCTTCAGAAAACGTTATTAAGGCAAGCGAGAAGATACCATATAAACAGTAAACAGAGACATCCAGAAACATCACCACCTACTGATGGAACAGTATATAAAACATAAACTGGAGACAATAGTTGTTGCGACAGACTTAAAAGACACAGTGTTCCAAGATGCATTCAATATGCACTTTTCAAGTCTAGGAGTCTATAAAACATTTTCACTTGAATAAAGTGTTATAAGTTATTGAGTTTGCTTTGGTTGGAAAAATCTAATATATATAATATGTATGTATGAATGAAATGAGACACACACTCATTGTATATGTATATACTCTATATGTACAATGTATTTCCAGTTTGCTCAGGAGTCACTCATCACAGCTCTCTTTCGCCTCATCTTTTTGTCTGTTGCATAGAGTTCTTTGTTGAACCGATCAGACGTATTGAGAAAAGAGGGATCACCAGGTCCCGACGTCGGATCAATTCGCTTTTTGGAACGCAACAACCTCGGACCGTGAGCTCTCCATTGGTATACCGGGATTGATGCACGAAATTGAGACTTTTTGTCGTGTGGGCATTGCTGGACATATAACTGTATGGAGGCACTGGGCTGTCTGGTCGTTGGTGCGATTATACTCCTGATCCAAATATGTTGTCTATAGATGTACATATCTTTGATGTTCTCAATAAAGTCAGTTCCTGTTTTACCTCAATACGCGTTCTGTCTTATTATTGGGGTAAGCCTCGGTGCTGTCCTTGTAAGGACAGTAATGAACTATATTGCTACGCTCCAGTGCCACTAAAGTTCATGAGGAGCGGTGTTTCCTGCTGTCTTCGGCGCTAGCTCCACCTCATGATTGAAGTCTTGTATTCCTGGTAGCTATGGGGAAAAGGAAACTCCCTCTGGAGGGTGTACATAGTTGGGGTATGGGTAGGTCCCGTCACATTGGTGGTTCCGGAGAGTGATTTTACCACTCGCAAGATGGCGGCGGTGGAAAAGTTTACTAGAGGGTCTCCAGACTGGCTCCACTTGCAGGTTCAATACAGTTACTGCATTCAACCATGCAAGTCAATGGAGCTTAGCTTTCTAATCACAATGTGATTAGTAAAACATTTAATAAATAATTAAAAAAAATCTGAAAAAAAGGTAAAAAAAAAAAATTTGTAACATTTAAAAATAATTATACATCAGAGGAACCATCCAGTTCCACCAAAATGTAAAAAAGTCCAAAAATGGGCCTATGAAGAAAATTCAAGTTATATATCCAGGGTATTTTTATTATGGCAGGAGATTTTAACTGTATAGCTGACCCGGACATGGATAAAATGACTTTAGAACATAAAAAAGAGATATGAGAGCTTATGGTCTGGCAAGAATTTTTAGGGAAATATAGACTGTATAATTTGTGGCGGACTTTACATCCAGAAGATCGAGATTATACAGATTACTCTAACTGTCACCATTCATTCTCAAGTATAGATGTCAATTAGAGAATTAGGAAAATATCGATAAAGTAGATCTCAATTATTAAATAAGATTATTGTTAGAATTAAAGATAACTAATAACATGATAAAACCTTCCTGGAGATTAAATAAAAATGTATTGAAGAATGAAATATATAATGAGGAATTAGAAATAATTACTTGTGATACAACATACATAAATACTTGGTGCACATTTAAAAGCTTCATTCGTGGACATCTGATTTTATGTGGATCTATATAATCTTCCAGATAATAGACATAAATGAGACTTAATAAATAAATATCTACAATCCACTAAAATCCTAAACATCTTGATATGGAAAGAGTTAAAGTAAAAGCATTTCAAATACGCAAGGGGTGTCTAATTAAAAAAAAAAAAGAATGGTTTTATGGGGTAAATTGGAGTGGTCGGGTTCAAAGATAGGACTGATCAAAATAGGGAACAAAAGCGCACTTCACAAATGTGGCCTTTTAGCCCCCAAACACTAGACAAACCCATGCATGGGTGGCATCACTGTACTCAGGAGATGTTGCTGAACACATATTGGGTTGTTGTTTGATAGTGATGTATACCTAGAGCTATAAACAGAGTCGTCCTTAAGTGTTCTGGCGCCCTGTGCGGACTACTACTCTGGGGCCCCCTTCTCACTACCCCCCCTCTGCCCCTTCTCTCTACCCCCTGCCCCTTCTCACTATCCCCCTGCCCCTTCCCACTACCCCCCTGCCCCTTCCCATTACCCCCCCTGCCGCTTCTCACTATCCCCCCTCCTCTGCCCTTTCTCACCATCCCGCCCTCTGCTCCTTCTCACTATCTACTCCCTCTCCCTACTTCTCATTATCCTTACTTAACTTGTTGCTGGAGTCCTGCGGTGGGAGCGGGAGGCATCTGTCTTCCCGCACTGCTGCAGTGCTGGCATTTCATGTTGAGCTCAACATGAAATGCTGGCACCGCGAAGGAGTCACGGAGAGTGAGGGGCACCGAGCTCGCCACCCCACTTAAATGAAAGCATTGTTTTTTTGTTTTATTTTTTAACTTTATTTAACATGAAGGATCTTCAACCCCTTCAATCTCCTATGGACGTACCAGTGCGTCCAAAAAACGCATTCCTAGAATCCCCTATGGACATACCGGTACGTCCAGCCCTTCTTGCAGCATCAGGGACACATCCCTGCATGGGAGATCAGGCTGTCCTATAAACCCCTCCCTCCTCCCCTGATCTGATGTAACAGCTTCCGGCTAGAAAGCCAGAAAGCTGTTACATTTCAAACTGCCAGATCGGGCATTCCCTTCCGAGTTGCGTCACTGCTGACGTAACCCGGAAGTTCATCGGAGGACAGAATATCCCCTGCAGGGGATATCCTATCCTCTGATGAGGCAGAGACGCTGCGATCTCTATGCACGTCTGTGAGGACCTGCATAGAGATCACAGTGTGATTGGTGCAGGGGGATCACAGGGAGGGGAGTGAGAAACCCTGTCTCTCACCCCCCTCCTGTCCTGAAACAGAGAAGGAGAAAAAAAACGTTATTCTTTTAAAAAATAATAATAAAAACATCATTAAAATAATAATATAAATAATAATAATAAAAATAATAATGTGAGCTAAGTGATGTCATTGTGACATCACTGGCATGTTCAGGAGGTCCCTAAGAAGACCTCTAACCATTTTAAAAAATATATATATATAAAAAAATACAAATGCCAAGTCAGCCAGTACATGCTGGTACAGGGTGGCTGTAAGTGATGTGCAGACCCCATACTGCTGGCAGCATCAATACACAAGGGGGCAGCTAGCTAGGTTTCAGCATGTACTGGCACACTTGGCATGATAGGAGTGTGATTCCTAACAGCAATCACAGTCCCATCATGCCTAGGTTCCAGCATGTACTGGTTGGATGTGTAAGTGCTGGAACCTAGGCATGATGGGACTTTGATTGCTGTTAGCAATCACACTCCTATCATGCCAAGTCAGCCAGTAGATGCTCAAGGTGCGGCCCGCGTAAGATCGGTTGCCCTGGCTGCATGTTGGACGCCCCTGCCTTATTACTTTCTAACCCCCTCTCCCTCCCTTATCACTTTCTAAACCCCTCTCCCTCCCTTATCACTTTCTAACCCTTCTCCCTACTCACTATCTACCCTCCCCCTTTGTAGTTGTCTCACCTTTAGGTCCAGCGACAGGAGCACGAGGCTTCTGTCTTCGTTCTCTGCTGCGGTGGCCGCTGCTTCACTGCTGAGCGCCGAAATATGACGTCAGGAAATATCGGCACCGCAACGGAGGTAGAGGCCTCGTGGAGGAGAATGGGGGGCGCCGAGCGGTTGCTAGTTGCCCCTCTCTCTCCTCCGCATAAAAAAAAAAAAAAAAAGACGGGATTTAAAGTTGCATTGCGACTTTATTCCAAATTCGGCAGGGGGGCAACAGGGGGGGCAAGGATTAACCTAGGGGGGGGCAAGGATTAACCTAGGGGGGGCAATTGACCCCCTTGCCCCCTGTAGCGACGCCACTGGTCATGAGCCATTATACCAACCCAACTGTCAGCCACCTATTGGACTCAGACTGGTTCTACACAATAGCATATTATATATATATATTTTTTTTTTTTTTTTAAATTTACCACTCCTAAAGGCAAACGGGGGTCTGTAAACCAAGAGGACAGGACTGCTGAGGAGAGCTCAACTCAAGCGTGCCGACAATTATATCATCATATGGATCCATTCTGCAGTAACTGTGGGAGCGACTCTACAGCGATACTATTAAAAGTCACAGTGTGCGGACGGTTCTTCCATCTCAAAACCGGATTCAGGTGCTGCAGCCTCTTTCATTCCTTTCAAGGTACTTTAGCAAAAAATAACTCATTAAACTACTAAGAAAAATGTTTATTTGCATCTTTGAATTGATGTTTTCATGATCAGTAAACTGTAAACATGCAGGCCGGGCTGTGGTGAGGGAAGCGCAAAATGGCGGACGGAGAGTTGAACGTGGACAGCCTGATCAGCCGCCTGCTGGAGGTGAGAGGATGCCGTCCTGGAAAGATCGTGCAGATGACAGAAGCCGAGGTCCGGGGTCTCTGTATAAAGTCCCGGGAAATCTTCCTCAGTCAGCCCATCCTGCTGGAGCTGGAGGCGCCTCTGAAGATCTGCGGCGATATCCACTTGCAGTACACAGACTTACTGCGGTTGTTTGAATATGGAGGGTTTCCGCCGGAGGCCAACTACCTGTTCCTGGGGGATTACGTGGACAGAGGGAAGCAGTCGTTGGAAACGATCTGCCTGCTGCTGGCGTACAAAATCAAATACCCCGAGAACTTCTTCCTGCTGCGAGGGAACCACGAGTGCGCGAGCATTAACCGCATCTACAGCTTCTACGACAAGTGCAAAAGGAGATTTAATATAAAGCTGTGGAAGACTTTCACCGACTGCTTCAACTGTCTGCCCATCGCCGCCATCGTGGATGAGAAGATTTTCTGCTGCCACGGAGGTCTCTCGCCTGATCTGCAGTCCATGGAGCAAATCCGCAGAATCATGAGGCCCACGGACGTCCCCGACACAGGCTTGCTGTGTGACCTGTTGTGGTCGGACCCCGATAAGGACGTGCAGGGCTGGGGTGAGAACGACCGCGGCGTCTCCTTCACGTTCGGGGCCGATGTGGTCAGCAAATTCCTGAATCGCCACGACTTGGATCTGATTTGTCGCGCCCACCAGGTGGTAGAAGACGCCTACGAGTTCTTCGCCATGTGGCAGCTGGTGACCCTGTTCTCTGCCCCCAATTACTGCGGAGAGTTTGATAACGCGGGCGGCATGATGTCGATGAGACCCTGATGTGCTCTTTCCAGATTCTGAAGCCATCGGAGAAGAAAGCAAAACACCAATTTGGCGGCTTGAACTCCGGCCGCCCAGTGACGTCCCCCCGGACAGCCAATCCCCCCCAAGAAGAGGTGAAGAGGGTCCGCCGCGCTTCGTGACACCACCTGATCTCCATTACAAGCTCCACCGTATAATAAGTGCGCACCGTTAATCACCCGGCCGTTCAATCCTCTTTCCAACGTCGCACGCGTTTACCTTCACCAGACAGGCCCCCGAAATGAGTCAATTCAGCTGCAACCCCCCCCTAAAATAAAGGTTCGATGGTCTGCAGAGCCCCTCCCCCGAAAAAAAACAAACCATGCAGGCCACACCTACATTGCCATATATGGAAAATATGTAAATCAGGCATGTTATGTCATAATAGTTAACTTGCACGGTCTTGATACACACATGGACTTTATTCTAAGCCACGCCCATGTCACCATATCTGGAAAACATGCAAAGTAGGCAACTATTGCCTGAGATGTGGTATTTTTGGTGGGATCCTTAGTTAATCATTTTAAAATACGGTAAACTTACTTTTGTTCTTTTGGTATCTTGTAGGCTAAACAACCGATGAGTCAGATTGGAGGAAAAACTGTCAGTCTGACGCAATACGAAATGTGCATCGCCGCACAGTTAGTGGACCCACTCAACATGGAGGTAAGGGAAAAGGTTACATGGAAAGAAGTAAACTGGGGAAGGAAGGACCAGGACAGTGAAGAAACCTGTATATATCCTTTTAAACGCCCATTACTTTATAGTGCTATTCCTTTATGCTTTGTCTAATATTTCTAAGGTTGCATTGTAGAAGCAGTTTCACAATTGTGTTTGTTCCCTGTAGGTGACCTGGAGTGACATCGCAGGTCTTGACAAAGTCATCGAGGCCCTAATAACCAGCGTCATCCTCCCTATAAGAAAGAGACACCTGTTTCCAAAATCCAGGCTGATGCAGCCTCCTAAAGGTATTATTCAAACCCTGTATGCGGGACTTTTTGGGTTGAATCTGTTTCACTTATTAAGGCTTAAGGTGCTCCATTCATGACTTGTTTTATATGTACAAAGATTATCTATATGGAAGCAATTTGGTGAGCCACAAAGCTGTCCAATTCTGGCCCTCAGGCAGTTACAGTCAGGATATCCTTAGACTCGGTTGAGTTATCGACAAACCTGCTCTATTCACCAGTAAATTGAAAGTACATTTTATCTGTTCTTCTTTTTACCTGTAGCTGATTGTGCTGTTTGCGCTCACTGCAAGGGAGTTAACATAATGGTATCTCTATCTGGGCAGGTTTCTTTGCAGTTAGGCTGGATAATTATATCTAGATAGGTTAGTAACTGTGTAGTTATGAGAGGCGGCAAACAAAACGCACAAAAAAGGATAAAAATAAGTAAATTAGGTGCAAAAACTCCCAACCTGTGCGTAACAGGTAGCAGAAAATGTATTTGTAGGCGGTGCAAAATATAAGCGTAAACTATAAAATCTGATACCTGAAGTAAAAAAGTAGAAATCTACTTTAACATAATATAAAAAGGACTTGGTACAGAACTTACGAGTCACTCAGGTAAATGTTGCAGAGAAGTAGACAGTGTTACTGAGATCAACAATCTTTCGGAGTGATAGCCTTTGTCAAGGGTAATCTGCAGAGTGACTTGGAGTGGTGCCAGTTCTTCTTTTTTGTCCCTGTTATATTATGTTACAATACATTTTGACTTTTTAGCTTGGCATAAGATTGCTGCGGTATCATTTATTTGTATTATAGTATGCACCTCCAAGAAATACTTTCAAATATTTAAAAGGTTATACATTCTTGCTAAACAAAACACCAGAAGGATTTTTTTTATTTTTTTTTTGGGGGGGGGGGGATTATTTCTTTGTAATGCTTTCTTTCAAATTTATATAATTAACAATTAGAAGCTCTTACTCCAGACTGCAATATGCAGAAATGTGCTTGATCAGAGGCTATCTTCACTTGGTACCCTTTATATTTTTAAGCAGATTAAATTACTGGAGCCTTTAAATACATTATTTTAATATTGTTAATTACTAAAGGTACTTCTATTGTATAAATAAAATCATGCACGTTTTTTTATACAGGTGTCCTTCTTTATGGACCTCCAGGTTGTGGAAAGACACTTATTGCTAAAGCCACAGCCAAAGAAGCCGGATGCCGGTTTATTAATCTCCAGCCATCCACCCTGAGCAACAAGTGGTATGGAGAGTCTGAGAAAATAGCAGCTGCTGTTTTCTCTTTGGCTGTGAAGCTCTAGCCAACTATCATTTTCATTGATGAAATCGGTAAGTTGCTCTTGGAAGTCACCAATCTCTAACCATACCAAATGGTGTATGTATTAGACTTCAATGTGATATCAGACAACTGGTGCCCAATTAATGGGCATTAATAAGTATTTTTGTACATTCATCATGCTTGACTTTTTCTTTCTCTCCACACAGACTCTTTCCTTCGAAGTCGTTCCATGAGTGACCATGAAGTGACGGCCATGATGAAAGCCCAGTTCCTAAGCCGTTGGGACGGGCTGGAGACAGGCCACAGTTGTCAGGTAATATCTCATTGGCATTACCTTAAAAAATTTTATAAGCAAATCTTCCAAACTAGAGTACATTGTTTAGGATTTTAAGCTAGAGAACACACAGATAAGATGTGTATCCAACACTTTAAAAATACAGATTGCGTGCATAAGTGCAGTTCCTAAAGGATTTTTGAGGCTCTGGGATTTGGAGAAGAAACCACACATTATTCATTCTAGATTTATCATATTTTTTCAACACATTTTCCTACCATATAGTATTTCTTATCTTTCACTTTTGTTGAATTTTCATAGGTTATTATCATGGGGGCCACTAACCGACCTCAGGACATCGATCCAGCAATACTGCGGAGGATGCCAGCCAGATTCCTGATTAAAAAACCAGTATGTAACTAAAATGTGTTTTTATAGGAAATCCTCATGTTAAACTGGTGTATATCCATGTTCTAAATAATCCCAATACATCAACCTGCAAAAAATGTTGCATGACAAATGGAACATTAGTAAAAAGAGGAGTTGTTTATATTTTAAAACAAACCCATTTTATGACCTGCATTAAACATTTAGTAGCTATTGTATAAATACACAACTTTTACAGCCGGTTTTAAACCAAATCACTATTGTTAAGATAAATAATGAAGATAATTAGAACTTGCGGTTCTCTTAGATAGTGATGTATGGGTCAAATACTACTAATACTAAATGCTGCTGAAGAAACAAGGTTATTTATAGTTTGTTTTAGCCACTCCATAACTATGAATTCTTCATATATTTTCCCATTCCTATACTTCAAAATGCATTCTTGTTGGGATTAACAAAACTAATTATGAATAGTTTTTCTAAAATGCTGTTTTCATCTTTTTTTTTCTAGTCTACGGCACAGCGTCAATCAATTCTCAGTCTCATCTTGGAAAATGAAAATGTAAGCAACTTATACTTTGATATATGTGATGGTTGACTATTCCACCAATGGCCCAAGAACCGTCCTGCTCAGCTGGAACTGCCTCAGATAGTCACCCCTTTCCACAACATACTGTTAAATGTCAAAAATCATAACGCCACCATTCTCTGGCTACTGGTATAATATCAATCTTTTACAAGATTACTAGGCAATTGCGATCTTTCTACACAATGCATTTTCAGTTGGACTCGATTCTTCTCAGTCTTGTTTGACTCTTTTCCTTTCCCTAAATGTTTAGAAAAACACACCCTTGTTTACTCCTTATGAATCTATATCACCCGGCTTTGGTCTCTTGGTAGTTTTTTCAATGACACTGGGGAAAATCACCAACTAATTGTCCTTATGTGTCCTAATATGTTTTCTTTAGGTGAATGAAGATGTAGACCTGCGTGAAATTGCCGACTACACCGATGGATTCTCAGGAAGTGATCTGAGGGAAATATGCCGCGATGCCGCTCTGCTTTCCCTCAAAGAATATGCAGACAGCCATTCAGACGATGGGTATGTGTCACCTCTCTCTCTCTTATATTTATGTATTGCATATGAAACCCCTATGTAATGTTTTTTGGCTAATGGTAAACGTAAGAAAAGCCTTTGTGTCCAGTGACACAAAATACTGACGTGACAAAGTCAAAGCAAGATGTGCCATTTTGACATAGTAAGTGTGTGTTATGGAGCACACACTCTGTCCTTCTCAGAGGAGAAACCCACATAGACCTCCTGTTTTTTTTTTTTTTTGTCCCACTGAATGATTGAGTGAATACAGTCCAGAGAACTTTACAACTTCATATTGTAGAGTTGGCTCCACCAAGTGAATCATTGTATCATTTCTCAGCATCTTCACACTTTGTAAACTCAACTCGCAGTAAGTTAGATTTCAGAGTGACAATAATGAGCTGATAACAAAACTATGCCCACTGACAAGCTATTTTTATTTCTTCTTTTCCAGCTTTTGTCAGGATAGTGTAAAAATAGGACGACTCCACTTACATAAGGCAATAGAAAGAATGTGCATGTTCCAGGAGCCAATGAGCCAGGGAATCGACATGCTGTCCTAATACACGAAGCCTAATGGATTTAGAGATAACCAAGACGCATTGGTTCTCAAGTTGGACTCATAGGATTATTATTAGTAATAGTATTGTTAGTTATAAGTTGTAAGTTGTAGTTTGAATAAAGTAGGTTAAGGCCAAGGGCAGTGTTATCTTTCTGTTTAAGGTTGTGTGTGTCTTCTACAGAATAGTGTGAATAGTTTTCCTCTTAAGACGCTTAAGTCAATAACAGAGCTGCATTTCTCATGTGTGTATGAGGACAAGGGTATGTACTTATGTTATAGGTTTACAGGGAAAAGAAAAGCTATGCGTGGTAGCATTTCATTGTACAGGGCAAGAAAATTAGCAGTCTGCTTTTCGTCCAACATCTATTTTTATCTCATTTATTTAACTTGAACCATCATTATTTGCATCTTTGAATTGATGTTTTCATGATCAGTAAGCTGTAAACATGCAGGCCACACCTACATTGCCATATATGGAAAATATGTAAATCAGGCATGTTATGTCATAATAGTTAACTTGCATGGTCTTGACCTTACTCTAAGCCATGCCCATATCACCATATATGGAAAACATGCAAAGCAGGCAACTATGACGTCATAATAGCCAGGCTATAAAACCCCAGGGGCCTGCAGTGACTGTGCCCTCATTCACACAGTGATTGTTCATAGACGAGGACCTCAGAGAGAAGAAGAAGCTACAGGACTGTAGCTTCTTAGGAAAAGTATGTATACACTAAATTATAAATGCACATAATCTAACATAGACCATAAGTCAAATGTATAGTTATATGATAAAAAGATAAAGGGATTTGGATAGTATTGTTTTGCTCAAAACTTGCTTCTCTCGAAAAATGATTGAACTGAGGTGTCCTTCCCCATGGAACGTGGTAGAATATAGATAGTAAAACAATGACATAGAAATTACTCTGCGCTAAGCAAATATAGCAAAACAAAACAGGATGTTATCATCTCCTCTATGGATAGATGGCTGCAATACAAGAGGTGGCTGAACTTTCTCCAGCAAAGCACTCAGGACCGGTGTTACATCCATCCATAACCAAAACGTTTGAAATATCTCTGATCAGAGCACTATTATTTCTGGCCAAATGTGGTTTAATTTATTTCATAAACAATTTGATTCCAACATCCAGCTTACAGTTACCAAGACCCATATTACCATATATGGAAATATGCAAAGTGGGCAATTGTGATGTCATAATAGCAAAGAAGCTACAAGGCTATAATGCGATAGAAAATGTGAGGATATTACGTTTACAATCTAGACTTAAAAAGTAAATAGACGTATAAAAGTATAGTTTTAAAATAAAAATAAAAGATTTCGTTTTTTCTTAAATCCACTAGTTTGCTTCTCTATTGTGGTTTAAAAATCAGTAAGCTGTGAACACACAAAGCAGGCAAATTTCATGTCCTAATAATTATGTTACATGACCATTGTACCACCAGCCACAACAATATTACCATATATGGAAATATGTAAAGTGAGCAAATGTGATGTTTCATTTACTTGAAAATCTAAAGTAGCAGTTGCCAAAAATGGTTCTTCTGTATTCATGTATTTTTCCTGGCATACAGTGGCAGTACGAGTGGTAATGTCCTTTTCTTAGGGACAAGCAGGGCCGGACTGGCCCACCGGGATACCGGGAAATTTCCCGGTGGGCCGGAAGGTCCGTGGGCTGGGCAGCCGGCAGACTTACCATGAAGACAGCCGCTGAGCGGCTGCAAATGGCATTGAACGCCTCCCTCGGTGCCAGGAGCGGGCTGGGCAGGGGGGCTATTGCCCCCAGGCTGTCCGAAATCTAATCAAAGCGGCCGCTGGGTGCTGATACGGCCGGCCGGCTGGCCGGCATCAGCACCCAGCAGCCGTGTGCGATGGCCGTCTAGTGATGGGAGCAGTGTGAGGGGTGAAAGCTCCGCCCCCTCACACTGACCTTTCACCCCTCACGCTGCTTCCATCACTATGCGGCCATCAGACTGCTGGGAATGTAATCTGAACGGCCGGTGCGTGCTGATGCCGCCGGCCGCCTCTGCTTTAATACTTTTTTTTTACTTTATATGGCAAGCCGATCCAGCTTACCATATAAATAAAAAAAGTGTTAAAGTAGCTCCGGCCGGCGGCATCAGCACGCACCGGCCGTTTAGATTACATTCCCAGCAGTATGATGGCTGCATAGTGATGGGAGCAGCGTGAGGTGGAAGCTCCGCCCCCTCGCACTCAGACTGCTGCAGCACCGGATGTCAGGTCAGTGGCATCCTGTCAGCATAGAGGAGAACAGTGTGCAGCTACCAGGAAGTCAAGAGAAGTAGAAGGTGAGTAAAATAATGTATTTTTTGTACTGTATAATGTTTTTTGTATTTGTTAAAAACAAAAAAAATCGGCATGTGTGTGTATGTAAGTGTGTCCCCCTATATGCCACTCTGCCTCCAGAAATGCCTTATACCCCCCTATATGCCACTCTGTCCCATGATATGCCTTTTAACCCCCTATATGCCAGAGTGGCATATAGGGGTATAAGGCATTTCTGGATGCAGAGTGACATATAGGGGGTCAACGGCATATCTGGAGGCAGAGTGGCATAAAGGGAGTTAAAAGGGATGTCATGGGGCAGAGGGGCATATAGGAGGGTATAAAGCATATTGGGGAGGCAGAGTGGCATATAGGGGGCATAAGGCTTTTCTGTAGGCAGAGTGCCCCATGATATGCCTTTTAACCCCCTTTATGCCACTCTGCCTCCAGAAATGCCTTATACCCCCCTATATGCCACTCTGTCCCATGATATGCCTTTTAACCCCCTATATGGCAGAGTGGCATATAGGGGGTTAGAAGGCATATCATGGGACAGAGTGGCATATAGGGGTATAAGGCATTTCTGGATGCAGAGTGACATATAGGGGGTCAAAAGGCATATCTGGAGGTGGAGTGGCAAAAAGGGGGTTAAAAGGCATATCACGGGGCAGAGGGGCATATAGGAGGGTTGAGGCATATCAGGGAGGCAGAGTGGCATATGGGGGGTATAAGGCATTTCTGGAGGCAGAGTGACATAGGGAGTAAAAGGCATTTCTGGAGGCAGAGTGGCATATAGGGGATTAAAAGGCATATTATTGGGCAGAGTGGCATATAGGAGGGTATAAAGCATATCAGGGAGGCAAAGTGGCATATAGGGGGGCATAAGGCTTTTCTGGAGGCAGAGTGCCCCATGATATGCCTTTTAACCCCCTTCATGCCACTCTGCCTCCAGGAATGCCTTATACCCACTATATGCCACTCTGTCCCATAATATGCCTTTTAACCCCCTATATGGCAGAGTGGCATATAGGGGGTTAAAAGGCATATCATGGGACAGAGTGGCATATAGGGGGTATAAGGCATTTCTGGAGGCAGAGTGGCATATAGGGGGTTAGAAGGCATATCAGGGGGCAGAGTGGCAAGCCTGGGGGCAGAGGTGCATAACTCGGGGGTAGGTTGTCAAATGAAAGGAAATAAAAACCAAACATGTCTCAATCATAGCTTTTATTAAATATGGAAAAAAAATAGTCTACATGAATTAATAAAGAAATAAAAGTTTCTTACCAGAATATGGTGAAGAATAATGTGATCAGTGTTTTGTTCCACTGAAAAAAATGGAACTCGTTCATCTAAAAATGTTCATAGTAGTAAATGTTTTGATCCCATTATGTGTAATGTATTTAATTTATTAGGGCCTTTTAACACTTTTGCTTTCTGGCATTTTAATACAAATAATGAGATAAAAAGAATGGCGAATAGTGTGACGCGGGTATGTATAAGGGGTGCGTGTGGGTATAAGAGCTTCACCGTGAGATAAACTATATGGGGCTGCTCTCCAAATTTTTCCAGGGCTGCTTTTCAGTCCCAGTCCGGCCCTGGGGACAAGAAGAATCTAAAGATATAAAAACAATTAAATGCCCCGGAGCCCCTCCTCCTTACCCATAAAGCCGGGGCCGACCGTAGGAAGTCAGTTCTTTTTTTGTCCCTTTTAGGGACGGACAGGTTGGAATCGTCGGTCCGGACAGGAGTCCGGTATTTTCAGCAGCTGGTGAGGCGCACGGGTTGCTGCCTTGGGGTTTCGTGAGCCTCCGATTGCTCCCCGGGTGGTGAGCAGAGAGAGGTCTTCCCACCGTAGTGGTTCGCGTTACGGAGGATGTATTTGATGTCTTCCTTTTGTTGCCAAGGAAGTGGGAGCATGCGCAGTCTGGTGGAACGCACGCCCGGGTGTCGTTGCGTTCCACTGAAGATCCGATCGCGCTACTGAGCATGTGCGAGTCGGATCTTCCGGAGGGCGGCAATTTTAAAATTGCTTATAAAGCGCTTTGCCTGTCTGACTGCTGGAGCTTTCGTCAGTACAGGGCAGCCGTGTCACCAGCCCCCCCACACGGTTCAGAGGTGGTTAGGGTAAGATATTTCTTTATCTTGGCTCTTTCTGATCCTCTTCCCTCCTAAAGAAAAAAAAACAAAAACAAAAATTTTTTATTTATACGCTTTTTGCTTTTTATCAGATGTTTAGTCCGGTACCATCAGAGAATCCGGATAAGGATAAAAGACCTGCTCCAGCTCCCAAAAAAGCCATTTCTAAAGCTAAACATTTAACATGTTCTGAGTGTGCTACTCCACTGCTTGATGGCTGCAGGAAAAAATTGTGTAACTCCTGCTCTGCTGAACAGCTTGCTTCTGAGAAGCGTAAAGACCTACAATCTTTCCTTGGGTGGTTCCAGGAAAATTTGGCTCAGACATTTGAGGCGTTCCAGTTCTCGGCAGCTCAAACCCAGGAGAAAGTCAAGATTGGTTCTACACACAAGCACAAGAGGTCCAGGTCTTTCTCTCAATCAGACCTTTCCTCGGGTGAGATCTCCCGGTCCTCTAATTCATCATCAAGTGATAGTTCGGAGGATGAGATGGTTTTTCCTCCCCATGACCTCCGTAAGTTCACAAAGGAGGTGACTCGTCTACTCCTAGAGGATGATGTAGGAAGAATTAAAGGTTTTCCTGTGCTTCCTAAAGTGGATGACCTTATTGCCAGGGAATGGAAGCACCCTGGGAAGCGAGCTTTCATTTCCAAACAATTTAAGCAGCTGTTCAGGCTTCAGGGGGAATATTCTTGGGAGGATCCCCCCAAAGTGGACGTAAAAGTGGCCCAGCTCTCCAAAAAGACTACTCTCCCTATTGGTGAGGTGTCCGGTCTTAAAGACCCTATGGACAGGAGAGCGGAGACTTCATGCAGGCGTATTTTCCAGGCTGCAGGAGCTCAATGTAGGGTGGCGGTGTCCAGTGCAGCAGTGGCTAGGGCCCAGCACATGTGGATTCCAGTTTTGCAAGATCGTCTTGCGGATGATTCTGATTCAGAGATTGCTAGGCTTTTAAAGAACTTAAAGCTTTCTAACAGTTTTTTTGTGGATTCGGCTCATGAATCTCTTAAGCTCTCAGCCAAGAACATGGCATTGTCTTCTGTGTCACGCAGAGCCCTGTGGTTACGGTCCTGGACGACTGATTCCGCTTCCAAATCTGCTCTCTGTGACTTACCTTTGGAAAGTAAGAAGTTGTTTGGTGCTCCTTTGGAAGACCTTATTAAGCAGATTTCGGATACTAAAAGAGCCTTACCTCAGGATAGAAGACCAAGGTGGAACCGTAGATATCCATATAGGAACCCGAGGCCTTTTTTCCAATCCGCTAGATCTCAGAATTTTCGTGGGCCCTTTGGAGATAAGAAATTCCAAGACCGGCCGAAAAAGCAGGACTAAAGAAAATTCTGACAAAGTGGGAGGACGCCTGCGGCACTTCAGACTCTCCTCCGGCACTCAGATTATTTCAGAGGGTTACTGTAAACCGCTGTATCTCCTATCAGAATTTTCGGATGGAGAGTATCACCTCAGTCACACAGGTTCTAAAGGAGGGAGATTTTATGGTCACCTTAGACCTGTAAGACGCATATCTTCATGTCCCGATAGCCGAGGCGTCCAGGAAGTTTCTGAGGTTTGCTCTGTGGGTCAATCAGAGGGTGCATCATTTTCAATTCAAGGCCCTTCCATTCGGTCTGGCATAAGCCCTAAGGGTTTTCACAAAGATCCTTTGTCCTTTGACAGATCACCTCAGAGAACAGAATATGTCGATCATTCCTGGACGATTGGCTGATCATGGCGGCTTCCCGGGAGAAGTTGTTGTTAGACCTGTCCACAACTATGAAGTTTTTGGAACAACACGGCTGGTTAATAAACAAGCAAAAATCTTGCCTCATTCCTGCTTCCAGGACTCTTTTCCTGGGGTTTTTGGTGGACTCAATGTCCCTTTGCGTTTATCTCCCGGGTCCCAAGCGGATAAAGATAAAACAAGAGATCTCGACACTGCAAAGATGTCCAACTTGTTCTGTTAGGAAGGCTATGAGCGTCCTGGGTCTGCTAACCGCTTCCATCCCGGCGGTACCTTGGGCAAGGGGTCAGCTTCGTCCCTTGCAGTGGCAGATTCTCTCGAACTGGTCCAAGCAAGAAGAGGATCTGGACACTTCCCTCACAATAAGTGGCCAGGTCCTATCCCAATTGAATTGGTGGAAACAGTCAACCCATCTCGCCAGAGGGCTCTCTTTCGACCAAGAAGTTGGATAATTATCACCACAGATGCCTCCGGCCGAGGATGGGGAGCCCATTTGGGTTCCCTTTTTCGAAGGGAAGATTGGGCTCCGGTAGATGCTGTCCGCTCGTCAAATTTCCAAGAGCTGAAGGCAGTTCTTCAGGCTCTCCTGGTCTTCAGGCCCTTCATAGAGGGTCAGACGGTGAAGATCCAATCAGACAACGCAGCGGCCGTCGCCTATATCAACAAGCAACAAGGTGGGACGCGGATACGGAGTCTTCAGATCCTGTGTGCAGTAATTATGGAGTGGTCCCAACTTCATTTGACAGATATTTCGGCAACTCATATCAGAGGCCGCTACAATTTAATCGCGGACGATTTAAGCAGGGCAAAATGGTCACAGACAGAATGGTCTTTGACCCCACAAACCTTCTGCGCTTTGGTGGCACGCTTCGGTCTCCCGGAAGTGGATTTGATGGCGACTCGAAAAAACCACAAGGTCCCGGTGTTCGCGTCCCTCAACAGATGGGATTCGCCTCATTTTCTGGATGGTCTTTCCATGGTGTGGAATTTCTGGTTGGCCTACATCTTCCCACCAGTGGCTTTGATTCCTCGCGTCCTGCTGAAAATTCGCTACGACAAGGCCAGGGTCTTGGCCATCCTTCCGTACTGGCCCAACAGGAGTTGGTTTGTCCTCCTCAAGCAGTTGACCATCACCTGTTGGGAGCTGCCAATTTCAACACAGTTACTGGAGAACGTCGACCTTCGCCCGGAAATTCTTCAGGTGTTCCGTCTGACAGCCTGGCTGTTGCAAGGCTGATTTTGAGTAACCAGGGTCTGGACGAAGACATCTCAGATTTTCTGTTGACATCGGTCAGAAGTTTAACGTCCAGAATTTATTTCCGGGTGTGGACCAAGTTCCTCCTGTGGTGCTCCGCAAGGCATCTTATGATTTTTCCTCCGTCCATCAACTCCGTCATTCGTTTTTTACAGGAGGGTCTGGCTTTGGGCCTTAGTGTCTCGACCCTTAAAGGGCAGATCTCGGCCCTTAGTCATTTTTTTCTTTCTGATCTGGCCTCTCACATTCTTATTAGGCGTTTCTTTAAGGCCGCCACTATTCGACGTCCTCCTAGGAGGTCTTTGTTTCCGTCATGGGATCTTACCGTTGTGCTTCGAGCCCTATGTTCAGCGCCCTTCGAACCTCTGGAGGAAGTGTCCATGAAACTTCTCTCGCTAAAAACGGTTTTTCTAGTGGCTATTACCTCGGCTAGGAGAGTTGGGGAAATCCAGGCTCTTTCCTCCTCTCCGGAGTTCACCGTTTTTCATGATGATAAGGTTGTTCTCCATGTTAAACCTTCGTTTCTCCCTAAGGTCATTTCCAGGACCAGTATTAATCAGCCCTTGGTTCTTCCTACTTTTTTCTGTATCCTTCCTCTCCTGAGGAATTGGCTTGGCACACGTTAGACGTCAAAAGAGCTTTAGAGATTTATATTGATCGGACCTCCTCCATCCGTTCCTCGGACCGTCTGTTTGTCAATTTTTTTGGGCGGTCTGCTGGGAGAGCGGCTTCTAAATCTTCCATTTCCAGATGGCTGGTGGATACCATCTGTATGGCCTACCAGTCCAATGGTCTCAATCTACAATGGCCCATCAGGGCCCATTCCACAAGGGCCATGGCAGCCTCCTGGGCAGAAAAGGCTGCAGCTTCACCTGAGGACATTTGTAAGGCTGCTACCTGGTCCTCATTCTCCACCTTCGTTCACCATTATCGGCTAGACATCTTCTCCTCCTCTGCGGCGGATTTTGGGCGTAAGGTGCTCCAGGCGGTGGTCTCCTGATATGTTCTCCCCCCCAGTTCCGGGATCTTGCTACATCCCACTCGTACTGCCACTGTATGCCAGGAAAAACGGAAATTTTTTACTCACCGTAAATTCCTTTTTCCTTAATACAGTGGCAGTACAGGTTTCCCTCCCTTCTTGTGATAGAATAAAATGTTTTTGGCAAGCAATTGTGTGTGTGTCTTGTTACTTACTGACTTCCTATGGTCGGCCCCGGCTTTATGGGTAAGGAGGAGGGGCTCCGGGGCATTTAATTGTTTTTCTATCTTTAGAAAAGGACATTACCACTCGTACTGCCACTGTATTAAGAAAAAAGGAATTTACGGTGAGTAAAAAAATTCCATTTTTATTTGTCTTTAGAACATGTTTTCTATGGATGTCTTTTCTCGTTATCTGGTTGGGAATCATGTTATCGGCAATATTGTCAAACTGACGGTATTGGGCGCAGCCAGTTATTACACTGCCAAATGGATGATGCATGCCTTCGATTCAACCAGAAAACAGGAACCAGAAGATGAACCTCAGATAGAGGTATGGAACTTTTTTCTTAATAACTTTGACAATAGAGAATACCAGTAAAGTCTATAGAAAGAAGGAGTAACAATGTTCCCTAAAAGATAAAATCTTGTGATTGTAAACGGGATGTACAGATATCAGTATTTACATTAGTTCTCCAAAGCTATGTGCAGTGATCATCCATGAATCTCACCAGGTGGACCTCACACGGGAAAGGGTTTTAATAGCATTGCCTGAGATGTGGTATTCTTGGTGGGATCCTTAGTTAATCATTTTAAAATACGGTAAACTTACTTTTATTCTTTTGGTATCTTGTAGGCTAAAGAACCGATGAGTCAGATTGGAGGAAAAACTGTCAGTCTGACGCAATACGAAATGTGCATCGCCGCACAGTTAGTGGACCCACTCAACATGGAGGTAAGGGAAAAGGTTACATGGAAAGAAGTAAACTGGGGAAGGAAGGACCAGGACAGTGAAGAAACCTGTATATATCCTTTTAAACCCCCATTACTTTATAGTTCTATTCCTTTTTGCTTTGTCTAATATTTCTAAGGTTGCATTGTAGAAGCAGTTTTACAATTGTGTTTGTTCCCTGTAGGTGACCTGGAGTGACATCGCAGGTCTTGACAATGTCATCGAAGCCCATCGAAGCAGCTGCTGTTTTCTCTTTGGCTGTGAAGCTCCAGCCAACTATCATTTTCATCGATGAAATCGGTAAGTTGCTCTTGGAAGTCACCAATCTCTAGCCATGCCAAATGGTGTATGTATTAGACTTCAATGTGATATTAGACAACTGGTGCCCAATCAATGGGCATTAATGAGTCTTTTTGTACATTCATCATGCTTGGCTTTTTCTTTCTCTCCACACAGACTCTTTCCTTCGAAGTCGTTCCATGAGTGACCATGAAGTGACGGCCATGATGAAAGCCCAGTTCCTAAGCCGTTGGGACGGGCTGGAGACAGGCCACAATTGTCAGGTAATATCTCGTTGGCATTACCTTAAAAATTTTTATAAGCAAATCTTCCAAACTAGAGTACATTGTTTAGGATTTTAAGCTAGAGAACACACAGATAAGATGTGTATCCAACACTTTAAAAATACAGATTGCGTGCATAAGTGTAGTTCCTAAAGGATTTTTGAGGCTCTGGGATTTGGAGAAGAAACCACACATCATTCATTCTAGATTTATCATATTTTTTCAACACATTTTCCTACCATATAGTACTTCTTATGTTTCACTTTTGTTGTATTTTCATAGGTTATTATCATGGGGGCCACTAACCGACCTCAGGACATCGATCCAGCAATACTGCGGAGGATGCCAGCCAGATTCCTGATTAAGAAACCAGTATGTAACTAAAATGTCTTTTTAAAGGAAATCCTCATGTTAAACTGGTGTATATCCATGTTCTTAATAATCTCAATACATCAACCTGCAAAAAATGTTGCATGACAAATAGAACTTTAGTAAAAAAAGGAGTTCTTTATATTTTAAAACAAACCCATTTTATGACCTGCATTAAACATTTAGTAGCTATTGTATAAATACACAACTTTTACAGCCGGTTTTAAACCAAATCACTATTGTTAAGATAAATAATGAAGATAATTAGAACTTGCGGTTCTCTTAGATAGTGATGTATGGGTCAAATACTACTAATACTAAATGCTGCTGAAGAAACAAGGTTATTTATAGTTTGTTTTAGCCACTCCATAACTATGAATTCTTCATATATTTTCCCATTCCTATACTTCAAAATGCATTCTTGTTGGGATTAACAAAACTAATTATGAATAGTTTTTCTAAAATGCTGTTTTCATCTTTTTTTTTCTAGTCTATGGCACAGCGTCAATCAATTCTCAGTCTCATCTTGGAAAATGAAAATGTAAGCAACTTATACTTTGATATATGTGATGGTTGACTATTCCACCAATGGCCCAAGAACTGTCCTGCTCAGCTGGAACTGCCTCAGATAGTCACCCCTTTCCACAACATACTGTTAAATGTCAAAAATCATAAAGCCACCATTCTCTGGCTACTGGTATAATATCAATGTTTTACAAGATTCCTAGGCAATTGCAATCTTTTTACACAATGCATTTTCAGTTGGACTTGATTCTTCTCAGTCTTGTTTGACTCTTTTCCTTTCCCTAAATGTTTAGAAAAACACACCCTTGTTTACTCCTTATGAATCTATATCACCCGGCTTTGGTCTCTTGGTAGTTTTTTCAATGACACTGGGGAAAATCACCAACTAATTGTCCTTATGTGTCCTAATATGTTTTCTTTAGGTGAATGAAGATGTAGACCTGCGTGAAATTGCCGACTACACCGATGGATTCTCAGGAAGTGATCTGAGGGAAATATGCCGCGATGCCGCTCTGCTTTCCCTCAAAGAATATGCAGACAGCCATTCAGACGATGGGTATGTGTCACCTCTGTCTCTCTTATATTCATGTATTGCATATGAAACCCCTATGTAATGTTTTTTGGCTAATGGTAAACGTAAGAAAAGCCTTTGTGTCCAGTGACACAAAATACTGACGTGACAAAGTCAAAGCAAGATGTGCCATTTTGACATAGTAAGTGCGTGTTATGGAGCACACACTCTGTCCTTCTCAGAGGAGAAACCCACATAGACCTCCTGGTTTTTTTTGTCCCACTGAATGATTGAGTGAATACAGTCCAGAGAACTTCACAACTTCTATATTGTAGAGTTGGCTCCACCAAGTGAATCATTGTATCATTTCTCAGCATCTTCACACTTTGTAAACTCAACTTGCAGTAAGTTAGATTTCAGAGTGACAATGAGCTGATAACAAAACTATGCCCACTGGCAAGCTATTTTTATTTCTTCTTTTCTAGCTTTTGTCAGGATAGTGTAAAAATAGGACGGCTCCACTTACATAAGGCAATAGAAAGAATGTGCATGTTCCAGGAGCCAATGAGCCAGGGAATCGACATGCTGTCCTAATACACGAAGCCTAATGGATTTAGAGATAACCAAGACGTATTGGTTCTCAAGTTGGACTCATAGGATTATTATTAGTAATAGTATTGTTAGTTGTAAGTTGTAGTTTGAATAAAGTAGGTTAAGGCCAAGGGCATTGTTATCTTTCTGTTTAAGGTTGTGTGTGTGTCTTCTAGAGAATAGTGTGAATAGTTTTCCTCTTAAGACGCTTAAGTCAATAACAGAGCTGCAGAACCTGCGTGTGTTATATAAATGTAATTTAATAGTCAAAAAACATGCGCACTTTATTCCGGAAACTAAATGAGTGCATTTCTCATGTGTGTATGAGGACAAGGGTATGTACTTATGTTATAGGTTTACAGGGAAAAGAAAAGCTATGCGTGGTAGCATTTCATTGTACAGGGCAAGAAAATTAGCAGTCTGCTTTTCGTCCAACATCTATTTTTATCTCATTTATTTAACTTGATCCATCATTATTTGCATCTTTGAATTGATGTTTTCATGATCAGTAAGCTGTAAACATGCAGGCCACACCTACATTGCCATATTTGTAAAATATGTAACTCAGGCATGTTATGTCATAATAGTTAACTTGCACGGTCTTGACTTTACTCTAAGCCATGCCCATATCACCATATATGGAAAACATGCAAAGCAGGCAACTATGACGTCATAATAGCTAGGCTATAAAACCCCGGTGCCTGCAGTGACTGTGCCCTCATTCACACAGTGATTGTTCATAGACGAGGACCTCAGAGAGAAGAAGAAGCTACAGGACTGTAGCTTCTTAGGAAAAGTATGTATACCCTAAATTATAAATGCACATAATCTAACATAGACCATAAGTCAAATATATAGTTATATTATAAAAAGATAAAGGGATTTAGATAGTATTGTTTTGCTCAAAACTTGCTTCTCTGTTGTGGTTGAAAAATGATTGAACTGAGGTGTCCTTCCCCATGGAACGTGGTAGAATATAGATAGTAAAACAATGACATAGAAATTACTCTGCGCTAAGCAAATATGACAAAACAAAACAGGATGTTATCATCTCCTCTATGGATAGATGGCTGCAATACAAGAGGTGGCTGAACTTTTTCCAGCAAACCACTCAGGACCGTGGTTACATCCATCTATAACCAAAACGTTTGAAATATCTCTGATCAGAGCGCTATTATTTCTGGCCAAATGTGGTTTAATTTATTTCATAAACAATTTGATTCCAACATCCAGCTTACAGTTACCAAGACCCATATTACCATATATGGAAATATGCAAAGTGGGCAATTGTGACGTCATAATAGCAAAGAAGCTACAAGGCTATAATGCGATAGAAAATGTGAGGATATTACGTTTACAATCTAGACTTAAAAAGTAAATAGAAGTATAAAAGTATAGTTTTAAAATTAAAAAAAGATTTTGTAAGATTTTGTTTTCTCTTAAACCCACTAGTTTGCTTCTCTATTGTGGTTTAAAAATCAGTAAGCTGTGAACACACAAAGCAGGTAAATTTCAAGTCCTAATAATTATGTTACATGACCATTGTACCACCAGCCACAACAATATTACCATATATGGGAATATGTAAAGTGAGCAAATGTGATGTTTCTTTTTTTTTTATTTTTTTTATTTATTTTAAAACAAAAAAGACAAAATAACAAGACATAAATTATAACCTTTCATCCTTATAATATGTCAAATGATATCGAAAGGTTAAAATTATAACATACACATACAAGACAGTATCAAGACCAGGATGTTTTCTTTATCGTCTAGGGGGGAGAAGGAGGGAGACATTGGTAGTATTTTTGTATTAATATAATAGTTTAGTTAGTATTGCCAGGATTATGTAATAGTTTGATATGTATAACCAGGGCCAGAAAGCCATCTTTTCCAAGGAGACCAAATTACTTCATAGTCTTTTATATTATTATGAGTTCGATAGAAATACCTCTCCATTGTATATTGATAATTTATTTGAGCTATAACTTGAGACCAGGTTGGAACCAGGTCTGTTTTCCAAGATCGAGCTATACATATTTTGGCTGCTGCTAAAACATTAATGGCCAAAAACAATTTCGGCTTATTTTTCCAAGGAAGATCGATATGGAAAAGAAAAGATTGCGGATTCAAAATTATATCAGTGTCAAATAAATTCTTAAATAAAGTAACAATTTCAAGTCTAAGGTTTAATAACTTATCACACTCCCACCAAATGTGTATCAATGAACCCAGTTCTAGTTTGCATCTCCAACATTTGTTGGAGGTAGTATTATACATTTTATGAAGTAAGGTTGGAACATAGTACCATCTGTGAAGGAGTTTGTAATATTGTTCTTGAAGATTTATACAATGTACTGCTTTCCTTACTTTATTCCAAGAATCACACCAAGTATCAAAAGAGTAGGAGGTACCCAAATCTCTTTCCCACTTCAGAATAGTATTTGGTTTATCCAACTTTTCTTCTTGATCCAATATATTCCTTAATCGTGTAATTAAGTTTTATTTATTGTGAGCGTGTATAAACCTATCTAAGTCAGTGGAAGGAGTTAATGGATTGCATTTAATGAAACTTCTAATTCTTAAATAAGAAAATAATTCTTTATTTGGTAAATTATACTTAATTTGAATTTCATTAAATGAAACCAACTGAGAAGGAGTGCATATATCTGAAATCGAATCTATACCCTGGAGAAACCAGGATTTCAGATCTATGTCCTTGATCAAATTTTGCACAGCCATCAATGCAGAAGATAACGAACATAGTTCCGTATTACCAAATTTCCCCTTAAAAATAATCATGTTAGTTAATATGTTGGAAACAATTGGATTAAGAATATTAAGTCTGTTTATATCTTTTTTATTAAACCAATATAAGAGGAATGGATCTAAATTTTGGCATTTCCACTTCTCATAATTGTACCAAGGTAGTTCCAGGTTCTTTTTTATGTCCCAAGCTAGAAAGTGGTTAAATAAGCAAATTTGTTGTAAGGTACTCAAATTAGGAAAATTAAGGCCAGAACTTGTAAGGTTTCTAATAAGAATAGCACGTGAAAGTCTAGGTTTTTTACCCCTCCATACATATGATAAGAAAACTTTTTCGAATTGATTTAGAATTTTCAACGGAACTGATAGAGGAATAATTCTGAATAAGTATATCAATTTTGGCAAAATATATGACTTTAAAGTGTTAAGTCTGCCCATCCAAGAAATCTCCAAGTTCCTCCATTGAGTAAATTGGTTTTTAAAAGAATCTAAAAGAATCAAATAATTATTGGTTATAGTAGCTGAAAGATTCTGATATATTTTAATTCCCAAGTAATCAATATACTTATGGTTCCAGTGTATTACAGATTTATTCTTGAGAGACTCAAATCGAGAATAATCCATATTAAACTCAATCATTTGTGATTTGTCTAAGTTTAGTTTATAATTAGAGTATAATGTATATTTATTGATGCACTCCAAAACCTCCAAGAGAGAGTTTTCAGGAGAGGCTAAAGTAAGTAAAATGTCATCAGCATATAAGGAAATCTTGTGCTCAAATGGGCCAGTATTTATTCCTATAATTTTATTCGATCGACGTATTAATGTCGCAAGAGGCTCTATTGAAAGGACATATAAAAAGGGAGCTAAAGGGCATCCCTGTCTTGTTCCGTTATTAATAGGGAAACTCATGGAATTTAGATTAGGACCCGAGATTTTTGCATACAAGTTCCTATAAAGTGCCATAGTGAGAGTTAAGAATTGACCAGTCAGACCAATAGAAATTAAAGTTTGTTCTAGAAAGGGCCAACTCACGCGGTCAAACGCTTTTTCAGCGTCGAGCGCAAGAAAGATAGCTGGCGTTTTACTTAAGTGTATCTCATAAATTAAGTTTAATATTCTACGCGTGTTATCTTCTCCGTTTCTGCCCAATAAAAAATCCGGTTTGGTCTGAATTAATTAACTCCCTCATAACAAGACTAAGTCTATCAGCTAAAACTTTAGAAAATATTTTGATATCTTGGTTTATCAATGATATCGGATGATAATTCGTAACTTTAGTTAAGTCTTTCCCACTTTTAGGGATAGGAGTTATTATGGTCTGCAACATTTCAGATGGAAAATTATTCCCTAAGGATATTCCATTAAATAATCTCAATAATAAAGGAGAAACAATGGGTTCCAAAGTTTGGAAAAAACAAGACGAAAATCCATCTGGACCTGGAGTTTTGTGCGAGGGTAAATTTTTTATAATTTTATTTATCTCAAATAAATTAATCGGCGAGTTTAGTTCTTGTAATTTTAATTCAGAGATCTTCGGTAGATTAAGAGTATTGAGAAAACAGTTAATTTGTGTTTTATCTTTCGATAATACTGGTAAGTTATATAGTGTGCAGTAATACTCTCTGAAGGCTTCACTAATTAATTTTGGCGTTAAATAAGTTTTACCATTTAGTACTATCTTATTTATTCTGTTTTTGGCATTTTTGTTTTTAATTTTATTCGTTAAATGTTTACTGGCTCTGTTACTGCCATAATACCATTCCTGTTTCAAAAATGTTAGGTTTCTGTTAATCTTCTCTGTTAATCTTTCTTTAATCTTAATTTGAATTTCCTTAATCTCCTCATAAATCTGGGAAGAAGGGTTTAATTTATTGGCAGCCTCTAGTTGTGCTAGTTTAATATAGAGGTCAGTAAGAGGTGCCCCTTTTAATTTCTTAATATATGCACCTTGTTTTATAAAATGACCCCTCATAGTGCTTTTAAAGGCACACCACAAAGTTGCGTCTGAAACCATGCCGTTGTCATTCATCTCTATAAATTCTATGGCTAGCTTTCGAAGTTGTTCTTTAAAATCTCTAGAGGACAAAAGAGATTCATTTAGCCTCCAATTGGATCTCGTATTAAAGTCCTCATTATTTTTAATTATTATAAAAATAGGGGCATGATCAGACCAGGAGAGATTTCCTATGCTAGAGGATTCACAGCTTTCAATAGATTTAATATCTGACAAAAACATGTCAATTCTTGAATAAGAATGATGTACAGCAGAATAATAAGTAAACTCCTTCACAGATGGATTTTGTGTCCTCCATATGTCATATATTTTGTTTCGAGCAAGACAAAGAGAGAAGGATCTAGCCAAAGATTTCATAGTTGGATTTGGATATGAACCGTACGGGAGACTTTTATCTAATTTAACATCTGAGATGCAATTCATATCTCCGCCTATCAATAAAGAACCTTTTGAAATATTTTGAACTCTATCAAAAATCTTTTCCAAAAATTTTACTGTATGTACGTTAGGAGCATATATGTTAACGAGTGTATATAGTACATCGTTCAGTCTACAAAAAAGGATGTTATATCTTGCCTCATGATCATTTTCCAAATATATCTGTTCAAATTTAATTTTTTGATTTATCAGAATTGCAACACCTCTTTTCTTTTTCCCACTTAGGCTAGCTTGAGCAATAATGGGGAATCTCTTATATTTCCAGCAATGAGAATCATCCTTCTTCCAATGGGTTTCTTGGACTAGACATATATCCACTTGCTCTCGAATTAACATATCATGTAAGAATCCTCTTTTATATGGAGAGTTTAATCCTTGGCAATTGATAGATGCTAATTTAAGTGTCATAGATATTAAATACAGTTACTCCCTCCTTCTCTCCCCCTAGACCTGGTCTACCGTCAAAACATAAACATCTACATAGACAAAAAAACATAAACTTTACATTTACATTCGTACTAATTACACATGAAAACATATCATGTGTTTGTTGCCCCATATAGTATGTTGGGCTGTATCATGCGTAAGTGCCGACGGGTGGAGACGCCAAAAACATAAGAATAGATTAAATATACTTTAAATAAATAGTGATATTAATAAAATTGCACAAAGGGAAGAAAAAATAAATAAATAAATAAATATATAAATACATTATTTCTTTTGCTGAGAATACCTTTTCCAAAAATAAAGTGACTTAGTGCAAAGGAATTGGTATTCAATACCTTAATATATATCTAATTAATAATATAAAATTTAAATAAAGATTAAATACATAAGAGACCCCTTATAAGGTGCTATTTCCTCAGATAAAATGACCTTAATTTGAAACAATTAATATTCAATAACTGTAAGTATAGTGATTGCACAATATATATAATTTATAATATATAGTTATGTATCTAATTATTAATAAATAAATTAATAAATAAATATATACTATTCGACCAAGGTTAAAGTGCTGTTTCCATAGACAAAGTGACTTTAGTGTAAAGCAATTAGTACGCAATACCTATAGTAGGTGTAGTAATTACACAATGTATATAATTGATAATATATGAATTAGATAGGTAAAGATTCAAAATCAACCAATATTAAAGTGCCAATTCCGCAAATAAAGTGACTTGGGTGCAAAACAATTAATATTCAATATATATAAGTGCATTAATTAGCCTATATATCTAATAAGTTAAATAAATAAAAATTCCCATTTTACATAAATTAATGTGCAGAGTCGCGTAGTATAATAATACAAAGGAAACAAAAAAAAAAAAAAAAAAAAAATTTCTATTCCGTAATAGTATATTATGCTAATCTACCATTAATAAGGTGCCATTTCCACAAATAAAGTGGCTTTAGTGAAAGACGATTAGTAATCTCAACCAATGTTAAAGTGCCATTTCAACTAATAAAGTGGCTTTAGTGCAAGACGATTGGTGTTCAATATATGTATATACAGTAATTGCACTATATATCCAATTTTTAATAAATAAATTAAATGAATAAAAATTCCCATTTTACCTAGGTTAATGTGCAAAGTCACATAGTATAATGATACGAAGAAAAAAAAAAAAATAAGATCTGTTCCATAGTAATATATTATACTAATCAACTATTAATAAGGTGCCATTTCCACGAATAAAGTAGGTTTAGTGCAAGATGGTTGGTAATTTCAATCAATATTAAGGTGCCATTTCAACATATAAAGTGGCTTGATGCAAGACACTTGGTGTTCAATATATGTAAATGCAGTAGTTACACTATATATCCAATTAGTATTAAATAAATTAATTGAGTAAAAAAAAAATTCCCATTTTACCTAAGTTAATGTGCAAAATCGCATAGTATAATGATACAGGAAAAAGGGGAAAAAAAAAAAAAAAAAAAATTAAAAAAAAAAATTCTGTTCCATAGTAATATATTATGCTAATCAACTATAAATAAGGTGCCATTTACACAAATAAAGTGGCTTTAGTGCAAAATGGTTGGCAATCTCAACCAATATTAAGGTGCAATACAAATGAAATATATATTATATAAATAAAATTAGCTATTCAGTCCATTATTGGCTTTCAGTTGGAATTAAATTATTTAAAAGATCATCAAGTTCCATAGGATTGTTAATTATATGAGGTCCACTCTCCTTGAGCACAATCAGTTTAGAGGGGGAACCACATTTATATCTTATGTTCGAATCGCGGAGTTTCTTGACACCTATAGAAAATTGTTGCCTGAAGTTTCGTGTTGCAATGGAGAAATCTGGAAGCAATCTCAGTTCCCTATATTGTTCCATTTGTGGCTTGGTTTTGTTAAATTCTTTTATAAAGAGAATCTTAAAATATAAATTATTAAAACGAAGCATTACGTCCCTAGGGGTCTCAGTATTCAGATCTTTCGGCTTCGGGGTCCTATGGTAATTTTCAAGCAAATGGTTAGCTGGGCTGTCTTGTTTTACAAAGATGGATACAAGACCATTTAAATATTCGCCTAAATTGATGATGTTTTCGGGGATCCCTCTTATCCTAAGGTTTTTACGCCTTGATCTATCCTCCAAGTAAGTAAGTTTCGTTTCCATAGCTTGAATTTTATCTTTCAAGACCTTAGTTTCATTCCTAGCAGTTCCCAATTCAAGCTGTAGTGTCTGAATGGAGTTTGCCTGAGAAGTGAGTGTAGCCAAAATGGAGGCAATATCCTGTTTCAAAGAAACTGTGTTGGATTTCATTTCTGCCGTGAGTTTTGAATATAGGTCATTTATATTTTCAATTTTAGTAGAGTAAATTGAATCAGATTGTATAGTGTCTGGACAAATGTCCAAAGAGAGATCTATTGAGACGTCCGAAGAGTCCTTTGGAGGACGTTTAATTATATGGGAAGCGGTGGAAGTTACAGATTTAGGAGAATAATATGTTGTCAAAGCTTTAGATTTGTCCAAACTTATCCTCCTTTCTTTTTCTCTTTCCTTTTCTCGTTCTTTCTCCTTTTTAGGCGGCATTATTTCTGAGGTATCTTAGGACGCCGTTGCGTTTCCTTTAACTGTAGACTTCACCTCTACTGAGCCTCTTCTGGGGCTTTTTTTATATTTGTTTTCAATTATATTTCTCCTTTATTCTGTGTATCTTCGTCTACTCCACTCCTTCTCCTATCCTCCCTCCTATCTCCCTCCAATCAACAATCCGTCCCTTCTTTGAGAGATATTTGTCTTATCTTATATCTTGTGTCTTATTTTTCTTCTAAACTTTATTGTTTATATGTTTTGTATAGTTATAAAGCCAGTAGTCGTCAAGATATCTCCAGTAAATGATATTTAACCATGCAATCACGTGTTAGCTATACGGATTGGTGTATTATACCACGATTAAAATCAATCGAGCAATAAGGATCCAAATAATAAATAAAATTATAAATAAAGTCACTGAAATCACTTATCTTGATAAAAAGCCACGTGTACAGACGATCCGTGATTCTGAATTCTCTGTGACGTAACGGCTTCACAAATCTCCTAGCGGTCAGGCTCTCCTTACCCAGTGTAGGAGGAAAGAACCCATTATCATTAGGGTGAGTAGTAGGAGAGAGAGGCTCGGATAAGGAGGGAGAGAGGATATCCTGAAGGCAGTAGTCCAGTTGCGATCCAACAAAGCAATTTACAGGAGCAGAGAAGCCTTGTTAAGCGTTTTGGGTTCTTCAAATTCCCCTGTTCGCGGTAGGTAGCATCAATCACTATCTGCTGCGTCTCCAAGGGCCGGCACTAGCCGCAGCCGTAGTTACATCGCACGCATAGCGTGACGCGTGCGACGTGCTACGTCATCACGCATTCCCCTTAACTACCAATTGTTGTAAACAGTGTTTCATTCACTTGAAAACCTAAAGTAGCAGTTGCCAAAAAAGGTTCTTATGTATTAATGTATTTTTATTTGTCTTTAGAACATGTTTTCTATGGATGTCTTTTCTCGTTATCTGGTTGGGAATCATGTTATCGGCAATATTGTCAAACTGACGGTATTGGGCGCAGCCAGTTATTACACCGCCAAATGGATGATGCATGCCTTCGATTCAACCAGAAAACAGGAACCAGAAGATGAACCTCAGATAGAGGTATGGAACTTTTATCTTAATAACTTTGACAATAAAGAATACCAGTAAAGTCTATAGAAAGAAGGGGTAACAATGTTCCCTAAAAGATAAAATCCTGTGATTGTAAACGGGATGTACAGATATCAGTATTTACATTAGTTCTCCAAAGCTATGTGCAGTGATCATCCATGAATCTCACCAGGTGGCCCTCATACGGGAAAGGGTTTTAATAGCACTGCCTGAGATGTGGTATTCTTGGTGGGATCCTTAGTTAATCATTTGAAAATACGGTAAACCTACTTTTATTCTTTTGGTATCTTGTAGGCTAAACAACCGATGAGTCAGATTGGAGGAAAAACTGTCAGTCTGACGCAATACGAAATGTGCATCGCCGCACAGTTAGTGGACCCACTCAACATGGAGGTAAGGGAAAAGGTTACATGGAAAGAAGTAAACTGGGGAAGGAAGGACCAGGACAGTGAAGAAACCTGTATATATCCTTTTAAACCCCCATTACTTTATAGTGCTATTCCTTTTTGCTTTGTCTAATATTTCTAAGGTTGCATTGTAGAAGCAGTTTTACAATTGTGTTTGTTCCCTGTAGGTGACCTGGAGTGACATCGCAGGTCTTGACAATGTCATCGAGGCCCTAATAACCAGCGTCATCCTCCCTATAAGAAAGAGACACCTGTTTCCAAAATCCAGGCTGATGCAGCCTCCTAAAGGTATTACTCAAACCCTGTATGCGGGGCTTTTTGGGTTGAATCTGTTTCACTTATTAAGGCTTAAGGTGCTCCATTCATGACTTATTTTATATGTACAAAGATTATCTATATGGAAGCAATTTGGTGAGCCACAAGGCTGTCCAATTCTGGCCCTCAGGCAGTTACCGTCAGGATATCCTTAGACTCGGTTGAGTTATAGACAAACCTGCTCTATTCACCAGTAAATTGAAAGTACATTTTATCTGTACTTCTTTTTACCTGTAGCTGATTGTGCTGTTTGCGCTCACTGCAAGGGAGTTAACATAATGGTATCTCTATCTGGGCAGGTTTCTTTGCAGTTAGGCTGTATAATTATATCTAGATAGGTTAGTAACTGTGTAGTGTAGAGAGGTGGCAAACAAAAGGCACAAAAAAGCACAGAAATAAGTAAATGAGGTGCAAAAACTCCCAACCTGTGCGTAACAGGTAGCAGAAAATGTATTTGTAGGCGGTGCAAAATATAAGAGTAAACTATAAAATCGGATACCTGAAGTAAAAAAGTAGAAATCTACTTTAACATAATATAAAAAGGACTTGGTACAGAACTTACGAGTCACTCAGGTAAATGTTGCAGAGAAGTTGACAGTGTTACTGAGATCAACAATGTTTCGGCGTGGTAGCCTTTGTCAAGGGTAATCTGCAGAGTGACTTGGAGTGGTGCCAGTTCTTCTTTTTTGTCCCTGTTATATTATGTTACAATACATTTTGACTTTTTAGCTTGGCATAAGATTGCTGCGGTATCATTTATTTGTATTATAGTATGCACCTCCAAGAAATACTTTCAAATATTTAAAAGGTTATACATTCTTGCTAAACAAAACACCAAAAGGATGTTTGTTTGTGTTTTTTTTTTGGGGGGGGGGGGTTATTTCTTTGTAATGCTTTCTTTCAAACTTATATAATTAACTATTAGAAGCTCTTACTACAGACTGCAATATGCAGAAATGTGCTTGATCAGAGGCTATCTTCACTTGGTAGCCTTTATATTTTTAAGCAGATTAAATTACTGGAGCCTTTAAATACATTATTTTAATATTGTTTAATTACTAAAGGTACTTCTATTGTATAAATAAAATCATGCACGTTTTTTTATACAGGTGTCCTTCTTTATGGACCTCCAGGTTGTGGAAAGACACTTATTGCTAAAGCCACAGCCAAAAAAGCCGGATGCCGGTTTATTAATCTCCAGCCATCCACCCTGACCAACAAGTGGTATGGAGAGTCTGAGAAACTAGCAGCTGCTGTTTTCTCTTTGGCTGTGAAGCTCCAGCCAACTATCATTTTCATCGATGAAATCGGTAAGTTGCTCTTGGAAGTCACCAATCTCTAGCCATGCCAAATGGTGTATGTATTAGACTTCAATGTGATATTAGACAACTGGTGCCCAATCAATGGGCATTAATGAGTCTTTTTGTACATTCATCATGCTTGACTTTTTCTTTCTCTCCACACAGACTCTTTCCTTCGAAGTCGTTCCATGAGTGACCATGAAGTGACGGCCATGATGAAAGCCCAGTTCCTAAGCCATTGGGACGGGCTGGAGACAGGCCACAACTGTCAGGTAATATCTCGTTGGCATTACCTTAAAAATTTTTATAAGCAAATCTTCCAAACTAGAGTACATTGTTTAGGATTTTAAGCTAGAGAACACACAGATGTGTATCCAACACTTTAAAAATACAGATTGTGTGCATTTTCCTACCATATAGTACTTCTTATGTTTCACTTTTGTTGTATTTTCATAGGTTATTATCATGGGGGCCACTAACCGACCTCAGGACATCGATCCAGCAATACTGCGGAGGATGCCAGCCAGATTCCTGATTAAGAAACCAGTATGTAACTAAAATGTCTTTTTAAAGGAAATCCTCATGTTAAACTGGTGTATATCCATGTTCTAAATAATCTCAATACATCAACCTGCAAAAAATGTTGCATGACAAATAGAACTTTAGTAAAAAGAGGAGTTGTTTATATTAAAACAAACCCATTTTATGTCCTGCATTATGGTTTTAACTAACTCCTTCTAAAGACCACGATCGACGCCAGGGACCCCTTGCTTCTTCTGCACCTGACACTATCATGCATTGACATGAAACAGTATAAAGATGCAACGGCGATTTGGGTGAAACATGTGTCGGGTGTTCTCCCATCCTGCCGACCTGACCCATCAGTTTCTTCTACTTTAGAATAGTTTTTATGGCAGTGCCTCTGACAAGCTGTTCTGATAAGACCGTTCAAAACCCGGCGCTGATCCAGGGGCCAATGTCCTTTAGCAGACTAGATATTTTATTTATTTTTGCATTACGGGTTATTTCTCAGTTTATTTACGTATTCATATTGATACTTTGTTTAGTATTTGGGGTTTTTTTTATCCCTTTGAGTGTCTTATGGCAGTGAAGCCCTCATTATACATTTAGTCACATGCACTTTTGTCGCATTAGTGTTTGGTTAATTATTTCAAATATATTAGGGAGGGATTATTCTTTATGACAAAAGGTTATATTTTATGATATAATTTATATCTGGATGTTGCTATTTGAACCCTTTCTTTCCTCTTTAGTTTTGGTATCTAGTTGTACATGTTATCCCCATATTTATTATTCTGTTTATTATTTGGCACCTCTCTTTTTTTTGTTTTGTTTTTACCATTCTGTGAAAAAGTATTTTGCCCCTTTCTTCTATGTGTAATTAGTTGTTACATTTAAATGTTTGAGATCATCCAACCAATTTTAATATAAGGCAAAGACAATGTGAGTAAACACATAATGCAGTTTTTGAATGATCATTTCATTTCTTAATTTCAATAACTAGTTGTACCACCTCTTCTTCTCTCTGAGGTCCTCGTCTATGAACAATCACTGTGTGAATGAGGGCACAGTCACTGCAGGCACCGGGGTTTTATAGCCTAGCTATTATGACGTCATAGTTGCCTGCTTTGCATGTTTTCCATATATGGTGATATGGGCAATCAAATGTTGCGATAACCGTCAATGAGTCTTTTCCATCCCTCTGAAGGAATTTTGTCCCACTCTTGACAGAAAGGTTTTAATTCAGACGCATTGGGGTGTTTTGGAGCGTATAAAATAAATGCAATATGCTATATCTCGTGTACGTGAATTTAGTGTATAAAAGTGGAAAAAAAAAAAAAAGTGATATACTTCCCGAATGACCACAGCAACCCAAAAAGCATCCCACAAGGAACCCCCATGGCGGACTTTTACTTCCGAGGAAAGACCACACGGGACTCCCCTCCCCCCCCGGCGGACTTTTTTTTCGCTTTTATATGCACTCAGTGCATGGATGAACTGTGAGTGCAATCTAAATAACGACTATTGTTTTATTGAAGATACTGCACCATGTTCAGTTTTATTTTTTAGATCTTGTATGAAGATCAATTAAATATTCTACTTTAACACAACTTGAAGGGCCTGAAGCATTCTATCTGTTTGTGAGTGCAACTATAACTTTACACATTTCCTAGTGTTTATACTCTTTACACTATATATTTATCTTCTTCCCTTACATGTACCTGCGCCCCATCCATTCGCATATCTGTTTTGGAGCGTAAACTGCTTTTTTAAGGTCATGTTACAGCATTTCTATTGGAGTCAGGACTCGGCCATTCCAAAACATTCAGCCATTCAGAGGTGATTGTATGCCTCGGATCATTGTCCTTCTGCTTAACCCAACTGCGCTGATGGCCGGACATTCTTTTTTTTTTTTTGCTTTAACTCATCAGTTCACTGAATTTTTTGCCATCAAGATGTTTTTTGGCCTTTGTGCTGTTTTCAGTCAGCAGTGTTTTTTGCTCTCCCGTTTTTGCACAGTCTCTTTCATATTGTGGAATCAGAAACACTGATGACCTAACTGAGGCAAGTGAGACCTGCAGTTCTTTACATGTTTGTCGGGTTCTTTAGTGACCTCCTGGATGAGTCGTCGATGTGCTCTTGGAGGAATTTTGTCAGCCGGGCCGCTCCTGGGAAGTTTCACTGCTGTTCCAAGTTCTCTCCGTTTGTAGAGAACGGCTCTCATCGTGATTTCTTTGGAGTCCTAAAGCTGTAGAAACGGCTTTTCAACCCTTTCTAGACCGATAGAAGTGAATTCATACGTTTCTCACCTGCTGCTTTTTGAGACCTTTTAGCCCAGTTCACTTCAAGACGGGTTCTATTTAATTGATGTTTAGATTTAAGATGGCTGGCAGTAATAATGCCTGAGTGGAATGAAATTGAGCCCAATTATTAAAACATTTGGTTAATTGTTTGATTTGGTAACTAAAGAGGTAATTATTTTTTTTCCACATAGGGCCAGGTAGGATTGGATAGCTTTTTTCCTTCCATACATGAAATAGTTTAAATAACTTGGGTTATCTTTGTCTAATATTAACATTAGTTTGATGATCTGAAACCCTTGAGTCTGATTAATATGCAAAAGAAGAAATCGTGAAAGGGGCAAATAGTTGTTCACAGTACTCTATTAACATATACATATATTAATATATAAGTCCCTTAATACTACAGTAGTACAGTTATAAGCAATCATATCTTGTTCATGAATGTTTATCAAATGCATTTAAACGCTTCCTGTGGTGTTTATCTCCAGTCATAATTATTATTTCAAGAAAAGGTACTGATTGCTTCTGGTCACCATGCAAAGCTTGATGACTCAAGATGCTCATGTAATGGGTCAAAATCATAGTTCTTCATAAAGAGCTTTTTGCACATTGGAAAATTATGGATAGGAGATGCTGTCCCCTTGGCTGCACCCGGAAGTGCGGAGAGAGGTCAGAATAGAGAAGATAGAGAACCATTCTGTGAATTCTCCACAAATCTATTCTGAACATTTGAGGTGGCAAATTGAGGCCCCTGTCTGGATCCCATGGACACAATGTGACTAATTTAAGGGCAGTCTCTGCATGGGAGATGGGCTTCTTTTGCCCCCTGTTAAAGATGACCCTACTTTGCATCCACTATTTATCAAAGGCTACCAATTTTCCATGATAACCTTCTATTTTTGCCTCTGTTCTACCCACAGAAATCTGTGTGCCTAGGGGTACATGGAATGTAAATGTGGTTCTGTATATAACTTAAGGTGTCTGTTACTTTAGTATGTTAATATAGATTTGTATTTCATCATATGGATGGGGGATCTTTATGACTATAAAGGCCCCAGTGCTTCAATCATTCTTTGACATGCCCATCAAGTGCCCTGAACCCTTAGATGATAATGCTTCTAACTTCTATAGAATTGTCTGTCATAAGAAGCCTTGAAGCCTTGGGACATTAAACTCAGCCCCGGTGGCAGCGAATATAGGAGTGGGGCAATTTTCATGCAAATTGAACCCAACTCTTCCAACGAGGGAGTGAGGGCTCCTTTCTTTAAAGATAGCATTGCACACTATTACTTTTAATTACTTAGCAATACTCAATGGCAGAGGCGTATCTACTGAAAATAGTGCCTATGGCAAGCACTGAAATTGCACCCCTGTCCAAATATCTAAAACCCATTTACTAGCCCCTGCTGCCCATATATATATATATAAATATTAGTCCCTGCTGCCGATAGCAGGTATAGATCAACACACAAACCCAGATCAACTGAAATTCACTTGTGATCTCAGCACTGAAGGTATATATCAAATAAACAGAATCAGACATACAAATCCTGTATTTACTGGTATGCAATAATAATATATGAAACGTAGCATAGCAGGTATAGATCAAATAAATACATGGAAACAGCATTGCAGGTATTAATCAACTGAATAAGACATATTAACCCTGTATTTGCAGGTACACATAAATAATGTATGGAAACATAGCATAGCACATATGGATCTACAGAATAATACAAAAACCCAGCTTTGCAGGTGAAGATTAATTAGAATTCACATAAAAACACGGCATTGAAGGTATATTTAAAAACCCCTAAATTACAGGCATAGATCACAGGTTGCACACCCCAAAGCCAGCCCTGGCGTCCACACTGCCCACATAGAACCTGACCAGCACCCAGATAACACACATTAGATTTGCAATCTTTGTCCCCAAATAGCCCAGCACAAGTCAACTTTGTCCCCAAACAGTCCGGCCTGTGCCATCTTTGTCCCATATACACCCTGCCTGTGCCATCTTGGTCCCCAAGGCTCAAACCTCCTGCTAGTGCCATCTTTGCCCTTCCACAATTTTACATCTATGATACACAAACACTTTTACAGTCACTCACTAATTCACACAACTCATCCACACATTAACTCATGCTCTCCCTCATTCAGACAACTGATCCACACATTAACTCATGTTCTCCCTCATTCAGACAATACATTCACATATTAACTCATGCTCTCCCTCATTCACTCAATGCATCCACACATTAATGCACACTCTTTACTTATATCTATCCCCTTTCCCTCCCCTATCACTTTCTACCCCCCTCTCCCTCCCCTATCACTTTCTACCCCCCTCTCCCTCCCCTATCACTTTCTACCCCCCTCTCTCCCCTATCACTTTCTACCCCCTCTACCTCCCTTATCACTTTCTAACCCCCTCTCCCTCCCCCTACCCACTATATACCCTCTACCCCCCCACCCACTATATACGCTCCCCCCACCCACTATATACCCTCTCCCCCAACCCACTATATACCCTCTCCCCCCTTACCCACTATATACCCCCCCACTATATACCCTCTCCCCCCACCCACTATATATCCTATCCCCCCCCTACCCACTATATACCCTCTCCCCCCCTACCCACTATAATACCAGAGGCTATTAGAGAATGCAGTATACTGATCTGTGCTTTAGAATAAGGTCAAAGGGACAGTTATTTTCATAGACAATCTCCAGAGCTGCAGAAGACCCCCCCGAGTCAGTGCTGGAGCTGATTGGCAATAATAAAACCCTGTGTCATGAGATATTTCTCAATTTATGACGAAAATGGCAAATGCAGGGATTATGCAGAATGTAAGGGGTACAATACATAAACTTAGAAGGACTTACCTCTCAGCTATTGTATGCGTTAAACTGTAGATGATGGCTGGAGTGTCCTTTAAAAATAAAAAATACAAAAAAGTTTAGTGTCTAAGCCACTTTCTATTTAGTCGAGGGACTGCTGTCATCCAGATCCGAGCTAAACCACATTACAACATCCCCTGAACGACATTGATCAAAATCTAAATTTCTCAACATTGGGAATGAACTATATGAACAAACTGTGAAAGTTGAGTTGTTCATTATAAAAGTAATCCAACTATACAGTATGTTTTCTTTGATTTTTTTTGTATTGTAGTGCTTAATAAATAATGGAAGATAAATAAAAAAAAAAAAAAAAAAAAAATAGGAAAATAAATTAAGACAGCAGCTACGTTTCCTAGATATATTCTCCTATGGCAAATAGCGATATGAAAAAGAATTATTCAGGTAGGGACTTAACATGCCCTCGATCCAATTCACATTAATTGCTGAATGATAATGAGTTCAGAACAGCCTGTCTTAAAGCTGTACGTCGGTGCCTTCACTTTCCAAAGATAAACCATCAATTTCCTAAAGGGCAAATGCATTTTAAAAATAGCAGCAGTGGCCCTAGGAAGATTATTTTAGTTAAACACTGAATTTGGCTGTATAGAATCTTAATTAGTAAGGTGTTCTGCCTAATTAATCTATTTCAGTGGATTAACCCTCGGGGTCGGACCTGCATCTTTATTTCTGGTTCCATTTTAAAATAATAAATTAAAAGACAACTGTAGCGAGAAATAAAATATTTCTTACACTAATAACGTAATTGCAGTAAAACTGTAATGACAAGATATGGGAAATACCTTTTTTTAAGGCTCCCACACTCCCCATATAGCATGCCGGGCACATCCATATCGCACAAAATATCGGCTGGACAGAAAATGCACATCCCGGTCTGTAATGGCCCAAGCATGCGCTGAACGCTCACCACGCATGTAGCAACTGTCGCGTAGAGGGATGCACATCTTTCGTCAGCCAACCGACATTTTCAAACAGACCACAAGCTCAACTAGTCAAGTCGTGCCAGAGCTGAGCCACATTTGGTTGGCACATATGGAGCCTATACTAAAGGGTGAGGGGTGTTTGATTCAACTCAGCTCTGGCTCGTGCTTCTCCGTGTTTAAACCCACCTGAGCAGCTATAGGAATGGCCCAGTTGACATTTCTGACAAAATATCTGTCGCTCTAACACATTTATTAATCCACTCTCAATGAATGTTTTCCTACCTTTTCTCTGTCACTTTTCCTCCTTCTCTTCGTTCTTCCTCTTGGCTCTTCTTCTTCTGTGTCCTGTCCTTCAGGTTCAGTGAGTGCGGTAGGCGGCAGGCGTGGCTTCAGTGTTGTGCGCCAGGATATGACATCAAATCCCGACGCACAGCAACAGTTGCCGCGCGCATCGCAAGGGAGCGGGATCGGAGGTCTGCATTAACAGACCTCCCGCTCCCTTGATTGTCTTTAAGCCGGTTAAAGGGATATCCTTGATCTCCCCAACTGTGACAACTTACCCAGACAATTGCATACACTTACAATATGTGTACAAAAACATACGTCATTAAAACATAGAAGTGTGGTCTCATACCAAGTATGCGTAACATAATGACATCGGATAGAATGGCATAAAATGGCAATCCAGAGTCAGCGCGGAGAAGCCGCTAAGAACATGTACCGTAGCAGTAAAAGAAAATAAATTGAAGAAATACATATGGCACGGCATGAGGAAGCAGCATTTGTAAGGTAAGCAGCAACGCCTGACATTCCGAGAAGAGTATCCCGGTACATAAATTGGAGATATATTAACAGAGTATAAAAATAATGTAACAGAAAAGAAAGTAAAATTAAAAACAACATAAAAACCAATGCTCCGTGTGTGTGTGTCGTATCCATGTTACAAATAGAAAATGTATAATGTATGGTATGAAGATGAAAATAGGCTCAAAGAACCATCTAATGGTATATGTACGTCCCCAAGAAGTGAAGGTGCTAGCAAGCATTGGAAAGCAGATGTAACATCCGATCAGAGGTTACAAAAGTGGTCCACGGCATCCATTTAAGGCCATTGGTGTACTCTCGACCGTGCGCCGCAGCCACCAAGTCCTCCATACGGCATATGAAGTTCACCCTAGTGAGCCATGCGTCAATGGGTGGAGGTCCAGGGGTCCTCCAATATCGGGGTATAATGGACTTAGCAGCGTGGATTAAGTGGATGGTCAGCGACTTCTTATAGGAACCAAAGGAATGCTGTGTGTGGTGTAAGAGCAATGAGTCAGGGGCCGCTACAAAGGTCGGGTCCGCAATATCAGTAATCACTTTAACCACTGATTGCCAGAAGACCTGAATATCGGGACAGGACCACCAAAGGTGAATATAGGAACCCTCCTCTAGCCCACAGTGCCAGCATAGCGGGGAAACCTGAGGAATATAGCGATGAAGATCAACTGGGACTTTATACCATCTTGATAATAATTTATAGTTACATTCCTGAACCAGACTCGAAATCGCCCCTTTATGAGTGGCAAACAATATGGTATCCCAGTCATCGTCAGAGAAGTCACAGCAAAGGTCCATCTCCCAAAGGCTCATAAAATAAGGTTTAGTATTCCCATACCCGTCAAGGAGAAGAGCGTAGAGCCTAGATAAAAGATGGGAGGGTTCAGAGCAGAGAGTGCGTAATTGCTCAAAACCCGATAAGGGTCTGGAGAGATGAGAATTCGGAAGGAAGTCAGAGACATAATGTTTAAGGCTGTGGTATAAAAAAAGCAAATGGAACGGTGGTGCGGACTGGCCAAGCAAGTCCTGGATAGTACGGAAACCGTCTGGGAGGAGAATGTGGCAAAGCCTAAGCGCCGTATGATGTAATGGCGTCAGGGAAGCAATGAGTTTGGTATTAACCCCTTAAGGACAATGGGCAGTCCCAAAACCCATTGAAAACAATGCATTTTGAGCCCGTACATGTACGGGCTTTGTCATTAAGGGGTTAAAATAGTGAGTAAGATCAGGGTTGTGAGTCAGTGGGAATAATGGGCCTGGTATGGAGGTAAGACTTGTGTGGGCAGCTATACGTTTGAGGACTTTCAGTGAAGCTGAAATGGTCGGGTGCGTGCGTACAGTAAGCCCCCAAAATTTTTCCGACAACCACGGGGCAGCGGAAATGCGATGAATAAAAAAGGAGTCCTCTAGCGCCACCCACAATTTGGGTGTCTCTATCGACCACTCCACCACTTGTCGTAGATGAGCAGCCATCCAGTACCATTCAATATTTGGGAAGCCTAAACCCCCCTTTATTTTAGGTCTGGTTAGATGAGCAAACGATAACCTAGATTTACCACCTCTCCACGCATACCTCATGAAGACCCTATGACACGCTCGGAAAAAGGATCTGGGCAAAAAAATTGGTAAACACTGGAAAAGGTAAAGGAACTTCGGGAGAATACTCATCTTAATAACCCCGATACGGCCAAACCACGATATATGGGGAGCCGCCCACCTTCGGAGATCGTCCGTCACCGAGGAGAGTAGCGCCATATAATTAAGTTGACGCAGTAAGGCAAGATCAGCAGAAATCCATATACCAAGATATTTAAAGGCAGATGCTTGCCATTTAAAAGGGAAAGTTCGAATCATGTCATTCTTTAATTCAAGGGGTAAATTAACCCCCAATATTTCCGATTTTTGCAAATTAATTTGGTAGTTGGAAAGGGTTTTAAAGTGGTCCAATTCTCGGATAACCTGCTGGAGTGAGGTGAGCGGCCGAGTTAGCATGCAAAGCATGTCATCGGCGTAAATAGCAATTTTGTGGGTGCAGCCCGCTATGGTAATACCGGAAATATCAATATTATGTCTCAAAGCTTGGGCTAAAGGTTCTATGACAAGGAGGAAGAGCAAGGGAGACAAAGGGCAGCCTTGGCACGTTCCATTGTTGAGTCTGAATCTGTCTGACAGGATGTCATTAATTTTGATCTGAGCCGAGGGGTTATGATATAAGGCTTTGATCTGATTCATAAAAGGAATCCCAACGTCAAGTCTCTGTAAAACACGAAATAGAAAAGGCCACGCTACCCGATCAAACGCCTTTTCGGCATCCATAGAGACCAGGGCTAACGGAATATGAGAGTGATTGGCATGTGTTATGATATTAAGTATCCTAATGGTGTTGTCCCTAGCCTCCCTCCCCGGGACGAAGCCCACCTGATCTTTATGTATTAATGATGGCATATAGTGCTGTAAACGTAGCGCCATAACTTTGGCTAGAAGTTTCAGGTCTGTATTTATTAAAGATATAGGGCGATAATTGACACATAATTCTGCATCCTTGTTCGGTTTGGGTATCACCAAGATGTGGGCTAAGTTTGATTGGGGATCTAGTGCCGCCCCATCAGCTAAGGAGTTAAATAAAGTCACCAGGTGAGGCCCCAATACCGCAAAAAACGTGCGATAGTAGGCAACGGTGAGGCCATCCGGACCTCTTACCCTTAGGAGTGAGCTTCAATGCCTCTAAAATTTCGTCACTAGTGATCGGGGCGTTAAGTGCGAGTCTAGCCTCTGCGTCCAAGGTGCAGGAAAGATGTTTGGCCAAATATGCATCAATGCGGCCCAATAAGGCGGGGTCGGATTCGCTCTGGGGGTTTAAATTAAACAGCGCCGAGTAATAAGAATGAAAACATCGGGCAATGGCATGGGATTCGTAATAAATAACGCCATCAGAAGTTTTAATTTTAGGAATGTAGGAAGAGGCTCTCTGGGCCCTGAGAGCCCTCGCCAACAATTTGCCCGGCTTGTCCCCCAGTTCGTAGAACAGCTTTTTGGTCATTAAGAAGTGTCGTTTAGTGGTGGTGTCAAGGAGGGAGGCCAGTTGATCTCTAAGGGTATGGAGTTGAGGCAAGATTTCAGGGGCAAGCGTCAGTTTGTGGGACTGTTCAAGGTGATGTATCTTTCACCAGTAAACTAGCCAAACGCATCTTTTTGAGGGTGGCACCTATTCGAATGAAGTGGCCCCGTATCACCGGTTTATGGGCCTTCCATATAATAGGGAAAGCTGTTATCTGCAAAATAATTACTTAAATGTGTCGTTAAGTCCTCCATATTAGAGGGGTCATGAAGTATGTTCTCATTGAGCCTCCAACTCCAAGGTTTAGGTGCGTGATGTGTAAGCTTAAGAGTGAAGTGTATCGGCGCGTGATCGCTGATAGACTGTATCCCTATGGCCGAATCATGTAAGTGTAGTAAATGATGGTGCGAAAGGAATAAGCTGTCAATTCTTGTGTAACTATTATGGACAGAGGAGTAGAAAGTGTAGTCTTTGGTAGAGGGATGCTGCGACCTCCAAACATCCACCAATTGATGAATATGAAGGAGTCGTTTGACTTTCTTAATGCTAGAGAATGGGATATTTGATATCTGGGAGGAGGAATCTCGCAAAGGATCCAGCATCATATTAAGATCGCCCCCAAAAATATTGACGCATTCCTGAAATCCCCCAAATTTGTTGAGCATGTGGCACATGAAAGAAGCCTGACACCTATTCGGTGAATAAACATTGCCGAGGGTCACCTTTAAGGCTCCTATATAGCATTTGATAAAAATAGCCCTACCATCAGGCTCCCTCCAGATGTCCAATAGCCGAAACGGGACAGATTTGTGGATAACTATAGCGACACCTTTGGTCTTGGAGTCTGGGGAGCTAGCAAAAAATGCGTGTGCAAAGCGTCTATCTATGAGTTTAAATTTGTTGGTGGCTTTAAAATGCGTTTCCTGCAGAAATGCAATATGTGTCTTGTACGAGCGTAGTATTTGTAGCAGTTTAGAACGCTGTTGCGGTTTGTTTAAGCCTCTGACATTGAGGGAAGTGATTTTAATCATGTCAGGTGCCATGGCCAGGACATCCAGAAAGACCCCCTAGATCGAGCGACACCCACGGAGCAGAATGAAAAAACAACTAATACAATTCTAACCATAGAATCAGAAACAAAACAAAAAACCCAGGACGTGAGCACATACAGTGACTCAGGATGCCTAAGCATCAAATAATGAGCCGGTTGACCTAGAGGAAGGTCAGAAACCATTACTTTAGCCCAATTACAGGGTAAAGCAAGTAGGCTCCAGGGGGGTAGAACAGCACAACACGGCATGATGCGCCGCTAACAAATGTAACGGACACAAATAGAGTGTGTGAGGCCATAGCGCACCAAGCCCTTAAGATAGCAGACAAAAGCCGGTTGCAACAAACCGAGTGTAGGCTTCAGTAGAAGCCAGAGCAAAGCAATCCCAAGGACAAACCAAGAGAACCCACAGGGAAGAGGTCAGAGTAGCCCATGCGAAACATGTCAGTCTATGCAGGAAGATTTATGTGAAACAGAGATCGGGACCCCGTTGGGGAAATGACCAAAGGGGTTCCCAAATAAAATGGAGGATTATGGGGCAAACCCCCACATAGAGAGAGGAGGGAAGTGCCCCACAACGTTAGAAGAAAGCAATATGAAACGAACGATAATCAAAGCAATACGGCAAAAAAGACAAAAACTTAATAAAAGAAAGCAGGATACCGGTCACAAGTGTATGTAGTGACATACAGGCAGACCTATCCAGCAGAGAAGGCAGGCCCGATGACTGCAAGAGTCAAACACTGGACAGTCTGTTGTACCGGGAGAAGTGACGCGATCGATCAATCAATTAAGCAATGTCCCATTACGAGGTATCTTGAGGCTTTTGACGTTTCCTTCGTTGGGCTCGCGGCGACCACTCCTTCAACGTATCCGACAAGTTGGTAGGTGTAGTGAAAGTGGATTCCCAGTCCGTGATTTCACAGGGTGGTAACTCCAAGGCTTTAATAAATGAGGGCACATCGCCCGCGTGATGGATCAGATGCGTGGACGTTCCTCTTCGGACAATTAAGGCGAACGGGAACCCCCACTGATAGGGTATACCCGCTTCTCGGGGGGCCTGAGTAAGCGGCCGCACAAGGCGTTTAGCTTGCAGTGTCAATGGGGATAGGTCTTGAAAAATAGTGAAAGTGTGCGATTCCCAGGAGAGAGAAGCGGCATCTCTGTAACGTCTCATAACTTCTTCCTTAAGAGGATAATTTTGTAAGCAACAGATGACGTCCCTAGGCAGTGCGGATCCTGTGGGTTTCTGCCGCAGGGCTCTGTGTGCTCTATCAAATCCAATGACCACATCCGTGGGGCGCTGTAGAATCTTATTAAGTATCGTTTGAAGGGTAGGTATCAAATCGGCATTGGATACCGACTCCGGTATGCCTCTCACACGAAGATTGTGGCAACGGCCTCTATTACCCAAGTCCTCCAATTTTCTTGTGAGGTGTATGAGAGTAGAGGATTGTTCTTTCAATTGGTTGGTAAGCAGGTCGACTGTTTTACAGATTTTAGGCTGCTCATCTTCGAGGGTCGCCACGCGGTCTCCAATATGGCGGATCTTTTTGTATTTCTGCCAAACTCACATGAATCCCTTGTGTACCTCTAGCTATAATAGCAGCGATATCATCTTTTGTAGGCAAAGATTCAAAAGACTTCTCCTGCCAAAGCGAGGTCGACGATCGCGGGGAGTGTGTGTGACATCATCTTGGTACTGGATATCCTACAGGAACAGTAAAGGACCAAAGATGGACCTTATCCTGCAGATTCAACCCTTTTGGAAAGCATGATAAGCATTTATATATAATTTTAGGGGGTGGAGCTGTCGAGATATACTTAATCTGGTATACTTAAGCGCTGTGTAAATTGTTGGCGCTATATAAATAAAAGATAGTAATAATAATACTTAATAAATAGTTTAAAAAAAAACAAAAAAAACAGTGTGGAAACTTTTTGACCGTCCCTCGTATAACCAGCTCTGCACCACCACTGATCAGAACAGGGTATATAAAAGAGATACATGTTGTTAAAGGTTTTATTCATTATAACATTATATCTTTTAAACAGTAACATATATGTACAATGTCTTCAATGTTCACTGTGCAAAGTGTCAAGCACAGCTGGAACAGACAAGCACAGCTGTAATGCCACAAGGGAAATCGGTGCTAACTTAATCACACCTCAAACACTAGGAAAAGTTAAACCTGTCTCTTATCTGGCAGCAAAAGGTTTGGATTCAGATTTTGGAAATTAGTTTGATGATAAGCATTACAGTTTTGGTCTTAAAAAGGAAATAAACTGGGCTAAAACCCAATATATATCTCCGGGGGGCCAATACTGTGAAGGTCACGATGCAGTTAAGGTCACGTTTAGCCATCTTTTAATAGGACTGCATTTGACTCACTTTTCTAGCTGCTGTAACTGCTTTAGGACTTATCTGAAGAAAAAAAGCTAGTATACCAAACCAGAGTGAGGTCGGAGGAGCTCCTTACACGTAGACCATGGATCACTGTAATGGATCATAAAGGGATGTAAATTAGTTAACCCTTCACACACACACACTTTTTGCAAAGATAAAACTATTTGGTAACACTAAGTTTTCTTGTATCTTATGCATTGCACACGCTTCCTCAGTTATATCAGTCCACAGAGCAGCACAAGAAATGCCAAGTGATAAATCCCCAAAAATCAGAGCATCTTAAGCCTTTTTCTCTTTCCTCTTCTTTCGGCCAGCCTGGGCGCCTTTCTGTGCCGCCTTCACCAAGCCTTTGAACTGGCCTTGCATCTTTGCCTGTTTCCTGAAAACAGAAGAGACACCAGATCAATACATAAAGTACAGGAGGGAGGTTTATGTCAAATAAGAAAACAGAACAAGAGATCATAATCTAGTCCTAAAGGGTCAGAAACCTAGATTTAAGTTTTACTTTACTAGGAGGGTGGTACATGGAACAGCCTCCCATCAGAAGTGGTTGAGGCTAATATAGTGAGGGGAGTTAAACATGCATGGCATTGGCATACAGCTCCTCAATCTAAGGCGAATCTGAGAATGGATTAAGGTTTGAGTCTTTACATCGGGGAGAAAGGGGCAGACAATGGTTCCTACCGGCTGTCATTTTTATTTTTTACCCAAATTTTAGGTTTCTAAGACTCAAAATGTCTAAATCTAATCTCTATACATTTCACACAAAATTTAATTACCGTTGGTGAGTAAAGTTTGTCTCATACAGCCACTCCAATAAGAATACCTGAAGCATGCCTCACAAACGGTGGTAGAGGGCCTCCAAAAACAGACAAATCTAGGCTTCATTGCCAACTTTTGTCTTGGTAGGGATAGTATGCGTTGCTGAATGAAATGACTCAAAGGTCAAAATATCCCTGCTGGCTATAAGAACAGGGGCTTTTAAAACTATGGGGATTGCTAAGGTCATGTTGTAACCAAACTTCCATGTGTCACCAAAAAAAGACCAACAATTCAGGGTTTAAAATAAACGCGTGGCATTGGTTGATATCTGGCACTCGATATAAGAAATGTACATATTTACCTTCTGTTCAGCTTGGCTTTGTTTAGGGGGATATAGGCGTATGGGTCGTGTCTGCCTTTCTGCTTTACATCCCCTTTTCCTTTCTGGAAAGAGAAAAACAAAATCTGAGACGAGCAAATACTCTTTTACATTATTCCACGGGTGGATCTATAAAAATTGTCATGCAGATGAGCTCGCAGGAATGTTAATGTGTTTGATAAGCCTTTAATAAGCTGGGAGCACAGAGTGTTCATCCTGCATTACTTCTCAGGAATCAGAAAACAGAAAGCCAATAATGATTTGGACAAGGGGTTTGTTTACCTCCAGCTTGAAGCTTTTATAATGCTCCTGTCTTTCCCAGAGTCCATTACTAATTCCAAATTAATCCTAAATTAATCCTACAACTCGTGGCGCTTTTCAGGGGCTTCCGTTTCACGCACTGTAAAATGTTAAGCTTTCTCTACAAGTTAACTATGTCTGGCAGCTCTAAATCCTCTTAACGTCTATTGACTTATATTTACTGCCTTGAATTTAAAGTGCGTGGGGTTTATTTGTATTGTAAGACACAACCTTATGAAATGTAGATAGAACTACTTTTGACCTCTAATTCCAGTTAGGACCTGCAATGTTTTATGTGGCGCTGGTTACTTTACGTGAAAGTATGTAACTATATTATTTAAACATAAAGACATTTAAACATTTTGAGTGTTTCTATTCTAGTCCACTGTGCTGTTCAAATACCGTATTTGCTTATTTATAAGACGACCCTGATTATAAGACGACCCCTCAAAATTTGAATATTAATTTAGGAAAAAAAGAAAAAGCCTGAATATAAGGCTACCTTATAAGAAAAAAGTGTATTTCCTTTTTTTTACCACTCTGCCCCCAGATATTCCTTATACACCCCCTATATGCTCTGGGGAAAAAAAACCTTCTTATAATCGAGCAAATACGGTAATACCGTCCTTGCTCCGAGACATACAAAATAAATCTGCTTGAAATTCGAGAAAGAATCCCTTTTTAAAGGAACAAGGTTCATCTCAGCCCCCATGATCCAAAAATATACATCCATTTAACATTGAGTGCTGTCAATCTTTACATACAAACATTATAAGTCATTTGCTGCGCTGGAAGTTTGCAATCTCATTTTGTTTTTACAATAGGTTATTTTCAGCTTCCAACATATCTCTGTTTTAACAAGATAACTATAAATATGCAGGCAGACTGCTAACGGTACCTTAGATTTGTAATTTGTTCCTACGTCAGTCTTTTTGGACAGCGGCCTGTGTATTCCGGCACCTCCAGCTGAAATAAAAGCACATAAGTTGGGGAAAATGGCAAAATATTAATTGCTTGTTAATGGTTAAACAGTAGTAGGAAGTAGAAGCACATGGATTGATTTTACAAACCTCTCCTAATACATAAAGGAATACATTAAAGGAATGTAACAAAGAATGTGCTATAAACTGCCAGCCACCTGTCACTGCCGGCTCATTCCCTCTCCTACACAATCCTCTTAATGGAGCCAAATGCACATGTTTAATGCCGGCCATCACTAGATGGCTGTAAAGAAAACACATCCCATACAAAAACGTATAATTTAAACTATAATTCAACATGTCTACATCATTATATCAGACAAACCCCAAGCATTAAATGTATATTTTTAAAAATGGGTTTTGTTGAACAAATGCATGTTTATTAGCCAGAAACCCAATGTCTAAATATCCTAATTACCTTTGTATTGTGATGATTTTTCCACAGCCTCATCATCATCATTATTGTCTTCTCTAAAGCGCTTCTTTTGTGATTTTTTCTGCGAAAACAAAACAATTTTTCCCCTAAGAAAATTCAGCAAAAGACTGGATGGGTAACTTAACCCAGGGTCAATAAAGAGAGGGGGGGTCAGGGAATTGAGAGTTAAAGCAACAGTGCCTTTATTTGATCACAAAGTTGTCAATCAACCAAGTTAAGATATATAGTAACCCTGAAGCAGAACTTACAGTCCGGATTCCAACTTCCTGCATAAGATCCGCCATCTCTTCATCCACTCCTACTAAAAAGTAAAGCGAGTGAATTACTAAATGACTTAGAGAGTGTTCATTCATCAGTGTTCATCCAAATGACATTTTTATGTATAACTCCAATTGGAAAGCACTGTAGTGTTGGCGCTATACAAATAAATATTAATAATGACTTACATTCGCTATCAGGTAGTTCTGAGTTGTCATTTTATAAAACAAAATAAAAGGACAATATCGTCTTAACATTGTTTCATGCGGGTTCTGCGCTTGGGATGAGAAGTGTAGATACAGTATAGATAGAGTGGGGGAATACAGCTTGTAGACATGCAAGACAGCTTTATACAGTGAAATAAACCCAGAGTATACTGTTGGATAAATGGGACTTGGTATAATCCAGAGCATAATGTCTACAGGCAGAATTTAAACTTAAGCTGGTCGGATGGACCTGCACAGACACATTATGAGTTTCCATATCTGTATAAAAAAAGCACCCAACTCTTCAAGTACCTGAACTATCAACTACACACCTTTTGATTTCTCTTCCTCTGCTTCATCATCTGGGATTATAAGACGTCCGTCTGCGCTGGTTTTAAAGTCATGCTGTAACTTGCTGGACTTAAATTCTGGTTTTGTGGCTGTAAATCAAAGACGACAAGGTTTATCGCACACTATATTTCAGATTGTTGAGGTTGAGAGTCTCAGTTATTCTCATATTGTTAGAAAACGTCCATATTCATGTATTACCGAGCAACCAACATATAAGAGATGCGAAAAAAAAAAAACCTAAGGCAAGAATTTTGCAACAAACGTGGCCTTAGTGAAGATGTATTGATCGAGAACAAAGATAAGGTTTTGATCCGGAGGATTATTGTCCAGCCTTGATCCTGGCTTCCTTTGCAGTCTGGGCAGGATCTGCCTCGGCACCCTAGTCCTCTTATTCATAGTCCATGAGGAGTGTCTCAATCTTGTACCCGATTGTACAAGAAAAAAATATGCCCTTTTTAAATTAATTTGTGTTTCAAGTCTGTTTCAAAATACCTCTAGTATTTTACAGCTGCCTGCACTAGGGGCTATATAGAATGCATTTGTCACTGCAAACAGTAAACCTTTTTGGGCTGAGCTATTATAAAAGCAATACTTTTGTCCAATATGGCACAGATTGTGACAAGATCTTATCTGTCAACGTTCTACATTTATACTCTCAGATTAATCACTATTGCTTACCCAAGACTCTCTGTGCTGCGTTTGGATCAAGGAAGTTAAGAGGCTCATCTTCCTCTCCCTCCTTTAACCAAGCACTTGTCTTCTGCCTGACCTGCTTCTTCTGTTTCTTTGTTGGCTTCTCATCCTCATCATCTTCGTCATCTGTATCTGCCAAGAGGTCTTCTATACTGTAAGTATTAAAAATAAACAAATAAGCATATTCTACAGTTGCAGTTACCAACATTCCAAGCAACTGAAAAGGACTACATCAAGGTAAAAACATCTATTTATCAACAGAAGAAAGGCAAGAAAGGAACCAGACATAATACAGATAGTACATTCCGAAGAGCTCAATAACTCTAGATTGTCACGTGTCCTGTGAAATCAAATATTTAACTGATAAATCCCTCAGGTTTCCGCTTTTGGCATATACTCAGATATGCACAGGTTTTAGTGACATGAGAACATAAGCACAGGCGAAGCAGATTTCCCTATGACACCCCTATGGTAGGGAGCAGAAATAGACGTACCCGTCTCCTTTGGGTTTTGCAGCCTTGTTGTCGTCGTCATCTTCGTCCTGTGATGCCGCCTCTTTGATGGCTTTTTGTTTCTTGTTCTTTGCCTCCGCCTTGCGTATGTTCACCAAGACTTTGTGATACTCCTCTGGGAGCATGCTTTTCACCAGCTCAAACCTACAGACGTTCACAAAAAAAAAAAAAAACATGCATTGAGGACAAAACCAGAAGCAGGACACGGCGTGACCCACCGTGCTCAGCCATCCCTCCAAGGAGCTACCTCTTCTCACTATGCATCCTCTGCGCCTGGCGCTAGGACATGATGTCATGGCAAACAGGAAGACATACTATGGCGTTTCCGTAGATAGATAATGAGCAGCACCCCACCCCCGATAGCCCAACGAGAATATCTGCCCAAGGCAATGTGGGCACCGGGGCTGCCTCCCCAACCCTGCCCCTGATGCTCTAGGCCTAATCAGTCTAGACCAGAATATACTGCTGCCCATTTGTCATTATTTTCTATTGTCTAAGTAATCCTTGTTCTGTAGTCATTTCAGGACTTCTTACCCAAACTTCCGGATAAATTTGGTGAACATGTTCCGGAGTTTTACGCGGAAATGACGCCTCATGTCACTGTTTATATTTCCAATCGCCTCCAACTGCAAATTAGAAAAAGCCAATGAAACAACCATTTTTCCGTATAATTTATCTTTAGGATTGAGTACAATTTAATGTGTATTCTTTAATGAATAAAGGTCAGTTCTGTACTAAAGTTCTGATGTCAACATAATTAACCTTTTCTGTGGTTGCTTTTACAACTTTGCGCTTTACTGCCCAGAGGACTTTCGGGTTTGAACAACACGCATGGACGTTTTGCTTGGAGGAGAGAAAAGAGAAGGGAGATGTGAGACATTCTTTTAAAAGTTGGAAAAATGTTAAAACAAGAAACTTTAATCTAAAACTAGAGGATCCGAGGCTTAGATGAAATGTAAGGGAGTTTTACTTTACTAAGAAGGTGGTAGATAAACGGAACAGTGTCACAGTGAAAGTGGTAGAGGCTAATATAGTCACGGAATATTACTGAAGGAGATTATTCAGGTTATTACTGTTCCAAGCAACTGATGTAGACCAGGGGTCCCTTTCACCATTGTAGGTTCTCCATCGTCTGGCACTTGCAATGAAGATTAGCAATTCCCTAAATACTAACATACCATGTGCTGATCTCTGCCCAAGAGGACACTTTAAGAAACCAAAGCTCCAATAGGTTTTAAGGCAAACTAAAACATGACCCAAATATCATTGAGCTGTTGATGGAATTTGATGAGACCAGAACAGTTAAACTCCATAGAAAAATCCTCTCTGTGGTGCATCCTAATCCATTAAGAATTTCTATAATAGAAGATAGATTTAAAAGGACAAAAAAAGGGAGGGAGCAAAAAAAGTGGAAGTACCCACCATCATCTGCACATGCTTGGAGAGAATGGTCATATCCATCATGAAGATAACAACCTTAATGAAACCCAGGGAAGCTTTCACCACTTCACGTGTCTTTGAGATGAGGAGCAGGCACACATTCTCCAGCAAGTGCTCAATAACCCCCACTCCCATCTGATCTGTTAAGAGAATAATTAAGAAAATATAGACATTTGCCAGAAAAGATAACTGGAGCATCGTAGGGGGGATAAAGGAGACAAAACCAAGGGTGAAAAACGTAAGCCACTGTATCCTGCGACTGGTGCCCAGGAAGAGGACACCTATCATCCTCATTAAGCCCAGAGAGACCATAGAACATAAGTCCTCTAACCACACTAGTGGCAACAAACAGTTAAAGTCTTATTCGCACACGTCACTCTATTGTGTGTGCGCATCATGGCTCAGATCGTCGCTGCAGACAGGTTTCCGAGAATTAGCACCAGCGATTCACCCCTAACACCTCCATCTAGTCATCTTTCAATAATAATTGAAATTTACGGAAATTGCGTTGCCCGCACAAACCCACTGACTAACCTTGAGTTTGATTAATAAATGCATGACTTACTCATAAATGTGTTACTATTCAACTCTACAGCACCATCATATAAGCAGTCCTCCCTAAAGAAATAAACACCGTGGAAATAGACTTGGCACGATCCGCCGTATTAATGGGCGAGATAATGGGGAGATCAGCGATCCCCCTTGTAACCGGCCTATTGAATAGAGGCACGGATTGACCAAGAGGGCAATTAGCTCCTTGTTATGTTTAGTTGAAAATAAACTAAATGAAAAACAATATGTATGTGCTATCGGTAACCTATCAAGTGCGATGAGGGTGATCGTTCACCATTAATATCTCACCTTTGAACTCAAACAGCAGTCTTGTAAGTGTAAGCACAGCACAACTGATCATCGTGACTGAGCCGGTCAATCCAGCATAGACAACGGCCAAGTAGCACTCCATAGCCTCTGCCAAAGGAACATTAAACAGAAGAGGGTAACATAACAACCTTCATACACGTACACAACAAAACAAATACATACTTACTATGGCTTAACTTACAACCTGAAATTGAAGATACAAAGTAGTGTATTTAGATAAAACTAATTATTCTAGACACACATTTCATTGCGTAATTAACAACTGCTTAACAGAAAACAGACATTCACTAAACACTACGGGTCACCTTTCTGGTCTTCCCTGAAGCGCAAGAAAGCGTGTCCTATCTCTGCCAGCAGAGTATACGCGTTCTTCCGAGCTCCTACCGACACTTCTTTGGTACAGATCATTACCTGTCGAATATTGTCAAAATAAATTTCCGTTTGTCAATGATCCTCAGTGTAAAAGTGCGATGAGAAAACATTTTGAGGCCAACCACGGCACAATCTGAAGGTTATCTACGGTCCCCTTTTGTGTAGTGAACTATATCTCCCTCAAACCTCAGATATCCAAATAATCAACTAACTGGTGACTTCCAAAGGCAAAACGGTGGTTACATGCGCTCTCTTATTCCAGCTAAAAGGATATCCTAGCTTAGATGCTTCTGCAATCTGAATCATATGGATAAAATAAAAACTCTAAAGGCTAATATATATTTCCCCCGTGCCGAAATCACAATATGTAAATTGACAAAAAGTGCTATTAATGCCAGGATACAGAATAAAAATATACAGTGCCAAAAACAGAGGCATTGGTATTTTCCCTCGTTTTCCTTTTAACATTTATATGTAAAGCGCACAAGGACTTGTTAGAAGCAGTGCAGGCACTTTTATGGCAGAGTTTGGTTTAAAATTGGGATTAGGCTGTATTCATAAATAAAAGGCTAGCTGAGAAGTAAAAGGCTTTATGGGGTATATTTACACCAATTCCTTAACGTGATGTGGACCCTCACCTCTGGGATAATTGAGGCTATGAATTCTTCATGATCGGCTCCAAGCTGCTTCACAATGTGGATCAGGCATTTCAGACGCGGCTGCCAGCGGGGACAATTAAAAGACAAAGGGTAAGACAGACCAACAACATTCACGGATGATTGAAAATGGAAGAATTAAAAACAGGGAAAAAAAAAGGAACTTTCTGTTGATTTGTGAAACCTGTGAACACTTCAATTATTTTTATGTGTTCTACATTACAAAACAATTTGGGTACCGGCTGACTTGCAGAAACATGAATTTATAATCTTGCTACAGCCAGATCACATTTAAGTTTTTTTGAAAAGTAGAGCTGTGGATGTGAACACTGGTCTCCCAGCAAAATATATTTGGGGGCCGCCAAAAAATTATCTATGTAACATTATCTCGTCTTACCCTTTTCGCTGGCGATGAAGCACTTTTCAGAGAACCCAGCAGAGTCTTCTTAAGATCTTCAAGGTTGATATTCACAAACTCTTTACAGGGAGGTCTTTCCCCTCCACAGATCTCTTCCAGGACCCTGTATGCTTTCTTCTGCATGCTGTGGTTTTTATCCTGCCAATGGACCACAATCAGTCATTAAAATAGCCAAGCATACAGTTGATAGATACATTTTATTGGAGTATACTTACATCCAAGTATGGCAGAATGGTCTGGTACACCTTGGTCATGGAAGCTTGATCAGCATAGGGGACCATGGCCACAATGAGATCCAGCACGTATAACCTACACACAAAGAGCGGATATGCATTCAAGATGCCCTAAATCCCACTTATTTCTGTGTCTCAGTACTAAAAATAAATATCCAAAGCAGACTTAGGTTTTACCTTGTGGTTTCTGAATTATCTGCTTCAGTCAATTTGCTGCTTGCTTTTTCCAAGAAACTGCTGACCATCTGCAAATATTTAAAATAATTCAGTATTCAACATTCATATAGACGTTAGTAGCCTTCAAACCTTTAACTAGTTTACTGTAAACACACAATGTAAAATCTTTCAGAAATATTACTCTGATGTTATAGAAAATAGATCGTTTCCCACTATCTAGTCTGCCATTCTTGCTCTTTTAAAAGCTCAATTTTTATTTGGTCTTATGTCTTGTCAGAACAGCTTTATGTATGTTGCAGGTACGTTTAAATTCCCTCACGTTATTAACCCCGCCACTTCTGTTGTTCCACTTATCTACCACACTTTTAGTGAAGAACTTCAATACATGACAGTACCTGATTGTCTGTGATGGTGAGAAAAGCTTTGACTGTATCGAGTACCGGAAGTCTGTTTGCGGCTCCTTCTCCCGGTCCCGGCTGCTGGCTGTACACATTGAACAGAATGGGGAGAAAGTTCTTGGCAAACCGTGCCACCTCGGCTCTGTCGGCCTCTGTGTGTGTGTGGAAGGGGGGAGAATGGACAAAGATAAAATTAGCATTTTTTTCGCTTATTCTATTTTTCCAACAATAATCCCTTAGGATTTCAAAGACAACAAAGAGGTAAAAAGCCAGAATCCATAAGATGTCTTCTATGTCTAACCATTACCAATATGAGCCATGGCACTCAGCAGCTCTTAGTTCAAAGATTCACTCAAAGATAATCGATAATATACAGAAATAAACACTCTCTAATATGCTCTGAGCAATGCTCATCCACCAATTTACCAAGACATGTTTTTGGGTCAGTTTACCTGCTTCACAGCCCTTGCTAATGAGGGTGCGGAGAGCCTGGCAGACGGTGAGACGGAGGTCAGGTCGATCGCTGATTGCCATTCCTAGGTGGCGAGCAATGTTTTTAAAAGAGGTAGCAACATCGACTGGTTTGGTGCAGAACCCAGGGAGCATCGTCCACATCTACATATGATGGGGGAAAAAATATATGTATATATATTACACACATGCACATAACGGATTAATCCGTACACATATGGCATTCTTTGTAGACCCTGGAACTGTGGGCTTTACATCTTGAATATAAGACACCAAAGTTGTTCCTTCAGGAGAAACGAATGATCCATAACATAATAACATGCCTATAACTAAAAGAGGATTTACAGAACATTTGCTGTTATTAATGTGTGACCAACAGGCTTATTAATAATAATGGACAGCAACACGTAGGATTTGGGAAATGACAGACAATACTGATGACACCCCAAGGGGTTAAAACTTTTAAATGGTGAAATACAATGCAGGAGATTTACAAAGCCAATCATTCCTCAACCACATGAAAGAAGATGCAGATGAGTGAAGGCAATACAAATTATTGGTGGTCTTTGCTTACTTGCCACTGCAGAGTGTCATAAATTTTGGCTTCGAGATTTCTCCCCGCCTGGGCCAGTTCACCAGCTGAAAAAACAAAAAAGAATCAGGGTGTTAGCCGACTCTCGTTTCCACTAGACACTTACATTGGGATAGTAGAACAGTACCCTTAACTCTTGACTTGCCCAACAAAATCAAGCTCAATGTACACACTTTGCTTAAATTAGTACTTTGTCTTGTTGTACCATTAACATTGGCAATTAAGCAACTACTGAAGACCCCAGAACCCATCGAAAGTACCGCAAGAGCTACACAAACACCATATGATGAGGACCGTGGCTTGAATGGGATTTGGTACATTCATAACTCCACAATACTTCGATATCTACATATTATCTATTCAATGTACGTATACCACACGCGTGAAATCAGCTCATGCTCTTATGTACTGCACCCCAGTAAGTTCAAAGCAATCTTTGTAAATTACCTCGACTTTTCACTCTGGTGGCCAGAGGCAAGAAGTACCTCGTAAAAAACCCAAGCTCCGTGTTCTTCACGTGGTCTCGAATGACTGGTACGAGCCAGCTGCGAGGGAAGTCGCACTGCTCCCTGACAAGAGAACTGGACATTAGTATGGAAGCATTTAACCCGATTTTCCTCAAACCTTCAGTCGTCCGGTCACATCACGTTCCAACAGATAAAACTAAGTCTTGCAGTGCAACAATATTTTTTGTTAATAATAAAACAAAGGTCTGTAAAAGTCACCCGTTACTCTAGATTGTAAGCTCTTTGAGCAGGCCCTCCTCACCTGTTGTTTCTGTTGGTCAAATTGTTATGTTACTTGTAATGTCCTATCTACATACTGTACAGCGCTACAGAATATGCTATATAAAATTATAAATAATAATAATACCCCCCTCACAATAAAGCCCAACTCCCATGTTTATATTGTTTATTGTGCGGCTATTCCCGCTTAAGTATTGATTCGCCTTCCCTGAGTTAATCATCTAGTGAGATAAGTTACATCTGCCAAAGGTATTAGACCCCAAAAGACAGGCTTACTCTGTGCCATCAATCTGTAGGGGAACGGCATTCAAGACAATTTCAGGTCCCATACTCTCCACAGCTGCCCCTATGGCCTGATCTAGATCCGCAGCATATGGGAAATGTGTCGAAACGCGCAGGTCAGCTAGAGACTGCAAACACTGCAAAAAAAAAAAAAAAAAAAAAAAAAAAAAGGAGATTGTCAATTCTGAACAAAAGCACGGCAAAGGCAATGATGGAGACTTCCACTGCAAAAGGCCAGTTCTTACTTTTTTCATAAATGGATGGCACTGCTTTCCAGCAACCTCAAAGAAAGTCTGCAACACCTGTAGGATGTAGGGCCAGGAAGCATGGAACTTGTACGTTAGACCCTCTTCAACAATCCTGGAAGAAGCACAAATTAGATTACCAAAAAATAATGATTAGATTTTAACCCCTTCGTGACAAAGGCTGATTTTACTTTTTGTACCCTTCGTGACAATGGCCGTTTTAACATTTCTGCGCTGCTTGTGTTTAGCTGTAATTTTCTTCTTTCCCGTTTACTGAACCCACACACATTAGATATTGTTTTTTTCAGGACAAGAAGGGCTTTCTTTAGATCACATTGTTTTGATTGTATCATATTATTTACTATTAAAAAAAGTATAAAATATGGTGAAAAATTTAGAAAAAAATGACTGTTTCTAACTTTTAGTTGAAAAATCAACAAAACCATATATTTTTGAAAACTAGACACCACAGGGTATTTTAAATGCTGGTATTTTAACTCTCTGCAAAATTGAATAAATGCAAAAGCCAGCTCACCTCCCTATATATTCATCTGCACGGATCCGCACGGACTTGATGCGTGGAATAAACACAAAAAAAAACAAAGAGATCGATCCAGCACTTGAAAAAAAAACTTCCAGCTTTATTTTACTAAATGATTAAAAAGCATAGTTCACACCCAAGTGCATCTAGTGCACAGGAAACCCCAAATCTGACGCGTTTCAAGCGGCACCCCGCTCTTTATCACAGATAACTCACCACTGAATTTGTTTCCCTTAAGTAAAGCAAAAAAAAGGGGAGTGGTGAGATTACTCGTCATCAACACATGTGCAATTAAAATCCAATTACAAAACAATTAAATGCAATAAGATGAAAAAAACTAATGTAAACAGTGTGAGCACGGCAACACAACCTACAGCAAATATATAAACATTATTGATCCACAAATAATATGTATATATGTCAATAAGGCTATTACATGTATATTGTGTGTTTTAACCCGCTCACAGTGTTTTAATATCACAGGGAGGTGCATAAACATGTATATATGTGATGAGAAATAAAATGAATGAAAAACAAGGAATAAATATATGTATATATATATCACAATATTTCCAATACATATATTCAACAAAAATGAAAGAAAAAGAAATGTACTACTCATTACAAATACAGCAGAATAAGGCAGAAAACATGCAATTGTAAGTAATGTTTGCCACTTAAATAATGATCTTAAATAATTTTTGAATAAAAATACCTGATATAACCAAGACAAAATTGTATCAAATAAATCTTAATCATAATGTAACCTTTAGTTCCACAGAGATGGAATCAGAGAGTGGTGATAACTCGGAAGCAGATATTGCTGCTTCTCAACCGGCAAAAAACCCATCATATTATCGAAAACCCAAACAAGCACAGACTAAAAGGTATCGCAGAGGCGGCAGAAAACACTCAAGAAATTGCAGCAGCAAGTCGTCAACTCAGGAAACGGGAATATTCCCACAAGGGGTCTTAAATCTATCCTCAAAGACATTGACTAGTGAGCAGATAGAAGTGCTAGCAAAAGGACTCAATTTTTCTCCAGTTAACAAGTTTAATGCGTTTGCCTCTATTTGCCAAGTGAATAAATTTGTGCGTAATTTAACAACATTTATAAATGAATTCAAAGGTATGAACTTCCGTGAGCAAGTATCCCTAGTGGCTTTACAAGCTTTAGACTTAGCTCAATCATCGTCTATTCGTGACGTTCATACCAATGAATATCATTTTAATCGTAATCCAGATTTTTACCCTGTACAGTCCAGGGCTGATTGCATGACTCGATTTCAGGAAAATGTAATTAAGGAATTTATATCATTGGGGGACAGGGTTAATGTCAGTAAGTCTGTACGCGACAATCTAACAAAAACTGAACGTGAAGCTGTTCGCTCACTAAAGCTGGATACCGAATTAACCATTAAAATGTCTGATAAAGGCGGTATGGTAACAGTAATGGATACTACTTGCTATATAAAACAGATGCAAATAATGCTTAATGATGGTACCACATATAGAAAATTAGAGTGTAACCCCAGAGAATTTTAGTAAAAAATTATCTAAACTATTGGAGGAAGGGGTAACATTAGGAGCCATTACAGCTAGTCAGAGTGAATATCTACTAGTAGCAACCCCTGTGACACCAGTGTTATATGGTTTACCCAAAATACACAAAGGTATTATTCCTCCCCAGATGCGACCTATTGTGTCATCCAGGGGTTCATTGTTAGAAAGACTTTCCTCTTGGCTTGATCAGTTATTGCAACCTTTAGTGCAACGTGTCCCAGGGTTTCTTAGGGACACTAAGGATGTTTTGGCTCAGTTAGCCAATATCAAATGGAAAAAGGGTTGGCACTGGCTTACATCGCTGTATACCAGCATTCCATGGGACGTTGCACTTAAGAGCATTAGAATTCCACCTAAAAATTCATAGCAGGTACACACCTGATTTAAGTGAATTTATATTACTAGTCACCCAATTTCTTATGTCTCACAACTTTTTTTCTTTTGATCGAGTGTACTACCTACAATGTAGTGGCGTTAGTATGGGTGCTAGACACTCCCCTTCATTGGCAAATCTAACAATGTCTTTTTGGGAACACTTATATTTTTGACGTTCATAACCCTTTTTAGATTCTATACAGTGGTACGGAAGATACATCGATGATCTCCTGTTCATTTGGGAGGGAGATGTGTCTTCCGTACCACTGTTTATCAGTTACATGAATGACAATCCATATAATTTGAAATTCACTCATGAACTTTCTTCTAAGACTTAAGCCTTACTGCTAATAATGATCAAGTTATAGATACTGTTACTTATAGAAAACCAACTTCAGGAAATGCATTACTGAGGGCGGATAGTAACCATCCAAAACATACCATACGGGCCATTCCTGTTGGCAAAATGACACGCCTTAAAAGGAACAGTAGCACTGAGTCTAATTTTCAAGCACAGAATAAAGGGTTAATCACTCGACTTAAACAAAGGGGGTATTCTTCTAGACAAATCCAACGAGCAGAGAATATAGTTAGATGCAAAAATCGCTCACAATTATTATTGAACAAGAGTAATGAAAGTACTAAAATAGAAAGCAAACCGGTATTAGCATTAACTTATTCACCATTTTTCCACATTGCTAAGAACATAGTTACTAGGAATCTGTATATATTAAAAGAAGATCCAATCCTTTCTCAGATTTTATCTGCAGGGTGTGCAATTGTTCCCAAACGTGCCCCCACATTAAGAGATGATTTGGCTCCTAGTATGTTAAGTAATCAAAATCTCAGTGATAGTATGTGGCTACAACACAACGGTTTTTTCCGCTGTGGTCGTTATCCATGTAAAACATGCAGATATGTTAAGGTAACTAATAAATTTACTAACACTACTGGCACTAGAGAATTTCATATAAAAAAATATTTGAACTGTTGTAGCAGCAATGTAATTTATGTCATTGAGTGTTCCAGCTGCGAAGTTAAATATATAGGATGTACCAAACGACAATTTAAGACTCGCATTCTGGAGCACCTCCATGACATAAATCCCCATTCCATACGATCAAAATCAGGAGCTTCTGCACACTTTTTGGATAAACATGCGGGCTCAAAAAATTCTTTTGTAGCCTATGCTATTGAAAAAGTGACATCTGGTTATAGAGGAGGTAATTTACATAAAAGATTACAAAATAGAGAAGCTTTTTGGCAGTTTACTCTTGATACCTGTATACCAATGGGACTTAACATTAGACAGGAATTATTGTTACATTATGATTAAGATTTATTTGATACAATTTTGTCTTGGTCAAATCAGGTATTTTTATTCAAAAATTATTTAAGATCATTAATTAAGTGGTAAATATTACCTACAATTGCATGTTTTCTGCCTTATTCTACTGTATTTGTAATGAGTAGTACATTTCTTTTTCTTTCATTTTTGTTGAATATATGTATTGGAAATATTGTGATATATATACATATATTTATTCCTTGTTTTTCATTCATTTTATTTTCTATCACACATATACATGTTTATGCACCTCCCTGTGATATTAAAACACACAATATACATGTAATAGCCTTATTGACATATATACATATTATTTGTGGATCAATAATGTTTATATATTTGCTGTAGGTTGTGTTGCCGTGCTCACACTGTTTACATTAGTTTTTTTCATCTTATTGCATTTAATTGTTTTGTAATTGGATTTTAATTGCACATGTGTTGATGACGAGTAATCTCACCACTCCCCTTTTTTTTGCCTTACTTAAGGGAAACAAATTCAGTGGTGAGTTATCTGTGATAAAGAGCGGGGTGCCGCTTGAAACGCGTCAGATTTGGGGTTTCCTGTGCACTAGATGCACTTGGGTGTGAACTATGCTTTTTAATCATTAAGTAAAATAAAGCTGGAAGTTTTTTTTTTTTCAAGTGCTGGATCGATCCCTTTGTTTTTTTTTGTATTGATAGAAAGGTGTCAGAACACACAGTGCATCGCAGTTTGTGGAGTCAGGGTGCCGATACTATTTATTAAAGAGACCTGTGAGAGTGAATAACCATTTCTGGACTTTGGATGTATCTGGTGGGAGCTGCATCTGGGCAAGTAGTTGTGGATTCATACGCAAGCCATGTGGACTGTGTGTGTGTGTTTATAATTATATATTTTGTACTGTTCAGTGTAGGTTTTGGGAAGAATGACAGTTTAAGTCTGGTGCAAAATATTAAATTGTCACAAATCACCATGGCAACTCATGTTTCTGAAGACTGCCTGATGTTTCACTTCAATATTGTTCTTTACTTATATCCCTACTTATAAGAAAGATTTGGCCTAACATGTATAATCAGTTGGTGAAAGGTAATAGTCACAACCTTTTTAGGTGACAGATTTCAACATATATACATAATATATTTAAAAACAAAGTGTGGAAAAAAATAAAAATCAGCAATATTAAAATTGGTCACTATGGTGACTGCATCAGTTAATATTACACCCAATTTGCCATCTACACAGAGCTCTCAGGGAATGTTAGGAAGTTGTGTATCCAGAATGTTACCGCATACATCCGAGAGATTAAATAAACCACCTGTCAGGAGCTAGACCAGAAAAACATGGTTTATCTCTGAACAGACTGATGTTTAGCACTGAACAATATTTTTATGGTAATAAATGAAATGCCCCCTTTTTTTAAATTTTAAAGGCAATCGCTCCCTCAAATATATATATAAATATATATATATATATATATCCCAGATTCCTTTTCTTTAGGTATTTTATATTTTTAATAAAAACAAAAGAAAACCTCAATGTACTCAAATGGCAAACTAGAACATTTCGTTAACATTTCCCGAATGAGAACAATGTTCTCTACGAACCTTTACGTTTGAGGAAATTAAGAGACCTGAAGAAGGTGGCGGCGGTTCCACCGCTACCCGGAAGTTTAGGCTCGACGTCTCCCATGAGCTGCGCAAACTCCGTCCCGGGAAGGTCTATTAACCGGGTGATATTGCTGACCACTAGCTCAGTAAAGACCTCGGGATTCTCATGGCGTAGCTTCTCCACAAAAAAGTCGGGGTTATAGATGACTGGTTGGCTTCGGAGAGAAGTCTCATTGCAGATAACAATACTGCAGAGGGCATCACTATAAAGAAGAAATTGAAACTTGGGTTGGTACAAAGACTACAGGGGAGGAAAAACTGGCATACCTAAGGAAGAAAGCTTAGAACACCAGCAAACAAAGCAATTAAGGAACATTTATAAATACTTTTATATTTCATATATATTTATAAACAAATACGCAATACAAAATAAACACTAAAAATTACAATTTATTTATACACTTTAAAATAAAAGTTTGAATTAAAAAAAAATGCACGACACCCAATTCTTTTGGGCCATCTTTTTGTAAAATACTTCATTAGATTCAATATACCCCCTGTTTCACATTTTTAGCAGATAAAGCTGTCCGTTTTCTAATTCTATTCCAAATTTTCTAATTTAAAGTTCAAAACTGAAAGAAAATCAGCATTTGAAGCATCCATTCGTACAATACACACTATAACATTACATTTACGCTTATACGACTAAGGCTAGCAATCTAAAAATAAAAAGATTAAAGAAAAGAGGTTTAAAGAAAGTCTTACAAGAGAGCCGTGAGTTTTGAGGCGGCATTAATATGGCGTGCGATGCGACGGGCACAAAAAAACATACGCGGCCCATACACATTCCCGACGAGCCGTGGGCTTACAAAGGGGCATTGTGCACAGCCAGTGACGCCCCACCACTGGGTGGGTGGGGTGAATTATAAAGTATTTTTTTTCCCCACACTAAAGAATATTTGATGTTTAAGAAAATATATTGAGATAAAAAGGGCTGTAAATTCCCATTTGTGTCATTTAAAGGCGATGCCAATTGTGCTTTTCGTTATGCACAGATCCGAAGGAGTAGCGTGTTTGCATGTTTCAGGCCATGTGTCTTATCTCCGTACGATTAACACGCTATCCTTATCCCCGCATCGTTTGATTTTTGGAACCACTGAATTCACCAGGAAGACGAATAATTAATACATGACGTGCATGAAGCATTTTCTTCCTCGTGGAATTCATAGAAATAGTCTCGGCAGGGTGCGAACGTGTCACATTGAACACAGTATGTATAATTTAAATACTCAATCATTCGCAGTGCTGTTCAGTGATCAAACGCGTCCAATAAATCATTCTTCAATCTAGTAAAATATTGTCTCAACTGGAACACAAAAGCAGGCACTGATGGGCTGTTGCCATAGAAACTGAAAAGGCTTCTCTAAGGTTCTTGTGTTTTAAAAAGAAAGGAAAGAATAAACAAGGCAGATCTGCTAAGGTGTTTTGGTTTACATACTAGAGAGTGCAATTAATGGGGGGGTATTTCAAGAAGAACGCATGGAGCTATTTTTCTCCTCCTCTGCAGTCCGACTATTCTCATTGGGCTGGTGGAAACAGCCAGTGGCAGGAAACTGATTGAAATGGGGGCGATTTCCACATAGGGTCATAAGGTGTTCAAGCGAACTAATTTCCTGCACAGAAATAGCTGGGGAGGGAGCAAAATGTATATGGAAATATATCCCCCCCCCCCATGCATTTGCAAGGGGAACACCACAAACATTTAAAGGGATCCTGCAGTTATATGCATTAATGTGCCCGGAGGATCTCTTGATACAGAATCAGCTTGAAAAAGGTCTCATGTTTCAAAGTACTGAAAACATCATATACAGTAGAAGACGTGTCTATCGGCCCCGCTGGGTGGCTTTGACAATGTGTTCCCGTATGACAGCTCCAGTAAGACGCATGAGATACCTCAGAAAAGCCCAAAAGTTTACAGAAATATAAAAAAAAACACACAACAACAACATTTATTCAAAATTGGCCACTCTCTCAGTTTCTCCCCCTTCTTTCTCGGACTGCTTCCAGTTATGCACATCTGCCCCATATATGCCTTTAAACCCCCTATATGCCCTCTGCCTCCAGAAATGCCTTATACCTCCTATATGCCACTCTGCCATGTAGGGGGTTAAAAGGCATCTCATGGGACAGAGTGGCATATAGGGAGGGTATAAGGCATATCATGGGGCACTCTGCCTCCAGAAAAGCCTTATGCCCCCCTATATGCCACTCTGCCTCCCTGATATGCCTTATACCCTCCTATATGCCACTCTGCCCCCATGATATGCATTTTAACCCCCCTATATGCCACTCTGCCTCCAGAAATGCCTTGTAGCCCCTATACGCCACTCTAGCATTTAGGGGGTTAAAAGGCATATCATGGGAGGCAGAGTGGGGGGGGCAATTGTCCCCCTGCCCAGCCCGCCCCTGGCGCCGGAGGAGGATTCCAACCCCGCTCGCAGCCGCTCAGCGGCTGTTTTCAATGTTAGTTTGCCGGCCCACCGGGAAATTTCCCGGTATCCCGGTGGGCCAGTCCGGCCCTGGCAAGTACACATTCCCCATGGGGTGCCCGACACCTCAGTAAACACACCCCACTAATACAGAAAAACACCATACCCGCCCCGGCACTCACCGCTTTAACCCCTTCGAATTCTCCTCTTCTCCTCCTGTAGTTGCCATTTTGTTTTCAAATTCTCCGCTGATGCCTCTCTCAAACCCTGATTTTCCCCATTGGCCCTGGCTTTCCCAACTCTCTCATTCGATTGGGTGATTTGAATATTCCCGGAAGAGAGGCGTGGTCATACATTGCAGCCACTAGAACAGGGAGCGATACAAAATAAGACAGCGCGATCTCCCGGATTCTCGCGAGAGAATAGAATTCTGGGTGTTGTAGTTTGTTCAGTTGTATTACTTAACAGTTAACGCACATGCGTGCAGGACTCACATAGAAATATCAAGCTGCGCAGGGTGGTTTTATAGCATGGCTCCCGGTTTTGTGGGACATCCCTGATTTTGTACAAGAACTACAGTATTCCAGATCTTTTTTTTTTTAGCTAAAAAGGTTTATTTTGGGAAAATCTTGAATCTTAATTGTTGGGAGAGTATCCAGCGAGATAGCATGTGGATGGTTGCTATGCAGGAGCATAGCAACGGAAAAGATTATTATTATTATTAAACAAAGAACAACTACATAAAAAACAATGGAATATATTTTTTAGAATGCTCCAAAAATAGCTATTTTTAGCCTCTAGATTATCAGCTTGTGAGCTGGGCCCTCTGCTTAATATATCGTTTTGTCTTTGTCAGTTCTAGACTTTCGATGTACGTAATGTAAGAAGTGCTGTGGAAATTCTTGGCGCTCTATAAAAAGCAGATACAAACCTCGTCTAATCTGCCCATATTTTTTTTTTAAAAAGATTTAAGTTCTACGGGACCGCCAAAATATATGTTTATCTGATAAAAATATGTTTATTCCTATATTTAAAAACCAAAGCCACCACAGCCATAGAAATATCAAATTTTTTTTAAAAAACCACTATGAATATACTGCAATTTATCAGACATGCGCTCTATTCACATTATGTGTTATTTGTTTTATTAATATTCTTTACCTTCGAATTTCATATAAATGGAAAATAAAACATATCAGGACAAAAGCAGCCGCGCTGATAATAGACTGTGCGCCGGCCATCTAAATATGATTTTCCCCCTTAAATAGCACAGAATGTACCTTTTTCATGTTGTATACTAAACATAATTCCACTTACAATGAGGCACAGTTACGTCTGCTGCAAGAAAAAATCAACCATTTCTAGCAGTAAGACCCATATATATGTCCCAACAGCTCAGATGCAATTTAATTATTTTATTAAAAATTTTTATAAACATAATTATATTTTAGCGATATTACAATGAAGGAGGAAATAAATATAACCTGAAAACATAAGATGTACGGGTGCAGATGGAGAAGAAGGATATAGAGGGATAAAACAGACAGACGTGAAGGGACTGGTTGCGTGAGGATGGTTTCATTGTAGATCGAGTGGAGAACTTGGTGGGCTGGAGATTTTAAAATTGGAAAAATTTTGAATGCAAATAATGGGTTTTTAGAAGCCGTTTAAAACTCCAATAAGCAGTAGCATAATACAGGCTCAATAAACCCTTCCAGCAAGGGCATCGAATCTCACCAGGGAATGAATAAAATCCCTTTCTCTATTTGGCTTGCCATGTCTCCTTCATCCATCTTCACTAATTTACCGGATGGCCTTCGTGGGTTCTTTGTGTCATATAGGTCCAGGCTGGCAACCAGTGGAATGTGTTGTAATGTGGGGTGAGACTACAGTGGGTTAGTTGCCCTGCTGTAGTGCCCGGAAGAGAATTTTGAAAAGAAAGGGTTAATAGTGTGATGAAGGCATGTTGGTGTAAGGGTTATTTGTTTTAAAAAAAGAACTAATACAAAGGCATGTTGCCACTAGAATAACGTACACATTCCCATACCTGGTGCAAAGACAAGTTTCTAGATAGATATAATTTTTAATCTTGAGGGTTTTAGTTTTTTCTTTTTTTGCAAATGACCATATAGTATCAAAATAACAATTGCCAAGGCGTATGTATTATGTAGGTAGGATTCATGTAAAGTGTGACTATTATTAAAGGGGAACTCCAATAGCACCATTTTTTTACCGGGTAAAAATAAATTTTCAACAATATTCTGTACTGTTTTTAAAAACTGTTGTTTTTTTCATAATATAATGTTTTTATGCAGCAGATTTTTAAGTGTTTTAGCTCTTTTATCTTAGATCAAAGTACCCTGACTCTTTATCATACTGCCTGTGGTAAACAATGGCTAATAGTGACCCAGTCGAACATTCTGACTAATGAGAGTCTATGAAGTAAAGGACTTCATTAGCATTGCCATAAAGCATCAGCTCAGTGCAATAAGGAAAGTCATCTAAAATATCACGATTGACAACCATGGCAGCCTCCGGGTTTGCGGAAAAAAGGACGTTTATTGGAATAAAAGGAGACAAAAACAGGTTTTTGACAATTTTAAATGTAGTCAGAAGAAGGGGGCGCATATACATAGGGAGAAAAAACAAATCACACAATAGTGTAGTATATTTGGGAAAAGCAGACTAGAGAAACTCTGATTACACTCACAAAAGTAGGTGAATATCAAGCTCTTCAAATTTTGTAAAAAGTTTTTTTTTAATATATTTTCTTGAAATCTATAAAAGTAAAAGCAGCAATAGTGCAGTATCTTCCAGCTGCATACATCAAAAATACTAAAAACACTGACAGGACATGGAGGCATAACAAGAGAGTCATGCAAACGAGCCCAGTACAAGTAAGGAAGGTTGATACAACCTCCAAAAAAGTCTCTCAACGCGTTTCACCGGTTTGTCCCAGCTTCTTCAGGAGAATGTAGTAAATCAAAGCAGATGCTCCTCGTTCCGTATACCGATTTTTAAAGACGGTTGCGATATGGATGCCGGGTACGTGCGTTGTTCCGTCACTCGTATAGGCTATCCGGGGCCTCGTGATGTGTGCGGCCATCTTAGATGAGAACAGAATGCCCTTTGTCCCTCTTTCCCCTCGTTACGAAGAACTGCGGACGTTATGCCGTTTTTAATAATATATTTCGCGTCCGCTTTGTCTCTCATCATGGGAGGGAAAAAACATAAAGCCGTCAGCAAGGACTGTCCAGATCATCTCTATATTTAGTAGAAGAATCAAGCCACAGCCGGCAGAGATGTATGTGCCCGAGCCACCAGAATAGTGATTACAATAAATAAATAAAAATTCTCATTCTGTACAAAACATGTTTGTGTTTGATTATTATAGCAACAGAGAGTCCCACATTTTGTTTCCATTATGAAAAGACTGTAAAGAAGGAGTACAACTTAGATATATTCTAATATTTTATATACATCCTGAGTGTATTCAAATATTTTTTACTGTGCAATATAGTGTATCAATATATTCAATTGATGAATTAATGAATGGATTAATTAATTAAATAATTAAAAATATCATAAATATCATATTAATATTAAAACCAATGATTAACCCCTTAAGGATAATGGGCGATCCCTAAACCCATTGAAAACAATGCATTTTGAGCCCGTCCGCAGTTCTTCGTAACGAGGGGAAAGAATGACACAGGGCATTCTGCCCTCATCTAAGATGGTCGCACGCATCGCGAGGCACGTCCCCGGATAGCCTATATGAATGACGGAAGAACGCACGTACCCGGCATCCATATCGCGACCGTCTTTAAAAATCGGTATACGGAACGAGGAGCATCTGCTTTGATTTACTACATTCTCCTGAAGAAGCTGGGACAAACCGGCGAAACGCGTTGAGAGACTTTTTTGGAGGTTGTATCAACCTTCCTTACTTGTACTGGGCTCGTTTGCATGACTCTCTTGTTATGCCTCCGTGTCCTGTCAGTGTTTTTAGTATTTTTGCTGCTTTTACTTTTATAGATTTCAAGAAAATATATTAAAGAAAACCTTTTTACAACATTTGAAGAGCTTGATATTCACCTACTTTTGTGAGTGTAATCAGAGTTTCTCTAGTCTGCTTTTCCCAAATATACTACACTATTGTGGGATTTGTTTTTTGTTTTTTTCTCCCAATGTATATGCGCCCCTTCTTCTGACTACATTTGATTTTGGAGTATTTGGAGGAATACTCAGGCTGGGTGCTGCAGTGCAATATTGGGGGAGTATTATATATATATATATATATCTTTTTATTTAGTTCACATTCTAATGAGCACATATACCACGTGTTAAGGAATACTTCTTATTGATCAGTTTTGACAATTTTAATCAACATTATTGTATACGGCACTGGGTTTTATGTTGAAGAAGAAAAATATATTTTTTGCACAGGACTTTCTCTTAAAGCCATGATTATTTTACCTCCCACATTTCAATTCTGCCATGTCAATACATGAGTCCTTGTTTTTAAAATACATTTCTTTTAGTTTATTTTACCCCTGCTCTTTCCTGTCTCTTTAACTTTCAGAACAATTGTTGTATACCCCAGAGAATAAGGACACAATCCCTATTTATGGTGTCTCGGGAGGTATAAAACACATATACAGTGATCTCCCCTAATAATCGACAGATAATGTTTGGGCTCCCCCCCTACCGCAGTTGAATGAGTGTGTCCTTTAAAATGTATGACTGTTGGTAAGAATGATAAATACATACTTATAATATATTCTTGACCCAATAATTGATTTTTTCTTCTTTTCTTTCCTTACCATGTTGCTGTATAGGAAATTTGGTATAACCGGTTTATTTATATATTATAGCGGGCATGTATATTAATTTATGGATTTAATCAGGCCGAATAATTTTTTCCACAATCTATAATGTTCTTAATTACTGCAAATTGTAAGAATATTGCATAAATTATAAGTTCTTAATTACAGCAAAGTGTAAATCTGATGTTAAAAACCTCTATGGGCCTATACAAAGACTTTCTAATGTTTATTTGTATGTATTTATTCTTCATTCTTTCATAAGAAACATCAATAAAATATTTATACAAAAAAAAAACCACATATACAGGTATAATGAAAATACTTTGTCATGAGGTTGGAGGTCTACTTGTGTCCATGAAGTTCAGGGGGAAAATTTTATTAAACGTAGCTTTTTTTTCAATGGCCCATACTAACAGCTTTACATTTAATATCCGGTTGCAGATCATTAAAACAAAAAATATTTCAAAAGTAAAAGTGATATTTGAACATTTCCATCTCCAATTTTTGTTACATTTTTATTTAGTTGTTAAGATGTAAGAAAAGCAAAGTGCGCCTGTAAAAGAAAGACATACTTTAATACAATATTACTTTCATATTACAGCAATAATAACAACTGCACACATTCCCAGTGCCAGGGACCCACATATATTGTTCAATAAGGGTGCAGAAGGTCTATGGAACCAAATGCATTGCAAGTACATTTTGACAATATGCATTATGAATCGAAACATTCTTTATTATATTACAGCCTCGCTAATGAGGTTCAAGATCAGCCATCTCTCGTTGTGATCTATGGGAATTTCACATGCTGTTGACCATCACATGTAAAGTTCTGCCCATCAATATGTAGCACATGTATTCTCATGCAAGGGATAAATTAAATTAGTCACAATGGTTTCCGTGACATCCCTGACAATTCTGTCAAGGCATACTGATGCTAAATATTGCTAAGAAGTACTGTGTATGTGTTGGTTAGCAGCATGTGAGAGTTGTACGGATCCAGTGAAACATTGCAGACGACCCTTGATTAAGTCTCAAGCCCACTGGAGCAAAATTAAGGACTTGCACCAACATTTAGCCATGCCTACTTTTTTGTTGTTACACCATTGAACATAATATCCTAAGCAGCTGCCTATAGGCGTTTGATTTCTCTAGGGAATCGAGTAATCACCGGTCTCCATCATGGCTATCTGGCGAAAGTATAGAAGCTTTGGCTCACTTGATTGGGAAAGAGCCAGACATTCCCTGTGCTCCCCTTCATTTGAATTCAGTGTCCATGTCGAGCGTGTACTTGGTGCAGACACAAGGGACGAGCCACCTGATCTTAAACAAGACGCTTGATAAGTATGGCCTGGACCATTGGTAGGTTTTCCATGGCATGGCAGAAATGCGATCAGAGTCTCCCAACAAGCACTTCGAAAAGAGGTAGATGAAATACAGAACAGTATTGGGTCCAAAGCACTGTTGAGATACCAGAGCGGTAGAGAGAGGTAGGTCTTCAGCCAGGTGTATACTTTGTAGACGTGTGCATTCCAGTTATCAATATAAATTTGCATGAGAGAAGAAGCCGTATCGGGGAAGTTGCAGAGGAAGAAAGCAGCCACTACAGCTCCTGCAATGAAACTATATTTAGATAAATATTCTTGATTGAAGCCAATTTGAAAGAAACAGATGGAGGAACACATTCTTGTAACTAATCTGTTTTAATTAATTTGTAACTGGGTTAAGGGGCCTTCACAAAGCTAATCAATGGACCAAGGGAATAAACAAACCGATAAGTATATTTTGGAGGACGGTAGAACAGGCTTGTAATGTTTCAAAAGGAATCTGGGGCAGATAGTAAAGGTCCAAGAATCCTTGAAGGTCCACCAAGGCTTCTTTGTCCTCTGGTTGTATTTAGACAGGCAGAAGGTTAAAATGCCACAAAGTCTTTGGAAGAGGATTAATAATTAATAGCAGCTGCAATCTAAAAATGCTGATGGATATACAACTAAATCCAATCTATATTATACCTTTTATTAATAAGTAAAGCTATGACTACAGCATGACTAAGACATAAATATATTTGGCTTTGATGGGTTTTTTAGTATTTTATTATATCCCTGTTTCACAGTACAAGGACTTCCCTATAACATAATAGAAGACAAAGAATTGAGATAGAGAATGGGAAAGAACTGGAAAGTGAAAAACAATTTAACACAAAGAGAATGTTACCCGTAATGAATTAATTTTGTTTAAAACCAACATACAGTTAGGACATGACTATTCAACTTGTTTCTCTGTACATTGCAAATGACTCATGGACAGGTCAACAAGATCAAATTTAGCTACTTTACTACTCATTCTCCCGCTGCTTTATTGAGTTTCTCACCGGGTAAGCATTTTGATAAATTGGTGAATAATTCCATTAATGCACATCCTTACCAACTCAAGTGTCGTATTGCACTGGCTACCTATGTACAATATGTATTGTTTTTCTGGCAGCCCAGTAAAATGCCATGTCTCCACTTTCCTTTTTTGGGCTGCATTTTGGAAAAAAAGTTGCTGTGTTATGACATCACTTCTAGGTACCCCGAGTCTCCATGAGTGTGGAGACTAGCAGCAAATAAACATACTTTTACAGAGACATACATAAATGGAGGGATGAGAAGAGACCTCCAACATTTTTGGGACACTAAATCCCATATAAGTTACATGACTGTAACCAACGCATTACTCCCTTTAGCATTTTGGTAAAATAGGAAATCAGGTTACCCTTAAGTAAAGAATACAAGCTTCGTCCACCTTTTCCATTAGCTACCCTTGTGTTCTGGGTGCTTAATCCTGTTTCCTCCCACAATAATATAAGTAAATTGGTTATTATTTTATATAATGCCATCATATTCAGCAGAATTGTATAATGGGATATGGAATACAAAATATAATATTTTCACAAGGGCCAATTTATCCATTTGAGAGTAAAGACAATACCGTCTATACAGTAAACAGCTCACTTTCAATGACAAGTCTTTGTAATCACCAGTATGCATATGATACGTATTTCTCATTGTTACCAATCGTAATGATGGACATGTTGCTAGATGGGTACAGTATCTTACGGACTCATGCCTTGTCATGGACACTTTGGCTGCCGCTAAAAAACAGGACAGGGATTTTACAATAAAAAAAGATTTGTGTTTATTACATTTTTAGCCTTTCAATTATCATATTCGATAAGAGAGGAGGAACAGCTACTAAAAGGTCAGCCCAGGGCCCACCAGAATATTTAAGTACTTCTATGTAACCTGCTTAATGCCTTGATAATTATAATATACACCATATAGCTCTTAATGTATGGTAAGCACAGCCAGGAGCAGTCTTCTCCTTACTCACCCATAAGTTGACGAGCCCTTTTCTCTGAAAACGGACGGCTTTGAGTCTGTTTCATTTGCGTTGAAGAAAAATTACAGTGTTTGCATGTGAGCCCAATTTTCTCCCTTTGCCGGTGATTGAGACTGAGATGGTGGAAAATGAGTAGGTGGAAGATAATAATTGTAAGAAGCGGCATTACAAAGAACAAGATACTGCGAGTGTGCATTATGCTTTTATACACAATATAGGGCTTTGGCTCCAACATTTCACATACAGTAGAATCCAGTACGGCCTCTTCTTGAGAGGTAGCGGTATAGTCTAAGATACAGGCTGAAGATTTACCATATACGATAGCCACAGGTATGGTGGTGAGGAATGACAGAAGCCATATGAATGCCAATAAGTAAGCCATGCGGGTTTTTCGGAGCCCAGTAATTGACCACATAGGGTGACATATTGCAATATATCTCTCTGATGTAAAGGCAATAATGGTCCAACTAGTCGTGGCACAGTAGACTTGCCTGATCATAAAGTAGAGCTTACAGACAGCATCAGATAGAGCCCATGGGTAGTACTGCCAGAAATAGCGATAGAGTGTAACTGGGATGGTAAGGAGAAGCAAGATGTCGGCCATGGCCAAACTAAGTAGGTAAAAGCGAACTGCACTCACTTTCATTCTTCCATTCCTCATGAGAGTCAGGATACTGAGGCCATTAGCCAGAATGCCAAATATAAAAAGTAGGCTGTAAAAGATGGTGGCAGGTATGGCTATGTGGTTGGGCTCCTGCCGTTGGGCACCAATAAAGAGGCGATGAGAGGTTCCTCTGCTGAGGTTAGTGTCTGTACTTTCATTCCACATTGATTCATTGCTGAAATTTATGTGTTTCATGCATTCGTTGAACATGGGAGCCGCAGATTTATTCATGATGAATTCCAAATAATTTTTCTGAACAGCTAAGTGTTTAGCTAAAATAGAATAATTGCATGTAATTAGAAGCAGAAAGAGCAGGCTGGTGCATGCTAAGATAGTATAATAGAACAATTTAGGTAAATCAAAATATAGAAATGAAACATACAAAACATTATGCAAAGAACAAATGAGTTAACCAATAGCATCATTTTTCCAGAATATTATGCGGTAATCCTGATGCATGTTAATGTTATTCATCCTGTTCATCCTACAGACATTATGTGATTGTAAAGGCTGACAGTTGTTTCATGAAAATTGACATTATTATCAAGAGGCCACATATTCTGCCCCCTGTAAAGATTTTGGGCTGCTGCCTGAAGCTGTTTGTGGGTTTTACTTGCAGTTCCACATTCAGCCAGCAGGGTGTCTGGAGTAGCAAGGGCTTTAAAAAAGATTTTACATATTGACTGAAATACTTCTGTTATTGGCAGAAAACAAAAGTTGTTTTTGGACGTAAATGAATGGAGCCAAAACAAAACATTTGTCTAAATAATTTTTGGTCCATGTGCACAAGTTTAATACTTATGGTGACAAAAGCCCTTCTCTATACAGGGTATAGCAGCCAAAATAATATACACTATTGCCAATAAGCGTCTTGTTTCTATATCTTCCCTACCGTTACATGGGCTGTCTCATTTGCATGCCTACTGTTCAACATACAGTATATCGTTGAATTACATAGTAAATAATATTCATAATATAAATTGGAATTTAATTTAAAACAAAGATTGGTGGAAAGAAAACTATATAGTACCAAAAACAGTCACAAAAGTGTGACAGCATCCACCAATGAGCAAGATATATTAAAGTATGAATATGGAATCAGGCAAAGTGGCCCTTATTTTGCCCTCATTAAGTTCCTATAGAATATTTTTGACAACGGCAGTTGATTAAAATTAGTGTTTCACATTTTCCAGGCAGCAATAAGTCTCGGACTGATAGAATCTCTACGTGGAATTGTTTCGTATATTGGTTAACCCAGCGGGTCTCTAAATTACCAGCTACCTATTAATATACAGCTGCAATTGCAAGATCTAATATAAAATCTACAGGAAAAAGTTCAATTTTATATATAACATAATGAATCTAATTTTCTTATTAAAAACTGCCAGAACTAATTTGTACAGGAACAAACCCTGACATGATTCAATTACATGATATAATAAATGTTGGTACACAATAATATAAATAGCATACTACCAATAAAAATTTACTATAAATGGCAATTTTTTCACAGCTTTTTTCTACTTTTCACCAGAGAATTGTTAAACGACTCAAATTGGTCTTGGAAAGTCCCGTAGAAAAAAATTATTTCCTGCTTTTGAGCAAAATCCAGTGCTGTGTCTACAGTAATGTAGGTCGGCATTGGCAAAAAAAAAAATGTTTTTATCCCAGTTTGTTCCAATAAACTTCCTTTATCTGCAGACCTGGAGATGGCCATTGTTGTCGGTCATGTGATATTTTGGGTGACTTTCCCTGCTCAATCACCACACTGAGCTGATTCTTTATGGCAATGCTAACAAAGTAATTTCCCCCATAGACCTTCATTAGTCAGAGTGTGGGTGATGGGTGATTAACACTGAGCCATTCTGTTGTTTACCAAAGGCAGTATGATAAGGAGTCGGGGTGTTTGTCTAGTAGATTGGGCTAAAGATAACAGCAAAAAACTAGAACCGTTTTGAAAAAAAAAAAAAAAGAAAATCACAATATTTTTGAAACCTATTTTTAATCTGATATTGGTAATACATTCTTTAAGTACCTACGCATTTATTGAAAGAAAGCACGTACAAAATATGTGGATTCTGTTATTTCTGAATCAAAAAAAACAGTTCATGGTCATGCACAGAAATTTCACTAGAGGCACGGATCATGGTCAGTGTTGAAATTAAAGCCATTTGACTTTCCTTTAGTTTCTCGGCTTTCATTTCCTCAGTCCTCGAATTAATAGAGTAAGTAGACTTTGAAACTTCAGTGTTTTTTATTCAGTTTTAGTGCCTCGGGGTAAATGGGCAACATTTTTAAATAATGTGACTCCACGTTTTTGTGATTTCATGACATATAAGCAATAATAGGTGCTTTTACTACCATGTCGTGTTTAAAGTATACTTTAAGTATTTCAAGACATCTTCCTACAGAAACACCAACAGGTGACCAAAACCCTCAAACCGATCCTGCCTGCTCATCAGTACTTCAAATCCAGCTACAGGGTACTGATGGATAGACGGATTCCATGTTTAGTACACTTGATCCTTTAGATTTTTAGTACAGATCCAGACCATTCAAGAATTGTTGTCAGTCATGTGATATTTTGGATGACTTTCCCTGCTCAAACACCACACTGAGCTGATTCTGTATGGCAATGCTAACACCTTCAGTACCAAAGGTTTTTAGAACCCTAAAGTCTTGACATTTTTTTTCCATATGTGGGTTCAATCAAGATTCCTCTTGATTGTTTGATGTACCCATACAAATTATACACTCTTTTTTCATAAAAATAGGCTTTCATTTAAAACCATAGAAACATGTTAAACATTATAATTGTGAGTGCTAGTGTGTAAAAAAAAACTATACTAAATCAACATCCCCTGATTATAAACATAGCCTGTATACATATTTATTTTGTTTATATTTTATAAAAAAACATTCCTTTTTTTCACTTTTTCCCCTGTGATGATGTCTCACTCTCTTCCCTCTTTGATCAGCAAGCAAGGCTCCATTGACTTGGTTGCTGATTGCAGTGCATGCAATTAGCCAGAAGGGGGAGATCTGGGATCCCAGCAGGGTCTAGACAAACAAACTTTTTTCATTCCCTTATTGTATTAGCCTCTACCACTTCTGATGGGAGGCATTTATGTACCACCCTCTCTGTAAAGTAAAACTTCTAAACCTCTAACGTCACAAAATATATGTCCTGTACCTGTGTTCTCAGGGCTCATGATCAACAGTAAATGATAATCCAGCTTGTGTGTGCAAATCAAAATATACACTTTTAAAAAGCAAAACATTGGTGTGATCTGTTATATATTTATTCTTTATGTATTTATGTGTTATAAATATTTTATGTAAAATATGAACTATGCTTTAATTGTATCATAGCTCCCCCCTGCTTTATTAGCAGACCTTTCAGTGCCAGACTCTATGCTGATGTTCTAAGTGTCCTTATATTTACTGCTCCTAGTTCATCATCTGATGTTTGGAGGCAGAAGAATTACTCATCCTTACTTTTACCTTTATAGAAATGTGTTTTAGTTTAAATCTCTCAGTGTGTAAGAGATAAAGAGTTATGTTTTACTCTACATAACACAAATCCTAAACATTTCATGGAGCTGTACTATGTTGGGACTCAACAGATGTCTTATGATTGCAATAATAATAATTTTTTAAAGGCTGTACATAATATGCACTCTTTTGGTTAAATTCCTACATTAACATATCCTGCATCCTTAGAAAAGTTGTTAATTGTTGGCAAAGTATCATTTTTAAATCCCTAAAAACATCTTTAATATAATATACTATAGAATTTTTATGTTCTAGACAACATTTGCACACATTGACAACATAATTCACAAACACACAGTAGCAGATCCCTGTGTGACTTAATACATTTCTATCATTTTAATGAACATCATTTGATCCAGAAGTAACTTCTATAATTTACTGGTTCTTCCAATTGTAATGTCTATAATATCTAAACTTAAATTACTTGATTTGATTCCCTAATAACACAACATTCTGCTTGCATGCTAAATGAATACCAGCTGCTTATATCAACAGGTTTATGAATTAATTAAACAAATCAATGACAAGACATGCCAGGGGCTATTACTTACCCCAACCCTGTGTGTTGATGCTATCTGTGTGCAGTCCTGCCTTGCAATGACACCAGTGAGCTGTGCCTTCTGTAGAATGCCTTTAGAGTGGCTGTTGAAGGCACCAGTGTATGTTTGGGGTAGGGAGGGGGTGATCAATGTTTTTTACACTCAGATAAAGCACATTAAGCTACGACTGGCTTTTCTGATGGTAAGGGATGATTGTAGAGCCTGTTAGACCTAAATGAGAGCTCGCTTATTGGAATCTATTGGTCAGAATTCTGGACTTTGCATATGTTGCATCAGAAGCCTACATTTGAGAACGTGTGTTCTAGGCTCCTGTCTGTTCTCAGTACTGTGTTTATTGTGCACTTAGATGTATATATTGCCCTGTATGTTCGTTAGTGTACACATTAAGATTTATTTCCCTTGTGTATTAACGGTTTACAGCTGAACTGATGGGCTCCCCAGTAATCTGGTCACAATAATAATAAATATAAAAACAAAAATCTTTAAGAAATCTAGAATAAATTGGCATCTCTATTTTGCAATGCATAAATGTCTTCTAGCTGCTGTGGGAATCTGGGAAAGGGTTAATGGTAGGGCATGCTTTATTAAATGTCTGTGCGCAGCCAGCTGTAACATTAAGTTCTGATGCAGGAGAAACATTAGGTTTAAGTCTGAGTGTCTGAAAGCCCACATCAGAGATGGCATACATTTAACACAATTTGGAGGCTCTGGACTGCTAAATTTCCAATTAACAGAGCCGCTGCTAACATGTCTCTCTCCACCAAGTTAACCCTGGACAAAGTAGACTGTGAAGGGGAAGAGGGTAGTGATGAGGGTGGATTTTAATGTTCCCATGAAAAATAACCAGATTACCAAAGGATTAAGGCTGCTATACCTAGTATCCAGCATTGCTTGGACAATGGTGCTAAATCAGTGGTTCTCATGAGTCACCTTGGCAGGCCAGATGGTGTCCCCATGCCTGTAAGGTAAGTATAAGGCAAAGTCCGGTATGCAAGCCAGGGTCAGGGTATCAGAGAAACATCAACGTCCGTTTAAACAAGCCGGGATCGGGGTATCAGAAAATAATCAGAGTCTGTTAAACAAGCCAGGGTCAGGGTATCCAGAAAAGCATCAAAGTCTGTTTAAACAAGCCGGGTCACAATGATTAGAAGCTCAGAAGAAATCAGAAATATACCAAGTGCCCAGCAGCAGGAGCTGCTGGGTTTTGAATGTTCCCGGGCTGGTGATGTCATCCGGAGCGCGTGCGGCCCCTCCTTCCTGAAGCAGAGAAAAAGGAGGCGGGGATCGCGCGCGCCGGCTAGATGCAGCGTGGACGCGGCAGAGTGGCTGCGGGTCGGTCGTCGGCATGATTGCTGACAATGCCTGACAAATACTCCCTCGCCCCAGTTGCTGAGGAGCTCAAAGTTCTAATGAAAATGGATATTCTGTTCCTGAAGGACTGTGTTGGGCCAGAGGTGGAAGCTGCGTGTGCTGATCCAGCTCCTGGAACTGTAATTCTTCTGGAGAACCTGAGATTCCATGTAGAGGAAGAAGGAAAGAGCAAATATGCCGCTGGGAACAAGATTAAGGCAGACGCTCAAGTGGAATCTTTCAGGGCCTCCCTGTCTAGACTTGGAGATGGTTATATCAACGATGCCTTTGGAACTGCTCACAGAGCCCACAATTCCATGGTTGGCGTAAACCTGCCACAGAGTGCTGCTGGTTTCTTAATGAAGAAGGAGCTTGATTGCTTTGCCAAGGCCTTGGAGTACCCAGAGAGACCTTTCCTTGCCATCCTTGGAGGGGCCAAGGTTAAGGACAAGATTCAGCTGATCAATAACATGCTGGATCAAGTGAACAAAATGATTATTGGAGGAGGAATGTCCTTCACCTTCTTGAAAGTTTTGAACAATATGGATCAATTTTTAATACAAATAAAGTAACCAGAGTCATTGCCAAAGCTATGAAGCTTGTTCGGGAGTGGAAAAATCTGGGGAAAAGAACTGAAGTATAAGATCCACCCCTCAAATTGGTTTCAAGCACAATTGAATACATACTGGACCGTTCACTCGATAAGCCTACTGGAGACTCAGTCGCTAATAAATGGTATCTAGTCCCAACGAAGATAAAATCAATGTATCCAACTAGCCCTTCTATATGTTGGAGATGCAATAAGAAGGAAGGAACTTACCTCCATATCTGGTGGGAATGTAAAGAGATTAATAACATATGGAATAAGATATTTGATTTATTAGACTCTTTATTAAAAAATAAAATTAATAGATCACCAGAAGTGGCATTACTTCATTTAAATTGGCCAATTTTAGGTAAAAGAGATAAATGATTGTTAACTCACTCTTTAGTGGCAACTAAAATCATTATAGCCAGAAATTGGAAACTTTCTTCCCCCCCATGGAAACATCTGTTTAATCAACTTGTTTTTCAGATCAGAATGGAAAAATAGATTAGTTGGCCTTTCCTAGATTCTTTTAAATCTTCTCAACTTTGGGAGTACTGGTTTAAAGTATTTGAAGAGTTAAACACATTCGATTAAGTGCATTCATTATCTATTCTTACACAAATACTGACTCTCTCCAACCGTGCCGTGACCGTCTTATTTATGTTACAGGGGTGCTATATAGAGAGGTTAAATAAATTTAATAGAGATGTTATCTGTTGGAGAGCTATCTTCTCAAATAAGATACATTAGAATATGCATTTAATAACTGTGTAATATGAGGATATAAAGATGAGAAACATACTTATTAAATAATGTAATTATTTTCTGAATACATGTAACACTCCTATATGTCTATGTCTTTCTATTTATGTATGTTTTATATTTTTGTACAATAAAAAAATAAAATAAAAGCCCCATGGACCGTTACACATTGCTCAGAGTGTCAACTCCCGGAAGCACCTTGCCTTCTAGAAGGTCCAAGCTGGCTCCTCCTCCAGTGCTAACATGGCTGACTTTGTCTTTAGTATCCCACTTGGCACAGCAGGTAGCAGTGTCTCCTCCACCGATGGTGGAGATGCAGCCTGTTCCAGTGACCTCTACTACATCTCTGCTTTGGCCATCAAGTCTTTTTACCGCCTTCATCATCATACAAAGAAGTACCGATCTCCATATTGTTCAAAACTTTCAAGAAGGTGAAGGCCATTCCTCCTCCAATAATCATTTCGTTCACTTGATCCAGCATGTTATTGATGTTGGATGTGAGGATGCTCCTGACCGTTTTTTCAAATGAAAATTCAATGCTTTCTCCTTATTTTCGGACATTCGTAAGAATTAACAAAGAAAACTTGTTAAAATTAATTTAATGCACAAGTCTGTAGCTGTGTTGCAGGTAAAATAGAGGTGACTTTTGCGTGTTGTCCATAAACAAATGTGAATATAAAAAGAGACTTAGTGGTGATAATAATAGAAATTATATCCAGTCATACCAAGTCAGGGTATGGCTAAGCTTGGTTTCCAAACTGCTCAAGAAAACATAAAATAATAAAGTCAAACCCTTGATAGAGTCCCACCCCAGTCTAATATGTTTATGTGTAGAAATGTGTGTGTGTTAGTTATGGTGGGTGTGAGGGCAGCACACCACTTGGCTTCACTTGCCCCCACTCCCCTAGGGGCCAGAAGGTGTCAGTCACACTAATAGTACATGTGCATATCAAAGCTGCAACATAAAATCATATGATCACATAACGCATGGGCATTTTATATGTCATGAAACTTGCTACTTCTGTGGAGTCACATTGTATGACACAGATTGGTAATTTTTATATATTTTCATACATTTTTTTCTGTCACAACCCTCTTTCCCTGTCTCTGTCAGGCTTCTCATTGTATCTGTCAGCAGCTGGCAGAATTCTAACTGTGTAAATTACTTCTGTCTGATTTATTGAAATTTGTTACTCGAAGAACATAATTATTTGCAAGAGCAGTTTTTTTCTTCAGTTCCATGAATGCTCTTTGGGCTCACATTTCCTGCATTTGGCAAACTACCCAGTTGGGTATGTTATCTCTTTTATATGTTCCTTGAACAGTCACTATGTAATGTCATAGTACCACACACCGCTCCCAGACAGGCAGGCACTGAAATTGTGGTGGGTAAATAGTATATTCCTAATAATGAGAGGAAATGCATGGAGGAGGACAGTAGGCATAAGATCATCCTGAACATAAGGCACAACCAAGCACCCAGTAAGGTTGGAAATCTTACAGAAGGTTCAAAATGTCCAGTCTAGATGGGCCAAATGGCCACATTCTACATCTTAAAGTTTCTATGATTTTGTAAATCAGTAGATTAAAAGGATAGTCTTGCTTTATTTATGCAATGGTTGCTTTACTGTTCTGGCCCATGATCTTAGCCGTATTTACATGATAAATTATGTGTATTCACTTGGCAGTTGCTGTCATATGTTTGTTTTAGCCAATTAACTTGATTGGTAAGGAGAATTTGGTTACCGATAATGCACCTAACATTTTGTACGTTTTCACCAGTAATGAGAACGGGAGTACATCCACTTCCAGTGTATTCCTTCTCTGACATCATCAAGGTTTGGCTTTTTTCTAAACAAGGAAACGTGATGCAAGAGAGAAGGGATATAGGGTGATATCAATTACATTAAAAAAAATAATATATTCTAATGTTAGAAGCATAGATGGTGCATAGTAATCTGTTATAATGCATAAGGCATTCAGGGAATATGCTAAATGGGCATTTAATCACACAACCTGTGGACTGATATGCTTTAAATGCCTGGGCCTATATGTGTTCAGGCAGAGCTTCTCTCATGGTGACCTAAAGTAGAAGTTCAATGAAATATTGCTTCTCCGGCTGGCTGAAGAGCAATGCATTTGAATCAAAATGTTTTATTTACTGTCAAAGCAAAATGTTCTAGTTTGTTTTTTTTGGAAAAAAAAACATTTTACTTTTAATATATAGTTCTGTTGTATGGACAAGGAACTAGTGGGCCTTCAAGCATTGTACAAAAGATTCACAGTTACCCCGAAACACATGAAGGTCCTGCTTATTCCAGTCCTGTAAATTTGTAAGACCGATGATGACACTGGGATCCCGACAAGCGTTTGATTTCGCCGCCCATTGCCAAAAAAATGGAATTCTTTTTAAACTAGATATTTGCGATATCTAATTGCGCCTTAATTAGTTTTCTTTGTTTTGATATAGCACAAAGATGTGCACTTGGGGAAGCTGTCTTTTGGTGAAACGCATCTTGGGTGTGGAAGTGGCTTTGTGACGTCAGACTCCGGGAAGCTGAGTACCCGCTGTGCAAGTTTTGCGGCTGTAAGAGGGAATCTCAAGAACGTCTGAACATTTATCTTCCTCACAGACGCAGGCAGTGACTAGCAAAGTTCATTTTATAAAAAGCACATAATTATGTTTTTCAATGTTCCTACATCGGCATTATTCTACAGGGAAGGATCCTCATACAGGTTGGGATTTACCATAAACCAGAGCCTGGTTTTAAATACAATTCTGACGGGAATATAGTGAATATCCATTTATATAAATAATACAGAGTCACATATTTATATTGTAAATGTTTTTATTTTCTTTTATACGCTTGGAGATTTTTTCTGGAATTACAACACAGATATGATGGAAGATAACTTAAAACAACCAAGTTCTTTTATGTGTAACACTTTTTTCCACCACAGCTACAGTATATGCTTAATAATAACCACAATTGCAATATAGAGTATCTGCTATCTCTCCAGTACTTTATTATATTCGATATATTATACTTTTTCATGAGAAACATCTGCAGCCCTTCCTGCTGAACAATGCAAGATAAATTATAGACAGCTTGCAGTATCTCATTTCATCACTCAAAACTTCTATCCTTCAGAGAAATCAATGATCCACTTGGGCCATACATAGTTGACGCTTTGTGAAAAAGATATTGCGTTATAAAATGTGATGCCCACGTTCCCTTTAGATGTTGCTATGATACATATCACAAAGAAGTACAAATGAATCCATGAAACAGCATCGAGCCCTTACATGTGAGAATATATTTTTGCTTTAGATCATAACACATGCTCATCTCTTGCAGCATTTTTTTCCTATAATTTTTGGAGTTTCTATCGACATTTAATGTAAACGTAAAATATTAGAACCTTGTTTCTCCCTTCTTACAGCCAGAAGTGAGAGGGTCATGGGCTCACACAGGTCTTCTGGTATAACTGCTTTTTTATTGCTGCTCTTTGGGTCTTTAACCCTTCCCATGGTGATGGAAAAATCAATGTCTCCAAAGCATATGTGCCAACCAAATGTGGCTCAGCTCTGGCACGACTTGACTAGTTGAGCTTGTGGGGTGTTTGAAAATGTCGGTTGGCCGACGAAAGATACGCATCCCTCTACGCGACAGTTGCTACACGCGTGGTGAGCGGTCAGCGCATGCTTGGGCCATTACAGACCGGGACATGCATTTTCTGTCCAACCAATATTTTGTGCAATATTGGTGTGCCCAGCATGCTATATGGGCAGTGTGGAAGCCTTAAAAAAAGGTATTTCCCATATCTTGTCATTACAGTTTTACTGTAATTACGTTATTAGTGTAAGAAATATTTTATTTCTCGCTACAGTTGTCTTTTAATTTATTATTTTAAAATTGAACCAGAAATAAAGATGCCGCTCTGACCCCTAGGGTTAATCCACTGAAATAGATTAATTAGGCAGAACACCTTACTAATTAAGATTCTATACAGCAAAATTCAGTGTTTAACTAAAATGATCTTCCTAGGGCCACTGCTGCTATTTTTAAAATGCATTTGCCCTTTAGGAAATTGATGGTTTATCTTTGGAAAGTGAAGGCACCGATATACAGCTTTAGGACAGGCTGTTCTGAACTCATTATCATTCAGCAATTAATGTGAATTGGATCGAGGGCAAGTCCCTACCTGAATAATTCTTTTTCATATCGCTATTTGCTATAGGAGAATATATCTAGAAAACGTAGCTGCTGTCTTAATTTATTTCCCTATTTTATTTTTTTTAATTTATCTTCCATTATTTATTAAGCACTACAATACAAAAAATCAAAGAAAACATACTGTATAGTTGGATTACTTTTATAATGAACAACTCGACTTTCACAGTTTGTTCATATAGTTCCTTCCCAATGTTGAGAAATTTTGATTGGGTTCCAGGACTCATGCAGAGCTTCAATCGTGACCGGTGGGTCGATCAATATGTTTGTATTTACGACTGAGATCAATGTCGTTCAGGGGATGTTGTAATGTGGTTTAGCTCGGATCTGGATGACAGGAGCCCCTCGACTAAATAGAAAATGGCTTAGACACTAAACTTTTTTTTGTATTTTTTATTTTTAAAGGACACTCCAGCCATCATCTACAGTTTAACGCATATAATAGCTGAGAGGTCCTTCTAAGTTTATGTATTGTACCCCTTACATTCTGCATAATCCCTTAATTTGGCATTTTCATCATAAATTGAGAAACATCTCATGACACAGGGTTTTATTATTGCCAATCAGCTCCAGCACTGACTCTGCAAATGTCATGGGTGGGGGGGGGGTCTTCTGCAGCTCTGGAGCTGCAGCTTCTCCATAAAATAAACAATAATATGCGCTCTTCTTTAGTGAGATTGTCTATGAAAATAACTGTCCCTTTGACCTTATTCTATAAAGCACAGATCAGTATGCTGCATTCTCTAATAGCCTCTGCTGGGTTTCAGAGAACATCGAGGTATAAGTTAATATCCCAGTACACTGCATTACTTAGTCCAGCAGAGACCATAAACAATTTTTTCTATGTCAAATAGAATCTAATACAACCTATGTCAGTTTAGGATTCTACATTTATTTTTATAAATAATATAATATATATATAATTATTAATAATATAATAATAATATTTTTCCAGTAGTGCAAATTTCTATAAAAACAACATTGGAGTTATTTGATTATTTATAGATGTTGGAAAGTCCTAGTCTAAAGAATTACTTTGATACACACTAATTGCATGAAAGCTAAAATCATTTAGCGTAATGTATGTTATGTACGAGTAATGTAAAAGATGTAAATGTGTGCAGTAAGATCAGCAAGTCATTTAAAAGTGCAGTATATATGAAAAAGCGAGAGCTGTGTTAATAGTAATACCTCTGCCTGGTGTTATGTGCTGTATTGGAGTTATTGTCCTATTTAATATATATGGAGGGCACTGTCCATTAAAGAACAAACTTTCCTCGACTCTAAACCATCTGTGTTTAACTATTCCATTGAGTATTGCTAAGTAATTAAAAGTAATAGTGTGCAATGCCATCTTTAAAGAAAGGAGCCCTCACTCCCTCGTTGGAAGAGTTGGGTTCAATTTGCATTAAAATTGCCCCGCTTCTATATTCGCTGCCACCCGGGCTGAGTTTAATGTCCCAAGGCTTCTTATGACAGCCAATTCTATAGAAGTTAGAAGCATTATCATCTAAGGCTTCAGGGCACTTGATGGGCATGTCAAATAATGATTGAAGCACTGGGGCCTTTATAGTCATAAAGATCCCCCATCCATATGATGAAATACAAATCTATATTAACATACTAAAGTAACAGACACCTTAAGTTATATACAGAACCACATTTACATTCCATGTACCCCTAGGCACACAAATTTCTGTGGGTAGAACAGAGGCAAAAATAGGTTATCATGGAAAATTGGTAGCCTTTGATAAATAGTGGATGCAAAGTAGGATCATCTTTAACAGGGGGCAAAAGAAGCCCATCTCCCATGCCGAGACTGCCCTTAAATTAGTCACATTGTGTCCATGGGATCCAGACAGGGGCCTCAATTTGCCACCTCAAATGTTCAGACTAGATTTGTGGAGAATTCACAGAATGCTTCTCTATCTTCTCTATTCTGACCTCTCTCCGCACTTCCGGGTGCAGCCAAGGGGACAGCCTCTCCACCACTCCTCCAATCGCAGAATATCAATTAAATATATTTAAATGCCTATCCATAATTTTCCAATGTGCAAAAAGCTCTTTATGAAGAACTATGATTTTGACCCATTACATGAGCATCTTGACTCATCCAGCTTTTCATGGTGACCAGAAGCAATCAGTACCTTTTATTGAAATAATAACTATGAATGGAGATAAACACCACAGGAAGCGTTTAAGTGCATTTGATAAACACGCTCATGAACAAGATATGATTGCTTATAACTGTACTACTGTGGTATTAAGGGACTTATATATTAATATATGTATATGTTAATAGAGTACTGTGAACAACTATTTGCCCCTTTCACGATTTCTTCTCTTGCATATTAATCAGACTCAAGGGTTTCAGATCATCAAACTAATTTTAATATTAGATAAAGATAACCCAAGTTATTTAAACTATTTCATGTATGGAAGGAAAAAAGCTATCCAATCCTACCTGGCCCTATGTGGAAAAAAATAATTACCTCTTTAGCTACCAAATCAAACAATTAACCAAATGTTTTTAATAATTGGGCTCAATTTCATTCCACTCAGGCATTATTACTGCCAGCCATCTTAAATCTAAACATCAATTAAATAGAACCCGTCTTGAAGTGAACTGGGCTAAAAGGTCTCAAAAAGCAGCAGGTGAGAAACGTATGAATTCACTTCTATCGGTCTAGAAAGGGTTGAAAAGCCATTTCTACAGCTTTAGGACTCCAAAGAAATCACAATGAGACCCGTTCTCTACAAATTTGACAAAAAATGGAGAGAACTTGGAACAGCAGTGAAACTTCCCATACACCCGCATACACGTGTCCATATACATATATATCCACACACCTGCTTATAGTGTAACAAATATAACTCTACAGGGAGATCATCACTACCCTGGGTCCTACTCTTTCCTGAAGGACACATAATTTGAGGGTTTAGGATTTTAGTCTTCCATAATACATTAGAAGTCATTAAATCCCTTCCTTCTAGGCTAATTTTCTTGCCCTGTACAATGAAATGCTACCACGCATAGCTGCTATCACACTGTTCTGTAGAAGACACACACAACCTTTAACAGAAAGATAACACTGCCCTTGGCCTTAACCTACTTTATTGAAACTACAACTTACAACTTATAACTAACAATAATATTACTAATACTAATCCTATGAGTCCAACTAGAGAACCAATACCAATCACCTGATTTTCAGCAACCTTAATTTTCCCGCCGCTATGACGCTTGCGCAAACGCTCGTGCTGAAGCCAATCACCTGAGGTACCTGATGTGGAGGTAGCATGCAGACTATGTCAGACACCCTAGGGAGCAGTATAACATAATTATATTAAAAATATAAATTCCAGTCATTATGGGTGTAAAAGGAGTTAAAGTGATCTGACCTAACCAAACAATATTTGGCCAGTTCAATTCACATGCTCACAAAAAAAGACAGACAAAGACTTATTTAAGTGCAAATGCAGCCCCCGAAGCCCACATCAAAGGGCAACTGTAAATTGTGTATTACATTGTCTGTATAGTCTGTTTGTAAATAGTGTGTGATAGTGTTAGTATTGTCTTTTTGATTAGTTAATCCTTAGGATTGTAAATTGTATGTATTGTCTTTTGTAAATTGTATGTTGTGTGATAGAATTGTCTTTTGATATTGTAACTAATAGGAATGTTAATGGTATGTACCTTTGATCCCACCCTATAAGAACTCCCTGTATGTCCTTAGTTTCGACACAATCTTTCCATCCTTGCTGCAGTTAGACATAATCTTTCCATCATTGTTGCAGTCACAACTTCATTCCCAATGTAACCCTGTGTGTGTTAGCCTTTCATAGGCTTCATGCATTAAACCCTCCATTTTCCTATCAAAGAAGCATTTTCTTCTAATTATTCGAGCTATGTGGATTTAAGTTATTAACCCCTAGACGAAGGTGTGTCGGCACCTGGAATCCCCAAATATATCCCATTTCCGACACACCTCACGATTGAAGTCTTGTATTCCTGGTGGCTATAAGTAAAAGGAAGCAGCCTCTGGAGGGTATACCTTGAAAAAAATACCAACGTTGGAAAAGTTCGCTAGAGGGTCTCCAGACCCTCTTGAGTATTCCACTTACAGGTTGAATACAGGTACTGTATTCCACCATGAAGTCAATGGAGCCCAGCTTTTTAATCACAATGTGATTAGTAAAACATTTAATAAATAATAAAAAAAATATGAAAAAAGCTAAAAAAAATAGAACCATCCAGTTCTACCAAAATGTAAAAAAAGTCCAACAAATATGCCCCTAATAAAAAACATTTTTTTAATGGGCTTATGATGAAAATTCAAGTATATATCCAGGGTATTTTAATTATGGCAGGAGATTTTAACTGTATAGCTGACCCGGACACGGATAAAATGAGTTTAGAACATAAAAAAAGAAATATGACAGCTTATGGTCTGGCAAGATCCTTAAAAGAATTTTTAGGGAAATAGACTGTATGATTTGTGGCGGACTTTACATCCAGATCGAGATTATACATATTACTCTAACTGTCACCATTGATTCTCCAGGATAGATATGACCCTAGTTAACGTTTTGTCAATTAGAGAATGTAGGAAAATATGGATAAAGTAGATCTCAATTATGTTAGAATTAAAGGTAACTAATAAAATGATCTTCCTGGAGATTCAATAAAAATGTAGTGAAGGACGAAATATATAATGAGGAATTAGAAATAATTACCTAATAATTTTTGAAGAAAATAAACCTTGTGATGCAACATACATATTTACTTGGTGCACATTTAAAAGCGCCATTTGTGGACATTGATTTTATGTGGATCTATATAATCTTCCAGATAATAGACATAAATGAGACTTCATAAAAAAATATCTACAGTCCACTAAAATCCTAAACATCTTGATATGGAAAGAGTTAAAGGTAAAGCATTTCAAATACGCAAGGGGTGTCTAATAAAAAAAAAAGAATGGTTTTATGGGGTAAATTGGAGTGGTCGGGTTCAAAGATAGGACTGATCAAAATGGGGAACAAAAGCGCACTTCACAAATGTGGCCTTTTAGCCCCCAAACACCAGACAAACCCATGTACTCAGGAGAGGTTGCTGAACACATATTGTGTTGTTGTTTGATAGTGACGTATACCTGGAGCTATAAATTTATACCTGAAGTACAATTTGACAAGATAGGTGTGGGCCTCTGTGATTTCCGTATGACATTCAAGAAGTTGCGGTATTGTCATGGGGTTGGCTACCCAAAATGAACCCCAACTTATCCAGATGCAAAAGGGACAACACAAAGGGAGTAAGTCTATTCTCAAACACTTTGGCATACAATTTAACAACCCCATTCAGCAGGGAAATTGGCCTGGAGCTAGAGCAGTTGTCCCAATCTATCGCTGGTTGGGAATTGTCACTATGAGGGCTGAAGGTTCTCCTTCAGGATGGGTCCTTTTTCTTTAAAGCTATGAATAGGGAACAGAGACGTGGGAACCAGGGATGTAGCTAAATTTTTGTAGTAAATGTTAGATAAGCCGTACAAAAAACAAAGTGAATAATGGCTCTTCTAATAGATATTTTGATAAATAAAGTATATAAAGTGAATATAAAAAATTGCTGCCAGCACTTAACACATAACCCCTATGTGAAACAAACAAAACCTGCTGAGGGTCTCATAGACGATATCATCTTGATCTGAATCCAAGTATCCTTTTCTTTTCTCTTTATACATGATGGGTGTTACTTTGTAAGAAGGGACATATTCAATTGTTATATAATACAAAACTGCATAGCACTACTAATATAGAGTTATTATAAACAGAGCGCTGCACTTTATTTATCTTTTGAATGTGAGATAAGCCAACTAGCCCATGGGCTGTTTTCAGCTTTCTCTGTATGATGGACTACCTGAGAAAAGTCTCGAATTTTCTGTTTTTTTCAGTCCTGTCCCGTCACATTTGGGTAAAGTAGGTATGCAAATATAGGTACAATAAATATAATAAATTAAATAACTTTTATAATATAATTAGAAAATAACCCCCTATGATAATAACACCTATTAAATTCTAAGTCTACAATAATAGATGTTTAAGTAGACCGGTGCACCACTACTATCCTTAACCTTACATTAACCCTATAACTCTCAGTCTAAGCTTATTTTGGGTTTGTGACTCACTTTCATCCATCCACATACCTCCCAACAGTTCCAAATCTCACGGAACAGTCCCGCTTGTCATTCATTCCTGTACCGTTAAATTGGGGTTGTAGGTAAGTATGCCATTACACTCAATTTGCAAATGTTAGGCAAGTGCGTAAAGTCGGTCTCAAATTCCCTATTCAACTTCTTCTATGCGTTCATTTATTGATTTCATCACTGTTTCATGGCATTTCCATGGCAATCACCAGAAAATTAAGAAAAAATGAATACAAAGAACACATACGAAACTAACATGAGAAAGGTTGAATATTTATAAAATTTCCAGATATCTTTCCATTGAAGACTAACACGAAGACAAACGAAGTCTTCGCCGGAGCCCAAGTCTAATTTAAACTTTCTCGATCACAACCTTAAGACATCTAGTGAGACACCAGATGGTAAAACAAAGCATGTGCAAATTGCACTCAAATATAGATGGGAATAACCAAGGGAAATTCATGTAGGGATTATTATATTTTATCATTATCATTATATTTTATTTATATTGTGATAACAATTCATTCAGTGATTATTATAGATGCATCAATCCAGATAAAAGTGTAAACTTGTTATCATGTCTTACACAAATGATATGAATTAACAGTAAAATACATACCATTAAACCATTTTAATGTCTAATTGAATAATTTAGGGGTAATTGCATTTAGGTTAGTCTTTCTTGATGTGCGCCGTTGCCATTTGATATCCTTACGAGAACCACCAGCATGGAAAACCATCTTGCATTTCTAGTAGAAGTTATACAGGAGTTTTTTTCTGGTGGCATCACTATAATTGGATGCATAAAGTGGGGGGTCTTTGATGTCACCTAAATCCATGCTTGTGCTTTTACCTTAAACCTGGGTAACTGTTTTCTTTTGGTAACACTCAAAAAACACTCTCCTGTTGTGTGATAAAGAAATCCTATTTTTTATTTTCTCCCAGAGTTATTTCTATAGATACTATGGGTGGGGGGGTTTGAATAAAGCAATATATAGGGGTATAAATATATACATATATGGTGTATGTAAGAAAGCGCTATGACGACTGAAAAAAAATAACGAAGGACAGACATGGCTGCCCGTAGAGACCCTAACAGTGATGATGAATTATATGAAGTTCTGGATTTAACAGAATATGCCAGACGTCATTACTGGTGGAGTAGACTTTTTGGTCGAAACTCTGGGCCACTCACAGAGAAATATTCCGTTGCTACTCAGATTGTAATGGGTGAAGTGACTGGCTGGTGTGCAGGATATTTGTTTTTAAAAAGTTGGAAAACTAGCGGCAACAGCAGTTCTGCTTCAGATTGCCAGTCAAAGTGGATACAAGTAGATCGGAAGAGAGTTGAAAAAGATGTAAACAAGGCAAAAAGAAGAATTTAAAAAAGCAGGCAAATAAATCTGTACCTGAAATTAACAACTTAATTGAAGAGTCTACAGATTTTATCAAGCAGAACATTGTGACACCGGTCTTATTTGTTCTTTTTAAGCAGGATTAATCCCGTAGATGCTTATCAAAATATAGGAAATGGACTTCTCTTTCTACGACTGCCTCAGATAGTCACCCCTTTCCACATCATACTGTTAAATGTCAAAAATCATAAAGCCGCCATTCTCTGGCTACTAGTATAATATCAATCTTTTATAAGATTCCTAGGTAATTGGGATCTTTTTACCCAATGCATTTTCAGTTGGACTTAATTCTTTTTGCTGCTTCTCGATCTTGTTTGACTCATTTACTTTGTGTCCTAATATGTTTTCTTTAGGTGAATGAAGATGTAGACCTGCGTGAAATTGCCTACTACACCGATGGATTCTCAGGAAGTGATCTGAGGGAAATATGCCGCGATGTTACTCTGCTTTCGCTCACATAATATGCAGACAGCCATTCAGACGATGGCTATGTTACTTCTCTCTCTTATATTCATGTATTGCATATGAAACCCCTATGTAATGTTTTTTGGCTAATGGTAAATGTAAGAAAAGCCTTTGTGTCCAGTGACGTGACAAAGTCAAAGAAAGATGTGCCATTTTGACATAGTAAGTGGGTGTTATGGGAGAACCCCACATAGACCTCCTGTTTTTTGTTTTTTTTGTCCCACTGAATGATTGAATCAATACAGTCCAGAGAACTTGACAACTTCATATTGTAGAGTTGGCTCCACCAAATTAATCATTGTATCATTTCTCAGCATCTTCACACTTTGTAAACTCAACTCGCATTAAGTTAGATTTCAATAAGATGACAATAGGCTGATAACAAAACGATGTTACAGTGGAGCCGTCCTATTTTTACACTATCCTGACAAAAGCTGGAAAAGAAGAAATAAAAATAGTACGGCTCCACTTACAGAAGGGAATAGAAAGTATGTGCATGTTCCAGGAGTCAATGAGCCAGGGGATCGGCATGCTGTCCTAATACACAAAGCCTTATTGATTTAGAGATAACGAAGACGTGACCTTCAGCGAGGTGATGCGTGATGATGCAGCTACGTAACGTCCCTGCGTCTGTGTTGGTGTATCAGGAGGGGGGAGCTGAGAGGAGGAGGAGGTTGAAGCCGCTGCTACTGCCGCCGCCAGCACCGAAATCGACTTCAACGCCATTGGCGCTCCAGGGAAAGCTCCGCTTTAAGGGGCAGCAGAAGGGGCAGTAGAAGCCGCGAGAAGCAGCGAGAACTAGCAACCAGCAAAGCAGTACGAGCGGCTGGAAGCAAGTACGAGAGGCTGGAAACAAGTGGAGGAAGATTGGGAGGTTGAGCTACACAGGGGAACTGCACAAGCTGGAACACGCTGAGAAGTGGAGGGGTTCAGTTTGGCGGGAGCAACATATTAAATCTGCAAAGCCTATTTGCAATGCTATGCAAATCTTGTATACAACATGATGGAACATCCAAGTTTAAAGATAAGTATATCTTATCTACTATACTATTTACTTTGATTGCTGATTGTTGACTGCTGACTAGACACCTTTTGCTGTAATTTGAAAACAACTTCTAATTATAATACAGTTGGACTTTCATGAAAATCCATATATAAGCTCTTCAGCCAGTTTGGATATCAAAAGACACGCTGATATAAGCAATTTAACGATGCCTCCAAAAAAAGATAAGGCTCACCTTAACAATAAACCCTCTGAAAAATCAAAATCTTTAAACTTGTTTTATCCTGCAAAATCTCCCAATACTACAGAAAAAGACTCTAGCAAAATTATATCAATTATATTAGACAAATCTAACACAGGAAATATCTCAATCACAGCACTTACTGAATCCCCACAGCTCGGCAAAGTCTCCCACATTACCCAATTATATGATAAACTGAGTAGAGAAATGAAAGAAAATACCTCAATCTTAAAGCAAGAAATTTCCCAAATATCAAGCAATTTAGAAGCTCAATCAAATCTGGTCAAAAAACTACAAGAGGGCGTAGAAACGGTAAAAAAAGAAAATCTGGAACTGAGACAAAATCTTGCCTTATTAGAAAGAAAGACAGCGGGAATAGAGGACAGATCAAGGATGAAAAATATACGATTAAGAGGAGTTCCTGAACTGATCTTAAATCAAGACCTGGATAAATACCTGTTAGAACTGCTACAACACTATGTAAAACCAGAGTATTTAAGAAGCTTCCCGTTCGAGAGCTTTTATAGAATGTACAAAACAAAGGACCAAAGATTTGTTGATTCCCCAAGAAACTTGTTGATCAGATTTAATAACCGATACATAAAAGATTTATTTATTAGAGAATTTAAGAAAAATCCAACCCATGCGGAGAACTATCAGAATCTTCAAATTCTTCATGATATCTCACCAACTATACGAAAATGCAGAAGAAGATTTAATGACTGTATAACTCTCTTAAGAGAAATGAACATTCACTATAAATGGGGATTCCCTACAAAATTAATAATACATTTTAAGGGTGTAAAACATACCTATACGGATCCGACTAACCTAAAATCAGTAATAACTACCTGGAAAAACATATGATTGAGGGAAACCGCCTGTTTGTTTGTTTGTCTTTTATACCAAACACTTATGGTCTTTATATACACTATCATATATTGAATCAGATAATTCATCACTATAACTTAATTAAATGGAATGAAAATGTCCATAAGATTTATAATTTATCACTTCACTTATTATACACAGATGAAAAAGTATTAAAGTTCAAATAAAGGGGAAAGAAACGAGAATATCACGAAATAATAGAACCCTTTTTTTTATTGATCTTAATCTTCGTTTTTGGAATTTACTATTCTATAATATCCTCTCAAACTAGGCACACTTTAGAATATATTATATATTTGATGACAAATTGATTAAGAGGATTTTGCTGCCTAGTAACCTACCCCCTCCAATACCTACACATGGAAGGGTCTCATGTATACAATGAGACATAAATCGCATAAACTTATTTTACATGCGGACTGGATAAATGAATTTAATGGAAGTATGAGTGTGAGATCACTAGGGGGAACTTTAATATGGGAATCAAGGAAAAAGTAGATATTTGTTTTGTTCAGGAAACACACTGGAATAGAACATCAGTCAAATTATGGAAATATAAAAAATAGCCATTCATTTTTTCTTCTTTGCTAGAAACTGCTAAGAAAAGAGGTGTTGCAATTTTAATGGGGGATGGGATTAGGTTTGATTATCTTCATCATGAAGAAGACTCTGAAGGCAGATTTCTGTTTGTTATAGGTAAAATCAATTATGTGATGTAGCCTCTTACAGTAGCTCAAACATCACCACACAGGGGGAAATGGATCCTTTATGAAGTCCTTTATTGTCAGGCACAAAATAAACAGATCTGGATGTCCTGAAATGGTTCTGTTAGGTCAAAGAATATTCTTTGGACAGCTACTAGAAGCTCAGTCAACTGCAGCAAAGCAACTCTAAGATGGAGTCTGAGCACAGGAGTGGGAGGGACCATGAAACAATATTCAAAGCAAATAGCTTTATGTATAAACACTATTTATGTATAAACACATTATAGCCTTGTAGCAATTTGCATATTTCCATAAATGGTAATATGGGTCTTGGTAACTGTAAGCTGGATGTTGGAATCAAATTGTTTATGAAATAAATTAAACCACATTTGGCCAGAATTAATAGCGCTCTGATCAGAGATATTTAAAATGTTTCGGTTATAGATGGATGTAACACCGGTCCTGAGTGCTGTGCTGGAGAAAGTTCAGCCACCTCTTGTATTGCAGCCATCTATCCATAGAGGAGATGATAACATCCTGTTTTGTTTTGCCATATTTGCTTAGCGCAGAATAATTTCTATGTCATTGTTTTACTATCTATATTCTACCACGTTCCATGGGGAAGGAGACCTCAGTTCAATCATTTTTCAACCACAACAGAGAAGCAAATTTTGAGCAAAACAATAGTATCTAAACCCCTTTATCTTTTTATGATAAAACTATACATTTGTCTTATGTTTTAAGTTAGATTATGTGCATTTATAATTTTATGAGGATTCAGAGGGAAAATGTAAAAAAATTTAGTGTTTTTTTCCCCTAGTTTTTACTAAATTTCTAAATTTTCAGCTAAATGTCCAACTATGGTATCAAAAGAAAGCTCTATCTCTCCTTGAAAAAACAATATATAGTTTACATGGGTACACTAATCGCAGGAAAAGAGAATAATCGCTTAACCGACATGGCAAAAATAGCTAAATTGAGGTAACAAAACCCCCTGGGATTGAAGGGGTTAAAAAAAGAGATAACACTGCCCTTTGGTCTAATTGTTTTGTTGTTAACGTGGTCACACCACATTTCACTGGTACATTGAGAAGCATGGTACCTTGGGTTAAATAAAATAGTTATTTGTTAAGGTGAGAAAGTGGAACGCTCGGCCTCATGAAAAGAATCCAGAGGGAGTATCCCTACAGGTATCCAGATAGAATTGGTCCCATCTGTCCCAGGCCAATTGAAAAATGTGTGAGGTACTCAAAGCCGAATGCACCATGCATTAGTAGGTACGAGTAGTAGAACCTCCTGTAACGAGAGGGGTATAGGGTTTTTCCATCTTCTGGCAATATAACCCTTCGCCTCCAGAAGGATATAAATCAGAAGTTCACGACAAGGTGAGTCCAGGTCAGAAGGGAGCATATCCAACAGGGCAACAGTAATGGAGATAGCGATCAGGATTGGGAGCAATTTGTTTTGATAAACTCAAAAACTTCAATCCAAATCCAGGAGGATTTATCTGTAAATTCAAGCGCCGCAACTTGATTAGTGAGGGTGGAGAGAGATTTCATCCTGTTTTTTTCTGCTGAGAGGCTATCTTGATAAAATGACCTCGAACCACGGCCTTGTGGGCCAACCAGATTGTAGTAGGCTGTAGGTCAGGCGTCTTATTTAGCAAAAAATATTGCTTCAAGGAGTCCTATCTCGGCACATAGCAAAACTATGCAATCTGGTCTTGTCTCCCTGGCTGGAAATTTGGCCCAAACCACCAAGGCTCAAAGGGTAAATTATATCAAAATGATTTGTTTCCATAGTTTGCCAAACAAGAATGGATATTCTGTAATTATGAGTTTATGTGGCATACTGGGAATCTTCCTCCCAAGAAACGAGAATTAAGTTGTTGTTAATGTCTGGACATTATCGTTAGTGTTGGAGCAATGGATCAAACATAATGTTGAAGAACAGTAGAGAGGAGAAACATATTGATGTTGTTGTGGGTAATCAGCCCCTCAATGGGTTCATTAGTAATTATATTGCATGCAAGACAGAACATGTAAACACTTGTCTACGATCAGATATGGACAAGAGTCTCTTTTACTATTTAAATCTTTGTCAAGGGGCTGTAATGCATCTGAATTAAGAACCCACTTGTATAGTGTACTCTTAATTCTGGAATATGGCCTCTGAAATCCAGTGTTGTTGAAGAATATGTAGTATATTTGCTATAAAATATATTCTGTAATATTGGATATTTTCCCTAATTAAGGACATTTGAGAACAGGATAAGAGACAGTTTTACCTGAGGTTTTTCAGCTTGTCTATTTTGACATTGTTGTAACAGCAACAGAGGTTTATACATGGCAGTGATATGCTCCAGAATCCAATATCATCAGATTAATTAGCGACAAGTCATGATGACACACTACGTGATAGATACAGCTACGGAGTGACAGGATTGTACTGGATTTAAGTTTATGCTTAAACAGATGATAAGTTGCAAAGTGTTATAAACAGAATTATATCAGGAAGTTTTGTGGAATGGTGAAAGATGAGAGTTCCAGGGGTCTTACTTTAATATGCATTCTTCATTAGTGGGTCTGTATGAACCTTCAATGAGATAATCTTGGGCAGACTAGATGGGATGACATTGGGCAGACTGGATGTGAATAATGATTCTTTTCTGCCATCATTTTCTATGTTTCTATAATTCTCAAAAAATATAACAAGCCATGGCAGAAATTCATCTGTTGAATTTATATGGGTCCTCCATAACATATTATTAAACAACATTCCTCTGAGATTCTGCTCCAAACTTCACATGGAAGTTGTTTCAGATTTTGATCAGGAAAATACAGTACTACATCCTTGGGCTTGCTTTTGGTCTTGGTCTAAAATTGTGTCTTCAGGCTAGCAGCCAAAGTATTGCCATTTAACTTCCATGGTTTCACGTTAAAGTGAGATTTTTAAAAGTTAAGCTTAGGTTATTTGACAGAGGTGCAAATATAATTATTTGGCATTATATTAAAGTGCACATGTTTAATATGCTTTCACGTGTCACTTCATCTCATAGAGCCTTGCTATTTTTACTTTGAGGTGGTTTGTTTTCCTCAAAGAACCAATTCAATGACTTGAGTGATTTAAAAAGTGCATTTAAAAATAAGATCGCAGGAAATGTCTTCCTTGAACTCATGAACTGGATGCTGGTCATTATGAAAAAAAAAGAACCTTCATGTAAATGTTATGCTCAATGAGTAGAAGCAATTAAAATGGCAAGGAAAAGAAGTGTTTTCATGTAATAATTTAGTTGCACAGTATAGCGGTGCACACCTGCCACACCAGGCTAACAATAGAAGGGCAATAGAGGCATAAGATGTACACTGTTGATGTATTTTATTTTTTATTCTAATGGCTGCCGAGTTGTTCCTTGTTTTTATCTCTTTCAGAATAAACAATGTAGGATCTGCTTTAGTAAATACAGTGAATTTTTAATAAAATATTCTATTAATATTTGCAGTTCACAAGCACAGTGATTAAAATATTCTTTGACCTCAGGACATCGCTTGGACATATGAGGTTTGCTCATTAAATGGTGAGCTGTTATATCAAAACGTCAGTTCATGAGAATTTGTCAACAGTGCATAAGAATTAACCTTAAGGCTTAGCCTTCGACATTTAGAGTAAGGTCTAACTAAGAGATGCATGTCCGAGGTTTACCAATGTTGAGTAAAGACTTCTTTTCTCTGATGTTAGTACAAAGTAATAAAAGAACATATGGACAGTTTTGTATGTTCAGTGGATTAATTCAAAATAATTTATTTAATTAATTGAGAAGGTAATGTTGGTTTTATCAATGTTTCTAGAAAGAAAACTGATATCGTCATATTAGCCCAAGAGACGATGAAGTCTTTAGTTAAAATTGATACTGAACTAGCATGGAAAAAGATGTTTCTATCTGAAGTAGAAATCTCGGAGGTCTCAGAACCTACTAAATACTCCAACAACATTTCCAGCAACTAAATGTGGTATTATATCCCAATATAATCACCGGATGAGTTAGCATTTCTATTGTGTTTTAGTTAGATTGAATTTTGCCCATCGACATATCAGCTGTAATTGAAAATACAGAAATAAGGGCAGGTTGTCCAAAGTGTTACAGAACGGTATGGCTGTAAGGTCTTTATATGTTCATGAATTATACCAAAGCTTTTATGTTCAATGGCTTTTGTTAATGAATTGCAATGGGAACATATTTCTGAGAATTTTTGACAGGGAACTGAAAAGCTGAAGCAAATTTCTAGTCATGTCGGACTCATAAATTTTACAGTTTTTTGAGTGTATATTCTGTTGTTTTCTGTGGTTTAACGTATGAAGGAAACAGGCCATTAAATCCTTAATGTGGAGCAGAGACCGTGGATAGGTACTCACTGAATGTGCTGGCTGATGTTCTTATATTTAGTAGTTTGTCTAGAAATGCTCATAATATGATAGATGCCTCATGTTAGAACTTCTAAATGGTACAATGTTGGTTTCCACCAAGATGGGAGCAGCTTTAAACTCCTGATATCTATTTATTACTGTACTATAGTTAAGATCTTAAACAGAAACGAGACTTGAGATTTTTCAAAGGTTCTGCTTCATTTGGGGAGCTCTGTAGGAGAATTTGGTATTTATTTTGGCATATTTTGCAAGTTTGCATCCAAAACAGAAGACTAAATACGTAATTTTCCCTTGGACTAATAGGACAATATCTATTTCACTTATTAAGATTCATTAAGGTTGCATTAGATAGATAGATAGATAGATTGATTTGCCATAATTGAGCAGATATCCAATGTGATGGATGTTGTTAGTATTTTTGGTATATATCCTTTAATACTGCACCAATATTGCTTTATGCGGGCCAAAACAAAATAATACAAATAAGAGATTAACTGCAAAAAACCCACTGAGATCCAGGGACTGGATAATGTTTAGTGCAAGAGAACATTTCTGTTTCTAATCCTTCTTAAAGGTTGCCGAACACTCTTAAATATAAATTCTTGGTTCAAATTAAGTGAAAATATTCCATTTGCTGGAAAAATTGTTCACCCACACCTCAAAGCATTATGTTTTATTAAAAGACATGTAAATGTGTAAACCCTTCTTTCGCCAAACACCTATATTGTTTTAGGAAAAAAGAAATACATTAATTTCTCCTGCATTAGTGACAATTACTAAAATGCTAGTCTTCCCTTTGAATAGGAGACATAATGAATGTTCCTATAATTAAATGTGAATTCATTGTGCATTAGAAATTTACATAATTATTATTACTTTTTTATTTATTTATTTTTTTAAATAGAATTTATTTTACTATTTGGCATATCAGTTGCATACAGCAAGACACAAAACACGAATATGCACATAGTTATCACCCCCTCTGCCAAGAACCCATCCCAGTGGATAAACTCCACCAAGCTGTGGCAAGGATTTGCTTCTTACATAGGAGTATTGCACAGCCACTCACACTCAAATTACAGGTAAACCATAAAGTGCAACATCCTTCACAGAATGGGCCCTTAGATGGGAGCCAAGGGGCTCTAGAGGACTGCCAGGTGTCAAACACTACAGGTGCTTGCTACAGTAAACATTCATCCAACCTTGAATTTAAACACATTTCTACTATCTAGAATAGTAACCTTCTCAAAGTGTTAGTATCAGTAGAACTAGAACAGATGTCTGGGCAATAAAAGTGAACCATTCAAAAATAAACATTGTGTTAGGAAGATTAGTACACAGCCAAGCACGTAATGCCACTACACTTGTGCTAAAACCAGTCTTTCCTCCCTTCAGGACCAGGCTGCAAGGTGCTCACATTATAAAGGTTAGGAGATGTTGGGTCTGCTAGTTGACATTTTGCTGCTTGGGTGTCCACGAAGATGCTGCTTGTAGGAGGGATGCGGTGGAGGCGTCTTATGCGTCGGTGCCAAGTAGACGGCAGAGATCAGTATGCGTGACTGTCCACAAACAGGGACTGGCTGGCGGCCCCAGCTCCGGAAGCATCATGTTCATATTTGCCGCAGGCTGTAAGCCCATTAATCTTTGCACGTTTCAGGAACTCTTCTGTAGCTGTGTTCTCGTTCTCCTTCTTGCCCCGCCAGATGTGGAGTGCAGAGGCCTGCAGTGCACATCCATAGGAGAAAGTAAGGGCCCAAGGCCAGAGGACAGTTGTTAATTGCATTAAGGTTAATAGAGGCTTCCTCTTCACTTTGTCCACCAGACAGGAAAGTACTGCAGGAGGCACGGTGCGCCGCAGAGCAGTTACAGTAGCCATGGCAATCTCCTGAGAAGTGTACTTGTTAGGACAAACGTGGCCAGCTGTTACCATATTGGGCTTCAGTAGTGTCCCCTCCAGATACACATGATGGTCACTCAGAGCCTTGTATACAGCAGCAAGCACCTTCTCCGTCACATACTGGCAAGGTTTCAGGTCATGGTTTCCATCAGGAAGAATCTCTGGTTCCACGATGGGGACAATTCCATTCTGTTGGCAAATGCTGGCATAACGAGCCAGAACATTCGCATTTTCCATGATTGCAAGGCGTAGTGTCGCTAATTTTCAAAACCGGGCGCCATTTTGCAAAGTCAGCTCCATCTTTCTTGTATTGAGCGCAACACTCTGCCAATCCATCCAAACCTTTAGTGGTTTCTCCATTGGTGCCAGCAAGAGGAACAACACCTTTGTCTACCTTGATCTCTACAAGGATGCCTTTATCTTTGATCATCTTGACAAAGCCGGTTCCACAAACGCTGTTCTGGTACATTGTCTCGTGGAAGAAGATGACGCAGCTGATGCATTTCTCCATACGATCATCGCCCTTAAAGAGGAGCTGGCGGTACAGGCGTCTATTCTCTTCAGTATTCTCTACTCCAATCTCGGTAAAACGTTTAGCCATGCTCCCCACAGATTCATCAGCAGCCAAGATCCCCTTCCCGACAGCTACAATTTGTTTGGCAATGTCTGCTAACTCCTTCTTAATTATTTTTAGGATCAGGCATAGACTTCTCGTTCGCATTACTTTATTTTAATATGTTGTTGAAACAGGAATGTTTTATTTAAGTGAATTGTGTCATCGCCAAGTAGACACATCTGTTTGATAAGAAAACATTATGCATCAGCTAAGAACTATCCAGATGAATAGGAAGACAGGTGAATAATGAGGAATGACAGAAAGATATTTAGGTGGTCGTTGAGCCATGGAGACTAAGAGTGATGTATTGTTTTGCAAAATATGTATGCTACTTTGAAAATTGTATCAGTTAACCTTGAGATGTAATTCAATTTTAGAGGAAAATATTCCACATGCCTTTCTTTTCAGAGAATTTACTCAATCTGTGCAAAAATTTTCCAGCATACCAAAGGGCACTTAAAGTTTATTTTTAGGTGTCTTGAGAGAGGATTGCCTTTTGAATGTCTGCCTAAGGGCATTGAGTCAGATGTAGGTTGGGTTTGTCTCCGTACTTGGCACTAAGACAATTTTAAGTATGGCTCCATCTGGCATTAGAGCAAACAGTGTCTTTCATGTTCTATGACTAGTGTTATGTACCTTGGACCAAATGGATTTCATGAGAAGTCAGTTGTATTAATAGAAAACGATGCTTCAATTTCCATTATTCCATAATCACTTAACAGCTAACTCCGGGGTTGGCAACTTTCAGCACTGGGGACAAAACCAATCAAATGGGCCGGGTAATAGAGTGGCAGACAACATACACATACATATTATATATAAATATATATCTAATAGTAGTTATACCCAGGCTTGTGATGACCGTCGAGAAAACAGAGTAAATGCTTATTGGCACCTTCTGAGTGTAGTATCCCCAGAATGACCATAATTCCTATATTCCTAATCTTTACAGAAATTATTCTTCGTAATATCGAATATATTTGAATTATACATATTCGTATTTTATAACACTGTTTTTTGTCTCCATAGAACGTGCGATATCTGAGTGAAGCATACCTCAGAGATGACCTTTGTTCTCCTGTAAAGAAAATGATGAAATGATTTATGCGGCTATCAGCTATTATCACTCATTCATAGGAAATTGGCAAAGCATCTCTAAAAGCATTATATTAAAAATGCATATTTTTGTCTCTAGTCATTCTAATCTACTAACATACAGACATCAGAGCTTTCTGATGGGTTATATTTGAATTACTTTAATGTTAAGTTAATCCTTACAGAATCTGGAAAATTAAAAATTGAAAGTTTCTTTTTTTTCCACCATTCATTTGTTATAATTCAGAGGTCATTCTAAATCTGGATAGAGTGCCAGATATTATACTCCATCTGCACCGATGATTTCATGGAGCTACATAGAATTAGTGAATACACAAGAACCTCTTGGTCATCTTTATTGACATATTAAAAGTTTTCTATCATATGCATATATATTACGTATAATGTGTAAGTGTGCGTTTTAGTGTGTGTAAATATGATACAACCCCACACTATGTCGCACCCCTTCTCTGTGCCTTATGTTTGTCCTCACCCCATTCCCTCTAGATTGTAAACTTGCGAGCCGGGCTCTCCACCTAATATATCGGTTTGTCTTAGTCTGTCCATTCTTGTCTTGTCAGACCCCTTGAATATATGTATTGTATAAAGTGCTGCTTACATTGTTGGCACTATATAAATAAGATAATAATACTAATAATAATAATATACACCAGTGTGTCTATGTTAGTTACGAGGGGAGCAAGGGGCTAATAGGGACAAATGGCTTTACCTGCCCCTAGGCCAGAAGCTGCCAGCCCTCCCCTGCATAAATGAGAGTCAAAAACCTAACATTCGTGAAAAAAATAATGATCATTTTCAAACAGAGGACAATAGTTACAAGCATGTAAAATGATTATAGTCACTGTATAAATTAGCACCAGAAAAACAATATTCTATCACACTTTCTATTTAACTAGAAATTTAAGAAGTTACCCAAATGTATTCCATAAAATAGAAATTTTATATATGGAGTTAAATTCATATAAACCTACATTCACTAGAACTCAACTGCAAGCAGTTATCAGCTTCTTTGTTACGAGTAACAAAGAAACTGTCAAATATGAGAACTTTTATCGTTTGAGTATATTTCACTTTAAGTCCCTTTTAACTCCAATGAAGACTCAGTCCTGCTGTGGTCCTTAGGGGCTAATTATTCCTCTCCTGCTCTATTTTTTTATTAATAATGTATAAGCTTCAGTTCCTGATGTGGATTAGGCACAAGTAGAAGCTAAATCAGACTTGTCCCTCTAGGTTAGATGCTTTTCACCACTTCCTTGGGGTATTTGTGGGGCAGCCTTATACATCTACAGATCAAAAAGAAGTAAAAAAAGGCTGCACTTAAAATAACAGATATAAGATAACCAATAATAGTTAATAAGCTGCTACGGTGAGACGCTCTTAAAAGTGCATATAAAACCTCCCCCAACTAAATATGCAATAGTACAAATGTAAAACAATAAAAAAAAAAAAAGAGTATTTCTCTTACCAAGCGCTTATAAAATATTAAATCTATAGATTATAAAGTAACCTTAAAATACTTCAAGCGTGCATAGGTCGGTCAGCGGTTTTCAATCGATGTCTCTCAAATGCAGATATCGTATGAAATATAAAAGGCAAAGAGAGACATCACTGTGCAAAAAAACATCACCGTATGAAATGAAAGTGTTAAAACCTATACACAGTCTGCTCACCGTATTCAGAGCCAAATTAAAAATTTAGGCTCATAAAAGACACATATGGACACTCTTAAGGCGGTGTCCTAGCCCCTTTCTGAGAATAATCACTCAAGATGTTTTGTAATAATTTAAAAGTTTTTAAACAATTTATTGATACTTCAAGTAATAAAATTTTAGAAAAAATAATAAACACTTAAAATAAATAAGATAAATTGTGATAAAAAGTGCTCCATACGTTCACTGGGACGCGTTTCATCAGTCCATGACTTTCTCAGCCAGTGCAATGAGCTTCCATTGTAAATATTGCCTTTTTATACTAAAATCCAGTCCAAATTCTCAATAGTCCACAGCTGTTGTTTTTGTTTCCTGTGTCCATATATGGGCATACCATTTCCTGTATTACGCAATGTTGTTATATATAAAAAAATAAAAAAATCTTTTTTTTCCTCCTCAAACACCTTTCGGTGTTAAAGTTTAAAAGCGTTTTTCGGTTTTTAGTATTCGGAACGGTAGCCGATATTCAATAATCACATTTTCGTTAAGAGTAGATCTGGAAATAGTAACTTAAAAAGTATCATACTTCTTAAAAGATATTAAACAAATAGTTGAAGTATATATTATAAAATTGAAGTACACTACAATAGAAACATAGTAAATATATAAAGGACCATTTAAATGTACTAGAGGATTTCATAAAAACTAACATTTTCGTCAAAGTTAAATATAAATTTTTTTTAAAACCATAAATAACTAAAAATGAAAAACATTTTTTCATAGAGTACATTATTAGATAAAATGGCACAACTCAGAATCCGCGTTTAAACCAGTCGGTTGAAGTGTGTTAAAATTATAAATAAAACGCATTTCTTCTTTTCCAAGGGTTTGATTAAAATCTCCACCTCTTATTTTGTTTGACCTTTTTTAAGGCTAAAAAGGTCAAACCCTTGGGATCACACTTATGTTTAATTTTAAAATGCAATGACACACTATGTTTTTCAAACTCATTCCGTATGTTTCGGATATGTTCCTGTATCCTTTGGTTAAAGCGGTCTTGTTGTTCTACCTATATACTTTAATCCGCATGGGCATTTTAAAAGATAAATTACATTTTTGGTAAAACAGGTTAAAAGATCTTTGATTTTAAAAACTTCTCTTCCCATATCCACATCTGGTATAATCCTCTTTTTGCTACCAGTATTTTTACTCCTTGGAGTTTGAGTGCTATCTGCTCCTTGTAATTCTCTCAAGGTCTTTTCTCTTCTAAATCTTGATGTTTTCTCTCCCTTCCCCCCTTCTTTTTTATTTTTTCTCTTTCCATCCTCTTTTCCTAGGTTCCTTCCCCTTTTGTCCGCCCCTCCCTTTACTGGCCAGGACTTATTTCTATTGTACTGGGACATTCCTTTGTTTAGGTTTGTTTTTGTGAAGCTCACATTAGTCCAATTGCTACTGATATGTTTTGTAAGGGTATGTCATGTAATAGGATATGTTCCTGTCATCTGCCATCACACTGCCAATATCTGGAGTAGAGACTAGTCCAGTATCTATTGTTTTCTTTTCTGGTACAAGTTCGTTATGTCATTGTACATCCTGTAAAATGATATGCTCCTGTCATCTGTCATCACACCGCCACTATCTAGGGATAAGACTTGTCCATTATATGTTGTTTTCTTGTCTGGTTTCTGTATAATTTTTTTATTGTGCAAAATTCAATAAACTACAAGTGATAAAAAAAATAATGATGATGAATGATTGATTTCCATATTTAATAGCACTAGATTCAAGGCTTCCTGTGAGGATACAACTTAGAATTATTTGAGCCCATAACTTTTACCCAGCGTGATTCAAGCTCATAATACAATGGCCATTTAAACCTTACTGTTCAACTTCGGATTTCCTAAGGCACATGACACTTGAAACTGTAGATGTCAACAAAGCAATTATCGTAAACAAGGCCCAGTCTAATACATAGATATGGCTCAAATTCTGTTGAGGCCTATTAGCGCACAACAGGGCACTTGGCAAGAAATATATATTTCTGTTCACCTGCCATATGCAGCGTTGTATGATAACATTGTATCTTTGGTTCATTCTGCGTATACATGCCAATAGTTCAATCTACCCATAGCTCTCCATTAAATACAATGAAGACAGCTGGAGGGGAACAGTTACAATAAATTACATTACATAGACAAACACACTATATTCTGTTCATAAAAGCACATTATTATGGGTGAGACTAATTTTTGGAAATCATATTTCCATTCTCTCTTTGTTCTGCCTACAATGATTTGGTTAGTTAGGTACAATCTGTCTCTAGGTTCATAGGACTGCAAATCTCAATAATATTGCACAGCTGCCAGCTAGGAATGATAAAAAAAGTGCAACAGATGTTTTTGTGCATACTTGTCTTTATCTATGTTCTTTTTCTGTTTTTGCTTAATTATGAGCTTTGATGTTGCAATGGTCTAGCAATGATGTGACAGAAAGGCAAACCCCTGGTGAGCCACTAGCCAATTTATGTTCAACGATATAATCCGTATTTCGTCCCAGAATTAATCAGGAAGTAAACAAAACAATCAGATTTTTCCGAATATATACAAAGAAAGGGCTTTCAAAATGGAATTCAAGAAACTAGGGATGTTTCTAAAGCATTTGGTATTCCTTGTCGGAATAATTGGACACTTTAAGGCTTGTTTTTATAAAAAGGTAATCAGAAAATGTGATTTCTCTCTTTTTTCCTGCTAATTTATGTTTCAGTAAGGGTTTCTTTACTAAGTGCTCATAAAGTTCAATAGAAATAGGTAATTTCATTTTGCTTTAAATGAAAGAAAATTTAAGATTTAGAGAAATCCATTCACATTCTAACATGGCTAAATCCCCTATTATATCCTTATTATTAATACGAAGGCACCTGCTGATTAACTTGTTACTGACGTGTTCTGATTTTGTCATTTGCAGACAGAAGTGACACTCTAAATCTACCTCCATTATATTGATTGTTAAGATGAAATCCTTCTAAAGAAATGGCAGTCCTTTTTTAGAGGACAAGCAAGAGCTAAACGCTGGTATTTTGTATAATAGGTAAACACGTGTAAATAAACCAGCTACTTGAGTTCACTTTGGAATTCAGATTTGGCCTGTAATTACAAAAGTTTATAATTGTACTTGACATCACCTTTATTTTCAGTTGTGTTGTCATGGAAAGTTTCCTTTTTAAAGCTGTGTTTTTCTTAAAGTAATCCAAGGAGAAGGAAGGTTGGACAGACAGGAGATGAGCCCCATGTCTACAATAGGGTTATGTTATTTTCATATTTGTTAACCTCTATGTCCCACTGAGCAGGAGATGTGGGTTTAGTGGGGTATAGCTGGTCCCTATAACACCTATTTTGTTTTATTTATTTTTAAATGCAAATTTTAAATATATATATTTATACACACACACATATATATATATATATACAGTCGTATGAAAAAGAAAATATAACATTCATCTGTTCCTTAGCAGGTCTAAAAATTAGTTAATTAAAACCTCAGATGAACAACAACACATGACATATTACACCATGTCATGATTTATTCAACAAAAAGAAGCCAAAATATTGAAGCTGTGTGAAAAACTAGATATACCTTATGATTCAATAGCTTCTAGAACTACCTTTAAAAGCAAGAACTTGAAGTAATTATTTTCTTTATGACGTTATTAGTCTCTCACATTGTGTTGTGTTGTGGAGGAATTTTGTCCCACTCTTCTTTACAGCGTTGCTTCAGTTCATTGAGGTTTGCGGGCATTTGTTTATGCACAGCTCTCCTAAGGTCCCACTACAGCATTTCATCAGATTGATGTCTGGACTTTGACTGGGCCATGTTGTAGATTTGCTGGTGTGCTTCGGATCAGATGACCTCATGTTTGACTTTAGAATACTTTAGTATACAGAGGAGTTCATGGTTGACATAATGACTGCAAGGTCCTGTGGCTACAAAACAAGCCCAAATCATCACCCCCTACCACTGTTCTTGACAGTTGGTATGAGGTGTTTGTGCTGACATGCTGTGTTTGGTTTTTGCCAAACATGGCTCTATGCATTATGGTCAAACATCCCCACTTTGGTCTGTTTATTTCCAATGGAAGTAGTAATGGCGTACTTGGGTTCTAACACATGGCTTCTCCATTTTGGCTTTATTTTTGTTGAGTAAATCATGACACGGTATAATATGTCATGTGTTGTTGTTCATCTGAGGTTGTATGTATGTACCTATTTTTTAGACCTGTTAACAAACAGATGATTGGTATTATGTCCTGATATGTAAAACTATAATAAACAACCAAAGTAAAGATAGAGGGGGTACCTTCTTTTTCACACGACCATATATAATGTTATTTTCAGGAGAGATTTAGCTTGATCTCATTGGCTTCACTTTACATTATGGAAGGCCAACCCCAGTGAGCCTCTTCAGAGAGTATTTAAACCAGTAAGATTTAAATCTCATATACTTTGATAGAATATTCTAGATTGCTATTCTGAAAACATCTTCACTCACTTACATAATTACATCGATGGTCTCGGACCACCTGCCTGGACAAATTGCTAAAACATTTCTACCGATCATATTGTCAATGAATTTGCTGTGTTTACGTTGAAAAAGCCACTTTTCATTTTTTATAATCTGAGATTGATAAAAAGATTTAAGTCAAGTACGTGTGACACAAATTCTAAAGAGAAAAGGCACGTTTACAATGTTACGCATGTTCAGTGAAAATAAAAAAAGAGAAAACAAGTTACAAGACAAAGCATGACTCAACATCAGACTCTATTATAGTGGTTCTATGTCAATAAGTAAAATAATTTACTAAATCACATCATTTTAATAAAGTATAACATAGTTAGGCAATTACACTGCAAGGTGTGTGATACATTTTATTTTCTTATCCCAAACACTCAGTAGAAACACAGTTTGACATTCTTTGTTAATAGTATTACTTATAGGTATAGTATAGGTATTTGGCTTAGATCTGATCTGTAGAAGCCCCAATGTATCATTGCATTCACAGGACTGGTCATCATTTTTTTCTTTGTTCCGAATAGTGGATCTGAATAGAGGACAGATGGTATTCTTTCAATCCCCTTAAAACCAAAAGTGAGTCCTACAAATAATCTCTGTTAAACAAGCTATACAAAAGTCAAATGGGGGATGTTCCATAGAACCAGAACCAGGTCAGGGCTGGAAAAAAAAGTCAGTAGAACAAAAAGCTAACATGGAAAAGGGAACATATTTGAAACAAAGTCATCTAGAAAAAAAAAACTTTAGAACACTGAATTGATCTTTCTAGAGGTTTAAATAGAGAAGACTTGGCGTCAAAGTTGCATCAATCCATCTGGGCTTCTGGAGGTTGTATTGTGACATTTGTGTATGTGACGTGTCATGCAACCATCTGTCATAGTAGTATTATTCTTTTGCCAGTTCGCTACTTATTGTTTCCAAGGCAATGGCTAATTTTATGACACACCTGAACATGGAATGAACCATGAACAGATGACATGTGTGGGCTGATGGAACTTCTCCCTACTTTTAAGGTGTTTGGACAAAAGGTTGAACAACTAAATTAGTGCCAGCCAGAGTGTTATATATTTATTTAGCTGACTTTTTATTTATTAATTTCATTTTTGCAAGAGTGGTTTCCCGTATTTTTTTGTGTCATTGATTTTATGTAAATGTTTTTATTATTTGCATAACTTGTAGGACATTATCTTTTTTTTAGTGGAAATACTTGCAAGCCGTGGTTGCTATATGCAAGGTAGGTCCTAGCCTTCTGGATGACCCCACTCTATGGAGCCTATACTAAAGGGTGAGGGTGTTTGATTCAACTCAGCTCTGGCTCGTGCTTCTCCGTGTTTAAACCCACCTGAGCAGCTATAGGAATGGCCCAGTTGACGTTCTGAAAGTTTCTGACAAAGTATCTGTCGCTCTCACACATTTATTAATCCACTCTTAATGAATGTTTTCCTATCTTTTCTCTGTCACTTTTCCTCCTTCTCTTCATTCTTCCTCTTGGCTCTTCTTCTGTGTCCTGTCCTTCAGGTGCAGTGAGTGCGGTAGGCGTGGCTTCAGTGTTGTGCGCCAGGATATGACATCAAATTGTAGGATTTTACTAAAACATGACATAAAGTCATGATTTTATGAAAGACACGGAGGCGAATATTGTGCATTAACCCTTTCTTTTACTCCCAACAGCCGCAAAGAAAAATATACAACTTAGACAGAAAAAATCAAATAGGAATGTATAACATCACGTGACCCCTCCCACACAGCATCTATCCATATAAAAGGAGATACACATGCCACAATCCTCAAAACGAAACAGGAACCAGCAGAACAACCGGACCAGAACCGTCGTCAGAACATAACCAACAAGTGGAAACTCCGGGAAGGCGGAGGAGAAAACTGAACAGCAGCCGATGAGGAAACTCAGCTGAAGGCAAACACGGTTAACCTGCAAAACAGAAGGGAAGAGAGGCAACAACGTAGAAACGAGTTAGTCACCAAATCCACAGAGCAATAAGAAATCAAAACTGCATATAGAAAAACATAGCAAACTGAACAGACAATGAAAAAACAATGCGTAAAAGCATCTGAGCAAAAAATTAAACCATTAACCACGAGTAAAGGTGAAATAAAAACACAAGATAGAAAAACAGATGCAAAAAAAAAAACCCAACACAGACAAAGGGAGGGGAGAATAAACAGGGGGGGAACAATATTCGCCTCCGTGTCTTTTATAAAATCATGACTTTACGTCATGTTTTAGCAAAATCCTACAATTTTATTCCAAGACACGAAGGCTCATATTGTGCAAGTTTAAAGCTGAGAGATAACCTGAGAAAAAACATGATCAATTGGCTTGAAATCAAACTCACGAAAAGTGGATTCTCTAGACCAATCTGCAGCACGGAGAATGTCTTTTAAACGGCCACCTAACGCCAATGTCTTGGACCCGCTGCACTCCTCCTTGGACCAGCTGCATAACCCATTTAACCCAACGCGACAGCGTAGCGGAAGACACAGGGGAATGAGGATGACGAAAAGACAAAAAGAGTTGCTGAGAGTCTCCAGATCTGAAACGCAGGGTGCGAGCCTCATATTCACGGAGACAAGCCACGGGACACAAGGCTTCGCAAGGCGGGAAAGCTGGGTAAAGAACTGATTTGATCGCCGTCTTAAGTCGGCGGGAAATATCAAAAGGCACACCCTCCGGAATGAAAGACCTGACGTCCCAGTCGAAGGCGCGGACATCCGATACCCGCTTACAAGACACGAGACAAAGTAGCATGACTAATTTAGCCGAGAGATGTCGTAAAGATAGCTCAGAATTAGACGGCCAAGCTAGAAACAAATTCAACACCACTGAAACATCCCAAGTGGCGGAATACTTAGGGCGAGGCGGTTGGGAAAGACAAATCCCCTTAAGTAACCGACAGATAACCGAGTGCTTACCGACAGGGATGCCGTCAATACCTAAGTGGGCTGCCGATATGGCCGAACGATACAGGTTGATGGTCCTATAAGCGCGTCCCAGCTCGAACAGGTAAGTGAGAAAATGAATAATGGAGGTTAAAGGGGCTGAAAAGGGATCGAAATCCCGTTCCAAGCACCAAGCAGCCCAAGTTTGCCAGGCTGCACGGTAAAATCGGTGGGTGCCTGGAGCCCAAGCTCCCGCCAGGAGTCTCTGAGCTGAGAACGAAAGATCTGAGAACTGCCTGGACTCCCGGAAATCAAACACGCCAGTAGAGACAGACTGCCGTCTAAGATTAAGGGGGGAGGGATTCCGAAAGGATCCAGGAGAAGTGGGTCTTGGGAATGTAGCAACCGAGGAATCGCTATGACCAAGTCCAGAAGAGTGGGGAACCACGGTTGGGAAGTCCAAAAGGGAACTACGAGGACCACGGTGGCGTGTTGGCGACGAACTTGGAGAAGTGTCCTGGAAATCATTGCGAAGGGGGGAAAAGCGTAGTGCCGACTGCCAGACCAATCTTGCAGAAACGCGTCTACCGCCAAAGCGTCCGGATCTGGACGCCAGCTGTAAAACAGTGGGAGACGAGAGTTCAAGAGAGATGCAAATAGATCTATGTGGAGCAGGCCCCACAGATCCGTAATAGATGAAAAAAGTGCCTTGCTAAGGTCCAGTCGCTGGAATCCGAGAGGTAACGAGAATTCCAGTCCGCCAGTGTTGGACAGGCCAGGAATGTACTCCGCCTGCACCATGATGTTCCGGTCCAGACAGAATGACCAAAGGTCCTTGGCCAAATTCGCAAGAACAGCTAATTGAGTACCCCCTAGAGAGTTGACACAGCGCACCGCCGAGACATTGTCCATGCATAGTCTGATGCAGGAGTTGATGCAATCTTTGGAGAAACTCCTGATGGCAAAAGAGCCCGCCAGGAGTTCCAAGCAATTGATGTGAAGTCCGGCCTCCGACTGAGACCAAGGACCTCCTGTGGAAATTTCTCCATACCTCCCACCCCAACCGTTAAGACTGGCATCCGAATCTATGGAGAGATCCGGTGTCATGCCGAAGATCGCTTTGCCATTCCAAGCCGACATGTTGGCCAGCCACCAGCGCAATTCGTCCCTGGATTGATCGTCCAGGCTGATCCGGTCCGCATAGGACGCCCCCAGACGAAGATGGCTGATTTTGAGACGTTGTAAGTAGGGCTGCAACAACTAATCGATAAAATCGATAATAATCGATAATGAAAATCGTTGCCAACGAATTTCATTATCGATTAGTTGAATCGATTTTTATCTATTATAAAATGAGGGTTTTTTCAGAGCAAACGCTCTGAAAAATACCCCTCATTATATAATCCGTTTAGTCTGACTCACAGCAGCAGCTCCTACTTACCAGTCCCTCCCTGTAATCGCTGTGACAACTGGCCCCGCCCCTTCCTTCTCCCAGAAGGCCAGAACCACATGGCTGTGACACTCATCTAACTGTGAGTATAAAATTAATATTTGGGCTGCTGAAAGTTAGGGGAGATGGGGGTTAATTTAGGGGCAGTTATGGTTAATGGGGTGTTTAGGGGCAGTTATAGTTAATGGGGTGTTTAGGAGCAGCTATGGTTAATAGGGTGTTTAGGGTTAATTTAGGGGCAGCTATGGTTAATGGGGTGTTTAGGGTTAATTTAGGGGCAGTTATGGTTAATAGGGTGTTTAGGGTTAATTTAGGGGCAGCTATGGTTAATTGGGTGTTTAGGGTTAATATAGGAGCAGCTGTGGTTAATGGGGTGTTTGGGGTTAATTTGAGGCAGTTGTGGTTAATGGGGTGTTTAGGGTTAATTTAGGGGCTGTTGTGGTTGATGGGGGTCTTTAGGGTTAATTTAGGGGATGCCGTGGTTAATTGGGTGTTTAGGGTTAATTTAGGGTAGTTGTGTTTGATGGGGTATTTAGAGTTAATTTAGGGGTAGTTATGGTTAATGGGGTGTTTAGGGTTAATTTAATGATGAGGACTGAGGGTTAATTTAATAAAGTTAACTTAAGGCGCAGTTAGAGGTAAAGGGGGTAGACTAAGGGGAATCTAAATCCTGGGGGCAGTGAAGATTAACCCAGTACTTATTTATAAAAGTATAGTGTCAGTGTGCTGTGAACAGGTCTGTGAACAGGTCTGTGACTCTGATATATCACAGGTCTGTGAACAGGTCTGTGACTCTGATATATCTGGGGGGTATAAAGCATATCTGGGGAGGATGGAGTGACATATCTGGGGGGTATAAGGCATATACGGTATATAAGGCATATGTGGGGAGGCCAGCGTGGCATGTCTGGGAGGCAGTGTGGCATGTCTGGGGAGGATGGAGTGGTGTATCAGGGAGTATAAGGCATATCAGGTGGAGTGGCATATGTGGGAGGCAGCGTGGCATATGTGGGAGGCAGCGTGGAGTGGTATATGTGGGAGGCAGCGTGGAGTGGAATATGTGGGAGGCAGCGTGGAGTGGAATATGTGGGAGGCAGCGTGGCATTTGTGGGAGGCAGCGTGGCATTTGTGGGAGGCAGCGTGGCATGTCTGGGAGGCAGCGTGGCAAGCCTGGGCTCAAATTTGCATAAATTGGGGGGGCTGGTTGGGAAATAAAGACAAGAAATGCATTTTATCAAAGTTTTTTTTTTATTCTGCGTTTGTATTTAACATCATTTGTTTATTAAATTATTTTAAATAAATGAAAAATGTACATTCATTTTTTTTATCCGATTAATCGAAAAAATAATCAGCCAACTAATCGATTATGAAAATAATCGTTAGTTGCAGCCCTAGTTGTAAGGCCCTGTAATGAAGATGAGCGGGAAAAATTGCCTGAATGGACGCCGCCAACAGGCCAATAATGCGGGCCAGATGCCGCAAAGAAGTCACCTGTAAGCGGAGGACCTTGCGAATCTCCTTCTCGATGGCATGGATCTTGGAGGTTGGGAGGCTGAGTATACCTTTCCGTGGAATCCACCATGAATCCCAGGAACTCCATCTGACGTGATGGAGTAAGTTGAGACTTCTCCCTGTTGACGAGGAATCCGAGGTGGTGGACCAAGTCTAGTGTCCACTGAACATGCAGATGCAGAACGTCTTTGTCCTGAGCCATGAGAAGCCTATCGTCCAGATAGATGATTAGACGGACACCACGGGAACGTAAGAGAGCCACCACCGGCTTCAAGAGCTTGGTGAAACACCAAGGAGCCGAAGAAAGCCCGAAAGGGAGGCAGGTGAAGCGCCACGCGACGTTGTGCCATCGGAATTGAAGAAGATTCCTGAATTCCTCCGCCACCGGAACTGTAAGGTAAGCGTCCTTGAAGTCTATCTTGACCATCCAATCGTTCACTAGAAGGAGATCTCTTAAAAGATGGATACCTTCCATCTTGAAGTGGCGGTATCGGACGTAGCCATTCAGTTGCCGAAGATTGATAACCGGACGGAGGCCGCCTCCTTTTTTGTGCACCAGGAAAAGATTGCTGATGAAACCTGGAGAGTCCGGGTCGACTCGCTCTATTTTCTGCAAGGGAAGAAATTTCTGTATCCACCAGGATAACGTCCTGTCGTGAAAAATGGAAGGGTTTCGGAAGGTAAGACATACGAGGTAGACCTACCAGTTCGATGACATAACCCCTCACGGATGTTATCAATTGCCAAACCTGTGAAAAATGGGTTAGTCTTCCCCCTACAGGATATTGGGAAGAAAGGGGAAATTGAGTTAGACTTACCGGAAGGTCTGCGGGTAAACTGCGAGCCACGCTGTCCTCTTGCCCGCCATGGGTGGCCACGTTGAGGGAAAAAAGGCTGTCTGCTTGTGTAGGAATCCTGGAGGGGCAGACGTTGGAACTGAAACTGAGAGTAGGAGCCTCGGCCCGAGCGAGGTGAGCCTTGGGAAAAACGGCCAAACGGCTCCTGCCTCTGCCAGCCCTGGGAGAAACACATTGGTGGAAAACTTTCCTCATAGAGGATTGCACTTGGTCTAAAGCGGTAAAGGCTCCTACGTAGCACCCGAGATCCTTAATAAAGGAGTCTCCGAATAATAAGCCTTGAGCATCACTGCCCATCTCTGTAAGAGCCAAGTTAGATAACTTGGGCTCGATTTTGAACAGAATCGCTTTGCGACGCTCGATGGAAAGAGAGGTATTTGTGTTACCTGCGATGCAGATAGCCCTCTGCAGCCAGCCCCTAAGGACCATAGGGTCAGGAGGGGAACCAGACTCAACCCAATCTTCTATAAGCTGAAACATTTTTGTCAAAGGGCCAAAAATATCTAAATGTTTATCTTGAGTAGCCTTAAGGGCGGATTCCAGGCCCTTACGGGGGTTCCACCCCAGTTTAGACAAAAATTGGACCATCTTAGGGTCGACCACTGGGGTCTCACAGACTTTCCCTGGCACAATAGGCCTAGGGCATTAAGGGCGTAACTTATTGCGCGAGGTCTTGCTCAAGGGTTTGCGAACCCTGGACTGTAAATAGCGAGCTACGTGCTCAGAGGGTAGCCACTCAGCTGATCAGGGTGATGTAATTCCTCGGGATCGAAAAACGGTTTCCCAAATTGATCCAATACCATATGATTAGATGTATTAGGGGGAACCGCAGGCTGAGAGGTACCTGCCTGTGCGGTGAAATCAGGTAGATGAACCGCAGCCTGCGCAATCTGCTCCTCCTTAATGGAGCTGGAGTCAGATGCGCTCCAAGCCTCCTCTATGGATTCTGGGTCAGAATCGGATGAAGTAAAGAAGTGTGCCCTAGCACACCTCCATTTCCTCGCCTGTTCTGCCCGGCGAGTAAGGGCTTGTTTGCGCTTAGAGAGAGCGCTCTCAGTGATGGGAATAGCATCATCGGTCATACTAGTTCTGGAGGCTGCCCCGTGTATATGGTGAGATTTAAAAGCGACCTTTCTGCCCCCAGATGGTTTCTGGAGAGTGTCAGAAGGGAGATCTGGGGCTGAGGCAGGAATGGGCATAGATTTTTGGAAGGCCTGGGCTAAGGAGGCTGACAATACTGATGTCATAAAATCCATAGCAGAAGCAACAGCCAGGGACACAGAGGTATTTAAGTCCTTTAAAGGATCAGGATTGGGGGCATCAGCCCTCTGACCCTCCTGTAAGGAGGATTCCTGATCTGAAAGTTTTTTTTTGAACTTTTTAATATAGATATATAAATGCAAGGTACCTAGATATATATATATATATATATATATATATATATATATATATATATATATATATATATATATATATATATATATATATATATAGGGATATGCCCCTTTAATAAAATTCAAATAAGCTGGAAAACAAAAACGAGAACGGATAAGAAAAACCCTTTCTTTTACTGTTGGGAGTAAAAGAAAGGGTTAATGCACAATATTCGCCTCCGTGTCTTGGAATAAAATCCCGACGCACAGCAACAATTGCCGCGTGCATCGCAAGGGAGCGGGATCGGAGGTCTGCATTAACAGACCTCCCGCTCCCTTGATTGTCTTTAAGCCAGTTAAGGAGAGATCCTTGATCTCCCCAACTGTGACAACTTACCCTCACTTCTACTGTGTTCATGTGTTAGCCATGCAGGGTGTGATTGGCATTAAAATGTATTTAATGCTCCCTTGTATGTATGTATTTTGACTTTTATATATTTTGTTTTTCTGTTTCCCCCTGACAGCAACTTGTATAAGTTTGAAAAGTGTGCGTCGTCATCTTGGTACAACAGGAACAGTAAAGGACCAAAGATGGACCTTATCCTGCAGATTCAGCCCTTTTGGAAAGCATGATAAGCATTTATATATAATTTTATGGGGGTGGGGCTGTCGAGGTATACTTAATCTGGTATACTTAACCCCTTAACGACAATCCCCGTACATGTACGGGGTTGCCGTGCAACGTGTTAACGACAATGCCCGTACATGTACGGGCTGCCGTTAAATAGCTGCTTCGCCGCGATCGCCAGCTTTGCAGCATCCACGGAAGCCTCACAAGTGAGGCTGACCGTGGATCCGGGGAGGGCAGCCCTTGGCAGCCCTCCCCGGAAGAAAAATGGCCGCCGCCGCACCGATCATCAAAGATCGTGGCGGCGCCCGGCTAAAACTGCTTAGGAAGCGATCGGAATCGCTTCCTAAGCATAAACTGTGTTGCTGACACGCCTCAGTATCGAGGCATGCCAGCAACACTACCCCCCTACCCCGATCGCCTTGTGATTGCTCCGAGGAGCAACCACAAGGGCCATCCTGTGAATGACGTTGCCGTCATTCACAGGATGGCATTAACAATAGATCTGAGTTCACAGAGGGTCTATCCAGACCCTCTTGAGAACTCTCGAGCTCCTCCTGCAGGTTGAATGCAGGTACTGCATCCAACCATGCAAGGTCAATGGAGCCCAGCTCACTAATGAGAGTGACTAGTAATAAAATAAAAAAATAAAAAAAATTGGTCAAAAATGTTTAAAATTTTTTTAACAAATATGGTAACATGTAAAAATCCCCACTGTCACCAAAAAAAAAAAGTTTTTAATAAGCAAGTCCTAAAATTCTTTATCTTTACAAAAATTCCAGCATGGAAAGAGTTAAAATATTGGCATTACAAATGCCCATAGGGTGTCCAGTATTAAAAAATATATGAGTTGATGGGGTAAATTGAATTGGCCGGGTTCAAAGATGTCCCAAATATGGGACATGGGGCAGATGTCTAAATGGCAAAAAAATACACACCTCACAAAGGCGGCATTTTACCTCCCAAATAACCCTACAAACCCATGCATGGGGGGTATCACTGCGCTCAGGAGATGTTACTGAACACATATTGGGGTGTTGTTTGACACGGACATATACCAGGAGCGGTAAATTTATACCTGAAGTACAACATGTGTGAAAAAAATACAAAAAAAATGTACTACCATAAAGTTTCACTAAGGGTGGTGGTAAAATTAGTGCATGGAAAGGGTTAAAACACCAGCATTTCAGATACCTTGGGGTGTCTAGTTTTTAATAATATATGATTTGATGGGGTAAATTGCATTGGCCGGCTTCAAAGATACCCGAAATGGCACATGGGGGGAAGAATTACCAGATTTGGAAAAAAAGGTTTTGAAATGGCAAAACGCTACCTGTACTTATTGCCCCATAATGTGCAGAAAAAAACAAAAAAACATTGGGTATTTCTAAACTCAGGACAAATAGTAGAATCTATTTAGCAGTTTTTTTCATTAGTTTTTGCAGATGAGTAAAAGTTTTCTGTTTAAAAAGTGAGAAAAGGTAATTTTTTAACAAAAAATCCCCATATTTTATCATTTTTTTATAGTAAATTAGATGATATGATAAAATGAATGGTATCTAAAGAAAGCCCTGTTTGTCCTGGAAAAAACAATATATAATATGTGTGGAAGCACGAAATGAGAAAGAAGAAAATCACAGCTAAACAGTAACACTGAAAAACGTTAAAAGAGCCATTGTCCCGCAATATACTACGAGTAAAAGCCCCTATTGTCCTTAAGGGGTTAATAAATTGTTGAAAGAAAAAAAAAAAGTGTGGAAACTTTTTGACCGTCCCTCGTATAACCAGCGTATAGAGTATACAGTATATTTAAAGAGGTACATGTTGTTAAAGGTTTTAATCATTATAACATATCTTTTAAACAGTAACATATGCACAATGTCTTCAATGTTCACTGTGCAAAGTGTCAGAACAGACAAGCGCAGCTGTAACGCCACAAGGGAAATCTGTGCTAACTTAATCACACCTCAAACACTAGGAAAAGTTAAACCTGTCTCTTATCTGGCAGCAAAAGGTTTGGATTCAGATTTTGGAAATTAGTTTGATAAGCATTACAGTTTTGGTCTTAAATACAACGTAAAACTCCACCGTAAAAGGAAATAAACTGGGCTAAAACCCAATATATGTCTCCGGGGGGGCCAATACTGTGAAGGTCACGATGTAGTTAAGGTCACGTTTAGCCATCTTTTAATAGGACTGCATTGGACTCACTTTTCTAGCTGCTGTGACTGCTTTAGGACTTATCTGAAGAAAAAAAGCTAGTATACTAAACCAGAGTGAGATCAGAGGAGCTCTTTACACGTAGACCATGGATCACTGTAATGGATCATAAAGGGATGTAAATTAGTTAACCCTTCACACACACACTTTTTGCAAAGATAAAACTATTTGGTAACACTAAGTTTTCTTGTATCTTATGCATTGCACACGCTTCCTCAGTTATATCAGTCCACAGAGCAGCACAAGAAATGCCAAGTGATAAATCCCCAAAAATCAGAGCATCTTAAGCCTTTTTCTCTTTCCTCTTCTTTCGGCCAGCCTGGGCGCCTTTCTGTGCCGCCTTCACCAAGCCTTTGAACTGGCCTTGCATCTTTACCTGTTTCCTGAAAACAGAAGAGACACCAGATCAATACATAAAGTACAGGAGGGAGGTTTATGTCAAATAAGAAAACAGAACAAGAGATCATAATCTAGTCCTAAAGGGTCAGAAACCTAGATTTAAATTTTACTTTACTAGGAGGGTGGTACATGGAACAGCCTCCCATCAGAAGTGGTTGAGGCTAATACAGTGAGGGGATTTAAACATGCATGGCACTGGCATACGGCTCCTCAATCTAAGGCGAGTCTGAGAATGGATTAAGGTTTGAGTCTTTACATCGGGGAGAAAGGGGCAGACAATGGTTCCTACCTGCTGTCATTTTTATTTTTTACCCAAATTTTAGGTTTCTAAGACTCAAAATGTCTAAATCTAATCTCTATACATTTCACACATAATTTAATTACCGTTGGTGAGTAAAGTTTGTCTCATACAGCCACTCCAATAAGAATACCTGAAGCATGCCTCACAAATGGTGGTAGAGGGCCTCCAAAAACAGACAAATCTAGGCTTCATTGCCAATTTTTCTCTTGGTAGGGATAGTATGCGTTGCTTAATGAAATGACTCAAAGGTCAAAATATCCCTGCTGGCTATAAGAACAGGGGCTTTTAAAACTATGGGGATTGCTAAGGTCATGTTGTAACCAAACTTCCATGTGTCACCAAAAAAAGACCAACAATTCAGGGTTTAAAATAAACGCGTGGCATTGGTTGATATCTGGCACTCGATATAAGAAATGTACATATTTACCTTCTGTTCAGCTTGGCTTTGTTTAGGGGGATATAGGCGTATGGGTCGTGTCTGCCTTTCTGCTTTACATCCCCTTTTCCTTTCTGGAAAGAGAAAAACAAAGTCTGAGACAAGCAAATACTCTTACACATCATTCCACGGGTGATCTATAAAAATTGGCATGCAGATGAGCTCGCAGGAATGTTAATGTGTTTGATAAGCTTTTAATAAGCTGGGAGCACAGAGTGTTCATCCTGCATTACTTCTCAGGAATCAGAAAACCAATAATGATTTGGGACAAGGGGTTTGTTTACCTCCAGCTTGAAGCTGCACCTGGGGCATTACTATTTATAATCCTCCTATCTTTCCCAGAGTCCATTACTAATTCCAAATTAACCCCTTCAGGACCGGGATTTTAATACTAACGTGTCGCTAAAGGACCGGAGCCGTTTTTGTGTTTTTGCCATGTCTTTCTTCAACTGTAATTTCTCTCTTACCAATTGGTGCACCCACACAAATCATATATTGTTTTTTTCAGCACAAGTAGGGCTTTCATTTGAAACCATATTAAGCTGGGTAGTACATTGTTTTGTTTGAAATAAACTGGAAAAAGTGGGGAAAAAATGAAAAAAACGCATTTTTTTACAGATTTGTATACATACAAATTGTACACACATTGAACCAATGGGAAAAAATTATCCCAAATATATTCATTAAGTTGTCCTGATTTGGAAACCACCCAACATGGCCAGGATTTTTATCTATTTTGACCAGTATAGGGCAAATATTGCAAGGCATGCATCACGTTTTTGAAATGTAATTTTTTTCAAATTTGGCATGGTAGTCTAATAACTGCAATAGTTGTCACAGATACTGATTATCCCCCCAAAATTATATGTTTATGAAAAGTAGATAAGTCAAGGTGTACAACTAGGGTCATTTTGACACTTTTCAAACAGGGATTTTATCGCCAATTGCTGCCAAATTTTGAGGTATTTTTATACTGTTTTGGTTTTTTTGCATATGTTGCAATGTTGCTTTAGATTTTATATTATATTTTGTATAGAATATGTGCAACTGCAGAAAAAAACACCAAATTGTGTTCACCAACATCCCCCGGTTCCAACAAGGCCTCACATGCATGGTTCATGCAATTTTTGAGGAAGCTATGAGGGCAAAACTGGAACATGCGCATTTTCGTTTTCACATTTGGAATTTTCAGAAATTGGTTTCCTGGGCCCATATCCCATTTGGGACATTTTGGAAGCCCCCCGCTGTAAATTACCCCATAAAAGTATATATTTATGAACAGTAGACAAGTCAAGGTGTTCAACTAGGGTAGTTTTGACAGTTTTCAGCTAGCCATTTCTTCACTGATGTCTGCCAAACTTTACAGGGAAATTATTTTATTGCGTTTTTAACGCATACATTTCAATGTTGCACTGAATTTCTTGCACACCATAAGTGCAACAATGGAAGAAAACACCACATTTTGTTCACCAACATCCCATGATTCCAACAAGGCCTCACGTGCATGGTTCATGCATTTTATGAGGAAGCTGGAACATGTGCATTTACATTTTTTTAAATATTTTTTTCCATCAGATTACTTGTAAGTGACAGGTTTAGGCCGCTGACATCAATCAGGGAGACCGATCAATAATCAGCGACTTAAAATGTCACCGACAAGTGATCTGGTAATAATTATGATTATTTCATTTATTGATAATTTGTGTTTTTTCATAATTACCCTAGATGACCCCTCTCTCTATGTAGAGCAGGGTCATCCGTGGGCTGCCATAATGATCCGATCACTCCTATTGGCCAGGAGCGATCTGATCAGCCCAGCCCAGCCCAGCATTTGACCTGGAAGCACCCTGGACTTTCAGGTCAGTGCTATTTTTTTTTTATTATTATTATTATTATTTTATTAATTTTTTTTAATTTTTATTTTTTTATTATTATTATTTTTTACATTTTTTTTTTAACTCTTTCAATGCTGATGCTCCATTGAAGCACAGCATTGACTGATATTTAGTCCCCACAAGCTTGTGGGGACTAATATTAACCCCTGCAATGCTGCGATGGGGGTCATACACAATCGCAGCATTGAAGGGGTTAATTGAGGAAGAGGGGGGGTAGGGGTTAACTGAGGAAGGGTGGGGGGGTCTGGTCTCCACACTCATGTGGAGACCAAAGAACCCTGTCTCCCTGTCCCTGAAGCTGCCTCTGGCAGCTGGGACACAATCTCCAACAGACTGATCAGGACTTCTGGGGGCTCGTTTTTGCTGTTGCTGGTCTGCCTGGGTTCCCAGGCAGACCACCAGCAGCAGAGCCCCCTACAAAACGGGAATTAACCCCTTCAATGCCGCGATCGCGGCATTGAAGGGGTTAACGCTGCACTGCCGCTCTCATGGAGCGATCAGGCAGCAGGGGGGTGTTGGATCAGGTCCCCACACTTGTGTGGGGACCCATTCAACACCCCCCCCCCTTCCCTGAAGCTGCCTGTGGCAGCTGAAACCGCGATTGCAGATTTTTCTGCAATCGCTGTTTCTGCCTACAAAATCACTCCGTGGGAGTGATCGTAGGCTTGGGGGCGGGCTTAGACAGGCTGTGCTGTCTGCCCAGGAGTCCTGGGCAGACAGCTGCAGCAGCGCCCCCACGATCACCGCGATTGTGGTGATGTGGGGGCGTTTTTTGGAGGAGACGTACCTGGTACGTCCCGGTCTACCGGTGACTGTTAACCAGGAAGTACCAGGTACGTCCCGGTACTGAAGGGGTTAATCCTATAACGCATGGCGCCTTAAATACTTTCAGGGGCTTCCGTTTCATGCACTGTAAAATGTTAAGCTTTCTCTACAAGTTCACTATGTCTGGCAGCTCTAAATCCTCTTTACGTCTGTTGACTTATAATTACTGCCTTGAATTTAAAGTGTGTGGGGGGGTTTTTTGTATTGTAAGACACAACCTTAAGAAATGTAGATAGAACTACTTTTGACCTCTAATTCCAGTTAGGACCTGCAATGTTTTATGTGGCGCTGGTTACTTTGCGTGAAAGTATGTAACTATATTATTTAAACAAAGACATTTAAACATTTTGAGTGTTTCTATTCTAGTCCACTGTGCTGTTCAAATACCGTATTTGCTTATTTATAAGATGACCCTGATTATAAGACGACCCTTAAAAAGCCTTAATATAAGGCTACCTTATAAGAAAAAAAGTTTATTTCCTTTTATTTACCACTCTGCCCCCAGATATGCCTTTTAACCCCCTACATGCCACTCTGCATCCCTGACATGCCTTTTAACCCCCTATTTGCCACTCTGCCCCCAGATATTCCTTATACACCCCCTATATGCCACTCTGCCACCCTGATATGCCTTTTAACCCCCTACATGCCACTCTTACTTAGCCCCCACATGTCCTGACTTACTGATGCATCCCTAGACTTGTCCCCTGGGCTTCAGATTCTCTGGTAGAGCCGGTGGAGGTCTGTATGATGCGCACAGATAACCTCCGCTACTTCTGGCCGGCACCTCCGCCGGGGCTTCTATGACTGAGCACCGGAAGGTCATGTCACGCCGATGCTCCTTCAAAGAAGCCCCGGCGGAAGCAGAGGTTGTCTGTGCGCCACCCGCAAACGTTCACCGCCTGCGGGATGCGCACATACAACACCTGCTGCTACAGGCACTTCTGCCGGGGCTTCTATGGTGGAGCACCGGAAGGTCACGTGATGCCGGCGCTCAGTCATAGAAGCCCCCAGAGGAAGTGTCGGAAGTAGCAGAGGATGTCTGTGCGCATTGCACAGACCTCCATGGGCTGTCCGAGAGGAGGATCCAGGTCCCCTGCGGGGGGATCTGGATCTCAGTCTTGTAGTCAGACCTCTGAGGAGATGACCTTGAATATAAGACAATGGTTATTTTTCATAGCAAATACGGTAATACCTTCCTTGCTCCGAGACATACAAAATAAATCTGCTTGCTATTCGAGAAAGAAGAACTATAAATATGCAGGCAGACTGCTAACGGTACCTTAGATTTGTAATTTGTTCCTACGTCAGTCTTTTTAGACAGCGGCCTGTGTATTCCGGCACCTCCAGCTGAAATAAAAGCACATAAGTTGGGGAAAATGGCGAAAATAGTAATTTTACTTACCGTAAATTCTTTTTTCCTTAGTGTAGTGTCAGTACCACGGGGTGCCGCTCTTCCTGGGACAAGGACCTAGAACCGAAGAGGTTAAGATACCTCCTAACCCCTCCTACTCCTCCCTATAAGAGCCCCGGCAACCCTCATACCTCCAGAAAATACCAAGAAACACAAGATAGCTTGCAAAAAAAATAATTTTAATACAAAATGCACAGGGAGGGATATATGTACTGACACTACACTAAGGAAAAAAGAATTTACGGTAAGTAAAATTACTATTTTTCCCGTCGTGTAGTGTCGGTACCACGGGGATATAGCAAGATGACCCCTCCTGGGTGGGGAAAAAACGGTCACGAGGTAACTGCCTGAAGCACCTTACGCCCGAAGTCAGCATCAGAGGAGGAGAAGATGTCTAGCCGGTAATGCTTGATAAACGTGTGAAAGGAAGACCAAGTAGCTGCTTTGCATATTTCTTCTGGAGATGCCGAAGACCTTTCAGCCCAGGATGTGGCCATAGCTCTGGTGGAGTGAGCAGTAACGCGGGATGAAAGAACCTGACCACTGAGAGAGTAGGTTAAGCGAATAGTGTCGGAAAGCCATCGAGATATCGTGCGCTTGGAGGCCGCATTGCCTGTGGATCTACCAAAATAATTAACAAACAATTGATCCATGGAGCGGAAAAAGGCAGTGCGGTCTATATAAATCCGTAGAGCTCTGCGGACGTCTAAAGTGTGCCAGAGTGATTCTTCCGGAGTTGAAGGAGACGGGAAGAAAGAAGGCAAAATTAATGGCTGATTGACATTAGCTGCAGAGATAACCTTGGGCAAAAAGGAAGGTTTAACATACAGGACGACTTTATCTTGGTGGAAAATAGTAAATTCTGGAGCCGCTGAAAGAGCCTGAAGTTCACTGACCCTCCTCGCTGAGGTAATGGCTACCAAAAAAGCCGTCTTGAGGGATAAAAATTTTAGAGATACCTCTTCCAAAGGTTCGAAAGGTTCAGAGCAGAGTGCTTGGAGGACCAACGACAAATCCCAGGAGGGAAAATGCGAACGTCTGGGAGGCCGTTGAATGATGGCAGCCTTAAAGAACGAGAACTTGGGACGCCAACTCAGACAGGAGAAAATGACTCAGGGCTGAAACCTGTCCCTTAAGCGTCGAGACTGTGAGACCCGCTGAAAAACCTTCCTGCAAAAAATCCAGAACAGAACTTGTGGGGGGAGAAGAGAAATCCAAACCTTTGGAGACACACCAGTGGAGAAATTTATTCCAGACTCGAAGATAAATAGTGGACGTAGATCTTCGTACTGAACCCAAGAGGATTTCTGACATAGAATTGGAAACGCCTCTGCTCTGGAGGATCATCCTTGCAGCAGCCAGGCCGTCAATCTGAACTGCAGAAGAACATCCTTGGACAGGTTCTTGTTTTCCAGAAGATGGGAGGAAACTGGCAGCTCCCATACTGAAATCGCCATACTGAGCAGCTCCGAAAACCAACTTCGATTCGGCCAATAAGGGAGAATAGCTAAAACCCTGGCTCTGTCTACCCGAATCTTTAGGAGGATCCGAGGAATCATGGCTACTGGAGGAAACACATAAGCCATCTTGAAAGACCAAACCACTGACATTCCGTCTAGCAGGGGGGGATTGTCCTGCCTGTAAAGGGAGGCGAAAACTGGCAATTTCCTGTTTTGTCTGGTCGCCATAAGGTCTATATCTGGTAGGCCGAATCTTTGAACTAGGAGAGAAAAAATGCTCTTGTCCAGGGACCAGTTTGCTTGGGAGCAACGAGATCTGCTGAGATCGTCTGCCAGACAGTTGTCTACTCCTTTGATATGTGTCGCTGCTAAATCCTCCAGGTTTCTTTGGGCCCAGCGCATGAGATGGTCTGAAAGGTCCTGTAGCCTTGGAATTCGGGTGCCACCCTGTCTGTTTATATATGAGACTGTGGTGGCATTGTCGGACTGGATTCTCACAGCTTTCCCCCGTAATCTTGGACCGAAGGTCTTGAGTGCCAGGAACACAGCTTTCAGTTCCCGAAAGTTTGATGATTGGGCTTGATCGATTAAGGACCAGCTGCCCTGACTGCAGAGGTCGAGTAGATGAGCTCCCCAGCCTACCTTGGAGGCATCCGTTGTGAGGGTGACCCAATGACGTGGTAGAAAAGATCGCCCTTGGGTGAGGCGCTTCTTCGCTTTCCACCAATTCAGCCGGAGTAAAACCTCCATGGATACCGTGAAGGTAACATCTAGATCCTCCGGTCTCCTGGACCACTGTTGTAGGATGTCCCATTGCAGGGGTCTCAACTGTGCTTTGGACCAGCTTACTGCCGGAATACACGCTGTAAGACTGCCTAGGATACTCATAGCCGACCTGAAGGAAAGGGTTGGATTTTGTTGCAGAAAGGAAACCTGATTCTTTATCTTCTTGATCTTGGAGCGCGGGAGATAAAGTCTCGAAGAGACGGAATCCACTATGAGCCCCAGAAACTGGATCTTCGTAGTTGGAATCAGGTTGGACTTTCTGTAATTTATGATCCAGCCGTGTTCCCCCAAGCATCGGGTCGTAAAGCTGAGATGTGCCCGGAGCTCCTGAGAAGAACTTGCTTTTAGCAGCCAATCGTCTAGATAAGGGACGACTGTGATCCCCTCTTTCCGTAAAGCCGCTGCAATAGGAGTTAAAAGCTTTGTGAAGATCCGAGGAGCTGACGACAGGCCAAACGGGAGAGCAGTAAACTGGAAATGACGAACTCTTGTCCCGACTCTTATGGCAAACCTGAGATATTTCCTGGAGGCTATGGCGATAGGCATCTTTTAGGTCTAACGTAACCATAAGGTCCCCTTGTCTCAACAGGCGGGTAACTGTGAGAATGGATTTCATTCTGAAATGACGGTAAGGAATACACGCATTGACTTTCTTTAAATCCAGAATTGGACGGAAGGACCCATCCGGCTTTGAGACCAGGAAGAGACGGGAATAAACTCCCTGAAACTCCTGATTCTTTGGAACAGGCTCTATGACACCCTTTTTTAGAAGGGTAAGGCTTTCGGCAAACAGTGCTGAGTTCTTCACCTGAGAGGGGTAAAACGAAATCAGGAACAGAGGACGAGGAAAACTGGAAAACTTTATCCTGTACCCGTCCGCAACGATCCTGAGGACCCAGGAATTGTTTGTGGTTTGTCTCCATTTTGGTAGGAACCATTGCAGACGACCTCCAACACCGTCAGAACTTCCTACCCTCTGGTTTCTTAGGGTGTTCCTGAAACTTTCTCTCGTGTTGTTTACGAAAGGCTTGAGTCTTGAAAACTGGTTGAAAAGGCCTGGAAGGTCTATACTGGTATCGTTTGTTCCATCTGCTTTTTCTATCCTGAGGAAGTGCCTTTTTAGTATCAGACATGTGTCTGATCAGTTCCTCCAAGGAAGAACCGAATAGCTTGGTTCTTTCAAAGGGCAGTTCGCATAGAGTAGATTTGGAGGCAGTATCTGCTGCCCAGGAACGTAGCCATAATGCCCTTCTGGCAACGGAAGACAAACCCATGTTACGGGCTGAAAGCTTAAGGCCCTCTTCTGCAGCTTCCAGCAGGAAGCTATTAGCCAGTGTCAGGTTTTTAAATAGTTTAGACAAACCTTCATCCATAGATTCTGAAAGACTGCCCTCTAAGGACTGCAACCAGACACCTTGCGCTTTAGCCACAGATGCGCTAGACAACGCCACTTTACACTGGAACCCAGATGATTGGTAAACCCGTCTGCAAGACGTTTCTGCCCTCTTATCCATAGGATCCTTAAGACCAGCCACTTCACTAATGGGAATGGTCGTACGTTTGTGGGATTTAAGTTTAACGGGTTCCACAGGTGTAGCTGCTGCTGCCTTAAACGTTTCAAACGTTTGCGCTAGGTTGTCCTGGAACCAACCTAAAAAAGACTGCATGTCTTTTTGTTTTTCTTTTGCCAAACTCTCAGCGGAGCAGGTATTGCAAAATTTCTTCTTACAACCATCCGGCAACGGAGTGGCACATTCAGTGCACGATAAATGTTTGGTTTTAACCACAGCCTTTTTTGGAGCAGGTGGAAGAGATTTCTCTTTATCCGGCTTATCTGGAGAAACCGGACCAGACATCCAATATAAAACAGAAAAAAAAAATAAAAAATTTTTAGTAGAAAAAATACAGGGCAGAGGATTTGACCGGGTAAGATTAACCAAATCCTACCTTACAACTCCTCAATCCGTGTGGGGGGGCTGGTGACACGGAAATCCCAGTGTTGACAAGCTCCTCTGCTGTCAGACTGGGCAGCACAGCTATATATATGCGAAAACCAGTTAGTTTTCGCGCCCTGAACAAGAGAAACTGAATCACGCATGCTCAATAGCGTGTCAGTACTCTTGGTGGAACGCAGCGCCCTCTGGCGTGCGTTCCACCGCTGTGCGCATGCTCCAATCCTGCCGGCATAAGAGCGCGGCGTCTAAACGGCTCCGTAACGTCCGCCGATGCGGACGTTACTCCTCGCTCTGCTCACCACCCGGGGAGCAATCGGAGGGAACCCCCGGACACAACCCGTGTGCCCCACCAACGAGAAACAAGGAACCAGGTCCGTCCCTGACAAGGGACAAGGAAAAAACTGGAGGTATGAGGGTTGCCGGGGCTCTTATAGGGAGGAGTAGGAGGGGTTAGGAGGTATCTTAACCTCTTCGGTTCTAGGTCCTTGTCCCAGGAAGAGCGACACCCCGTGGTACTGACACTACACGACGGGAAAATATTAATTGCTTGTCAATGGTTAAACAGTAGTAGGAAGTAGAAGCACATGGATTGATTTTACAAACCTCTCCTAATACATAAAGGAATACATTAAAGGAATGTAACAAAGAATGTGCTATAAACCGCCAGGCACCTGTCACTGCCGGCTCATTCCCTCTCCTACACAATCCTCTTAATGGAGCCAAATGCACATGTTTAATGCCGGCCATCACTAGATGGCTTTAAAGAAAACACATCCCATACAAAAACGTATAATTTAAACTATAATTCAACATGTCTACATCATTATATCAGACAAACACCAAGCATTAAATGTATATTTTTAAAAATGGGTTTTGTTGAACAAATGCATGTTTATTAGCCTGAAGCTCAATGTCTAAATATCCTAATTACCTTTGTATTGTGATGATTTTTCCACAGCCTCATCATCATCATTATTATCTTCTCTAAAGCGCTTCTTTTGTGCTTTTTTCTGCGAAAACAAAACAATTTTTCCCCTAAGAAAATTCAACAAAAGACTGGATGGGTAACTTAACCCAGGGTCAATAAAAAGAGGGGGGTCAGGGAATTAAGAGGGTTAAAGCAACAGTGCCTTTATTTGATCACAAAGTTGTCAATCAACCAAGTTAAGATATATAGTAACCCTGACGCAGAACTTACAGTCCGGATTCCAACTTCCTGCATAAGATCCGCCATCTCTTCATCCACTCCTTCTAAAAAGTAAAGCGAGTGAAATACTAAATGACAGTCTTAGAGAATGTTCATTCATCAGTGTTCATTTTTATGTATAACTCCAATTGGAAAGCACTGTAGTGTTGGCGCTATAAAAATAAATATTAATAATGACTTACATTCACCATCAGGTAGTTTTGAGTTGTCATTTTATATGACAAAATAAAAGGACAATATTGTCTTAACATTGTTTCATGCGGGTTCTGCACTTGGGATGAGGAGTGTAGATACAGTATAGATAGAGTGGGGGAATACAGTTTGTAGACATGCAAGACAGCTTTATACAGTGAAATAAACCCCGAGTATATGGTTGGATAAATGGGACTTTATGGTATAATCCAGAGCTACAGGCAGAACTTAAATTTAAGATGGTCGGATGGACCTGCACAGACACATTATGAGTTTCCATATCTGTATAAAAAAAGCACCCAACTCTTCAAGTACCTGAACTATTAACTACACACCTTTTGATTTCTCTTCCTCTGCTTCGTCATCTGGGATTATAAGACGTCCGTCTGCGCTGGTTTTAAAGTCATGCTGTAACTTGCTGGACTTAAATTCTGGTTTTGTGGCTGTAAGTCAAAGACAACAAGGTTTACCGCACACTATATTTGAGATTGTTGAGATTGAGAGTCTCAGTTATTCTCATATTGTTAGAAAAAGTCCATATTCATGTATTACCGCGCAACCAACATATAAGAGATGCGAACAAAAAAAAAAAAAAAAATAATAATAATTTTGCAACAAACGTGGCCTTAGTGAAGATGTATTGATCGAGAACAAAGATAAGGTTTCGATCCGGAGGATTATTGTCCAGCCTTGATCCTGGCTTCCTTTGCAGTCAGGGCAGGGTCTGCCTCGGCACCCTAGTCCTCTTATTCATAGTCCACGAGGAGTGTCTCAATCTTGTACCCGATTAATTTAAAAAAAGGCATATTTTTGTATCTCAATTTGTGTTTCAAGTCACTACAGTACAATCACTATTGCTTACCCAAGACTCTCTGTGCTGCGTTTGGATCAAGGAAGTTAAGAGGCTCATCTTCCTCTCCCTCCTTTAACCAAGCACTTGTCTTCTGCCTGACCTGCTTCTTCTGTTTCTTTGTTGGCTTCTCATCCTCATCATCTTCATCATCTGTATCTGCCAAGAGGTCTTCTATACTGTATTAAAAATAAACGAATAAGCATATTCTACAGTTGCAGTTACCAACATTCCAAGCAACTGAAAAGGGCTACATTAAGGTAAAAACATCTATTTATCAACAGAAGAAAGGCAAGAAAGTAACCAGACATAATACAGAGAGTACATTCCGAAGAGCTCAATGACTCTAGATTGTCACGTGTCCTGTGAAATCAAATATTTAACTGATAAATCCCTCAGGTTTCCGCTTTTGGCATATACTCAGATATGCACAGGTTTTAGTGACATGAGAACATAAGCACAGGCGAAGTAGATTTCCCTATGACACCCCTATGGTAGGGAGCAGAAATAGACGTACCCGTCTCCTTTGGGTTTTGCAGCCTTGTTGTCGTCGTCATCTTCGTCCTGTGATGCCGCCTCTTTGATGGCTTTTTGTTTCTTGTTCTTTGCCTCCGCCTTGCGTATGTTCACCAAGACTTTGTGATACTCCTCTGGGAGCATGCTTTTCACCAGCTCAAACCTACAGACGTTCACAAATAATGAAACATGCATTGAGGACAAAACCAGAAGGAGGACACGGCGTGACCCACCGTGCTCAGCCATCCCTCCAAGGAGCTACCTCTTCTCACTATGCATCCTCTGCGCTTGGCGCTAGGACATGATGTCATGGCAAACAGGAAGACATACTATGGCGTCTCCGTAGCCTAAATGGTCAGGTTACAAGATAGATAATTAGCAGCGCCCCACCACCGATACCTCAACGAGAATATCTGCCCAAGGCAATGTGGGCACCGGGGCTGCCTCCCCAACCCTGCCCCTGATGCTCTAGGCCTAATCAATCTAGACCAGAATATACTACTGCCCATTTGACGTTATTTTCTATTGTCTAAGTAATCCTTGTTCTGTAGTCATTTTAGGACTTCTTACCCAAACTTCCGGATAAATTTGGTGAACATGTTCCGGAGTTTTACGCGGAAATGACGCCTCATATCACTGTTTATATTTCCAATCGCCTCCAACTGCAAATTAGAAAAAACTTTTTAGAAAAACAACCATTTTTCCGTATAATTTATCTTTAGGATTGAGTACAATTCAATGTGTATTCTTTAATGAATAAAGGTCAGTTCTGCACTAAAGTTCTGATGTCATCATAATTAACTTTTTCTGTGGTTGCTTTTACTGCCCAGAGGACTATTGGGTTTGAACAACACGCATGGACGTTTTGCTTGTAGGAGAGAGAAGAGAAGAGAGATGTGAGACATTCTTTTAAACACTTAAAAGGAGGAAAAATGTTAAAACAAGAAACTTTAATCTAAAACTAGAGGATCTGAGGCTTAGATGAAATGTAAGGGAGTTTTACTTTACTGAGAAGGCGGTAGATAAATGGAACAGTGTCACAGTGAAAGTGGTAGAGGCTAATATAGTCACGGAATATTACTGAAGGAGATTATCCAGGTTATTACTGTTCCAAGCAATTGATGCAGACCAGGGGTCCCTTCTCACCATTGTAGATTCTCCATCGTCTGGCACTTGCAATGAAGATTAGCAATCCCCTAAATACTAACATACCATGTGCTGATCTCTGCCCAAGAGGACACTTTAAGAAACCAAAGCTCCAATAGGTTTTAAGGCAAACTAAAACATGACCCAAATATCATTGAGCTGTTGATGGAATTTGATGAGACCAGAACAGTTAAACTCTATAGAAAAATCCTCTCTGTGGTGCATCCTAATCTATTAAGAATTTCTATAATAGAAGATAGATTTAAAAGGACAAATAAGGGAGGGAGCAAAAAAAAAAAGTACCCACCATCATCTGCACATGCTTGGAGAGAACGGTCATATCCATCATGAAGATAACAACCTTAATGAAACCCAGAGCCGCTTTCACCACTTCACGTGTCTTTGAGATGAGGAGCAGGCACACATTCTCCAGCAAGTGCTCAATAACCCCCACTCCCATCTGATCTGTTAAGAGAAGAATTAAGAAAATATAGACATTTGCCAGAAAAGATAACTGGAGCATCGTAGGGGGGGGGGGGGGGGGAATAAAGGAGACAAAACCAAGGGTGAAAAATGTAAGCCAATAACTTTGTATCCTGCGACTGGTGCTCTGGAAGAGGACACCTATCATCCTCATTAAGCCCAGAGAGACCATAGAACATAAGTGCTCTAACCACACTAGTGGCAACAAACAGTTAAAGGTGCAAATAAATACAATTTCACAAGCCATCGCATTATGGGTTATACAAACCAGAAACGTAAAGTCTTATTCGCACACATTCTTGCAAACGTAACATACAATTCTAAAGAATACACAATAAACTGCAGAGGTTCTGCTGAAAGAGACCTCACTCTATTGTGTGTGCATCACGGCTCAGATCGTCGCTACAGACGGGTTTCCGGGAATTAGCACCAGCGATTCACCCCCTAACACTTCCGTCTAGTCATCTTTCAATAATAATTGAAATTTATGGAAATTGCGTTGCCCGCACAAACCCACCGACTAACCTTGAGTTTGATTAATAAATGCATAACTTACTCATAAATGTGTTACTATTCAACTCTACAGCACCATCATATAAGCAGTCCTCCCTAAAGAAATAAACACCTTTTGTGTAGCAGAGAACGAGGGTGATCGTTCACCATTAATATCTCACCTTTGAACTCAAACAGCAGTCTTGTAAGTGTAAGCACAGCACAACTGATCATCGTGACTGAGCCGGTCAATCCAGCATAGACAACGGCCAGGTAGCACTCCATAGCCTCTGCCAAAGGAACATTAAACAGAAGAGTGTAACATAACAACCTTCATACACGTACACAACAAAACAAATACATACTTACTATGGCTTAACTTACAACCTGAACATGAAGGTATAAAGTACTGTATTTAGATAAAACAAATTATCATACACACATTTCATTGCGTAAGTAACAACTGCTTAACAGAAAACAGACGTTCACTAGACACTATGGGTCACCTTTCTGGTCTTCCCTGAAGCGCAAGAAAGCGTGTCCTATCTCTGCCAGCAGAGTATACGCGTTCTTCCGAGCTCCTACCGACACTTCTTTGGTACAGATCATTACCTGTCGAATATTGTCAAAATAAATTTCCGTTTGTCAATGATCCTCAGTGTAAAAGTGCGATGAGAAAACATTTTGAGGCCAACCACAACACGATCTGAAGGTTATCTACGTTCACCTTTTTTGTAGTGAACTATATCTCCCTCAACCCTCAGATAACCAAATAATCAACAAACTGGTGACTTCCAAAGGCAAAACGGTGGTTACATGCGCTCTCTTATTCCAGCTAAAAGGATATCCTAGCTTAGATGCTTCTGCAATCTGAATCATATGGATAAAATAAAAACTCTAAAGGCTATCTAAATATATATTTCTCACGTGCCAAAATCACAATATGTAAATTGACAAAAAGTGCTATTCATGCCAGGATACAGAATAAAAAAATACAGTGCCAAAAACAGAAGTATTGGTATTTTCCCTCGTTTTCCTTTTAACATTTATATGTGAAGCGCACAAGGACTTGTTAGAAGCAGTGCAGGCACTTTTATGGCAGAGTTTGGTTTAAAATTGGGATTAGGCTGTATTCATAAATAAAAGGCTAGCTGAGAAGTAAAAGGCTTTATGGGGTATATTTACACCAATTCCTTAACGTGATGTGGACCCTCACCTCTGGGATAATTGAGGCTATGAATTCTTCATGATCGGCTCCAAGCTGCTTCACAATGTGGATCAGGCATTTCAGACGCGGCTGCCAGCGGGGAGAATTAAAAGACAAAGGGTAAGACAGACCAACAACATTCACGGATGATTGAAAATGGAAGAATTAGAAACAGGGGGAAAAAAAAAGGAACTTTCTGTTGATTTGTGAAACCTGTGAACACTTCAATTATTTTTATGTGTTCCGCATTACAAAACAATTTGGGCACCAGCTCACTTGAATTTATAATCTTGCTATAGCCAGATCACATTTAAAGTTTTTTTGAAAAGAAGAGCTGTGGATGTGAACACTGGTCTCCCAGCAAAATATATTTGGGGGCCGCCAAAAAAAATAACCTATAACATTATCTCGTTTTACCCTTTTCGCTGGCGATGAAGCACTTTTCAGCGAACCCAGCAGAGTCTTCTTAAGATCTTCAAGGTTGATATTCACAAACTCTTTACAGGGAGGTCTTTCCCCTCCACAGATCTCTTCCAGGACCCTGTATGCTTTCTTCTGCATGCTGTGGTTTTTATCCTGCCAATGGACCACAATCCGTCATCAAAATAGCCAAGCATACAGTTGATAGATACATTTTATTGGAGTATACTTACCTCCAAGTATGGCAGAATGGTCTGGTACACCTTGGTCATGGAAACTTGATCAGCATAGGGGACCATGGCCACAATGAGATCCAGCATGTACAACCTACACAGAAAGAACGGATATGCATTCAAGATGCCCTAAATCCCACTTATTTCTGTGTCTCAGTACTAAAAATAAATATCCAAAGCAGACTTAGGTTTTACCTTGTGGTTTCTGAATCATCTGCTTCAGTCAATTTGCTGCTTGCTTTTTCCAAGAAATTGCTGACCATCTGCAAATATTTAAAATAATTCAGTATTCAACATTGTTAGGGATATTAATGAGACAAAGTAGGCAAAACCAATATTTTCTCACACACGCAAAATAACGACGCTACCAAATATTGTAGTACCACATCCACAATATTAATTTAAGGAGATACCCTATATTTTATCTCCGATCCTAAATTCTTTCAGATCGCCGAAAATTATAATTCAAATTAGATATATATCGCCATGATAGTCAATCAAAAATATTATTTATTGTGAATACAATTTATAAAATATATATATATATATGAGTCACATAGTGCATAATATAAAACACAAAATTCTTAAAACATGTCAAAAATGAATCAATTCAAATACAGTATATTATCGATAGTTATCAATATGAATTGGTATTTTATGAGTTTAACACACAATTAATTTCCAGTCCACTCAGCAACAAAAAATTGATAATAATCAGGGCAGTAATAAAGATATCACTACCTCTCTAATATTAGTTCAACTAATATAACAAATTAACAATAATTTAATTGTGTCTAAGAGTATTAGTGAAGTTCCTAATAGATGCAAATAATGTCAAACTTCATCTATAGGTAAAAATACCTTTTCATTATTGTTATTATCACGGGTTATAAGCTGCAGTCTCACAAGCCGTCATATAAAATAATGCAATATACTATTTCCCAGAAACAAGGAATTCTATATGAAGACGACAAAATTCATCTCTATTCAGAATAATAAAACAATTACAATTACCACCACTTGTTGCTGTTGTCCAACTGGTCCTTGTAGAAGTTAATCCAGGTTCAGTGGCAAGAAATTAAGTGGGAAAGAATATAACTTTCTACAAATTATATAGGTTAGAACTCAAAGTAACTCTAAGAGTGAAATATGGTGCCAGGATCTTAAGATTCCAATTCTCTGGGGTAAATTTGGTGAATAAGTCCGTCCGGGTCTGTCTATTTCAGGGTGCGATTTTTTTTCTTATTATTAAAGACATAAGCTTTTAAAGACAGGGCTTATTATCATAGCCTCCACCTTTTGATTGGAAAACGGTGGGTTTTACCCATTATAATTAGAATTTCTACTCATATTTACACCGTTGTAATTTCTTAATTTACCTGTGAGAGACGCTCTGGTCTAAGAATTAACTTAAAACCATTACATATGTGTTTGGAATTTATCCTTGGTCACCCTAATCGCCAAATGTTACTTCCTAGATAGAAACTCAGGTCTTGGTAGTCTTCCTATGTATCCCCCATTCCAAGTTACATTTCTAAAGATATGCAGTGTCTACTCCTTAACTTTCTCACGGAAGATAACATTAATTGTATCATATATATACACTGAAACATCATTATACATGAATACTCCTTTGTTCTCAATTATAGAGGGAACAAAGACAAAAAGAAATAATCACTATATGATTAAGTAAAATAAAATGGCTCTGACTCCATTTTGTGCTCATGAAATATATATATATATAATACATGTTTTCTGTGATAAAATATCTGACAACATTCATATAGACGCTAGAAGCCTTCAAACCTTTAACTAGTTTACTGTGAACATACAATGTAAAATGTTTCAGAAATATTACTCTGATGTTATAGAAAATAGATCGTTTCCAACTATCTAGTGTGCCATTCTTGCTCTTTTAAAAGCTCAATTTTTATTTGGTCTTATGTCTGGTCAGAACAGCTTTATGTATGTTGCAGGTACGTTTAAATTCCCTCACGTTATTAACCCCACCACTTCTGTTGTTCCACTTATCTACCACACTTTAAGTGAAGAACTTCAATACATGACAGTACCTGATTGTCTGTGATGGTGAGGTAAGCTTTGACTGTATCGAGTACCGGAAGTCTGTTTGCGGCTCCTTCTCCCGGTCCCGGCTGCTGGCTGTACACATTGAACAGAATGGGGAGAAAGTTCTTGGCAAACCGTGCCACCTCGGCTCTGTCGGCCTCTGTGTGTGTGTGGAAAGGGGGAGAATGGACAAAGATAAAATTAGCATTTTTTCGCTTATTTTATTTTACCAACATTAATCCCTTAGGATTTCAAAGACAACAAAGAGGTAAAAAGCCAGAATCCATAAGATGTCTTCTATGTCTAACCATTACCAATATGAGCCATGGCACTCAGCAGCTCTTAGTTCAAAGATTCACTCAAAGATAATCGATAATATACAGAAATAAACACTCTCTAATATGCTCTGAGCAATGCTCATCCACCAATTTACCAAGACATGTTTTTGGGTCAGTTTACCTGCTTCACAGCCCTTGCTAATGAGGGTGCGGAGAGCCTGGCAGACGGTGAGACGGAGGTCAGGTCGATCGCTGATTGCCATTCCTAGGTGGCGAGCAATGTTTTTAAAAGAGGTAGCAACATCGACTGGTTTGGTGCAGAACCCAGGGAGCATCGTCCACATCTACATATGATGGGGGAAAAAATATATGTATATATATTACACACATGCACATAACGGATTAATCCGTACACATATGGCATTCTTTGTAGACCCTGGAACTGTGGGCTTTACATCTTGAATATAAGACACCAAAGTTGTTCCTTCAGGAGAAACGAATGATCCATAACATAATAATAACATGCCTATAACTAAAAGAGGATTTACAGAACATTTGCTGTTATTAATGTGTGACCAACAGGCTTATTAATAATAATGGACAGCAACACGTAGGATTTGGGAAATGACAGACAATACTGATGACACCCCAAGGGGTTAAAACTTTTAAATGGCAAAATACAATGCAGGAGAATTACAAAGCCAATCATTCCTCAACCACATGAAAGAAGATGCAGATGAGTGAAGGCAATACAAATTATTGGTGGTCTTTGCTTACTTGCCACTGCAGAGTGTCATAAATTTTGGCTTCGAGATTTCTCCCCGCCTGGGCCAGTTCACCAGCTGAAAAAACAAAAAAAGAATCAGTTAGTGTGTTAGCCGACTCTCGTTTCCACTAGACACTTACATTGGGATAGTAGAACAGTACCCCTAACTCTTGACTTGCCCAACAAAATCCCCCTCAATGTACACACTTTGCTTGAATAAGTACTTTGTCTTGTTGTACCATTAACATTGGCAATTAAGCAACTACTGAAGACCCCAGAACCCATTGAAAGTACCGCAAGAGCTACACAAACACCATATGATGAGAACCGTGGCTTGAATGGGATTTGGTACATTCATAACTCCACAATAAAGAACTTCTCTTACTTCGATATCTACATATTATCTATTCAATGTACGTATACCACACGCGTGAAATCAGCTCATGCTCTCATGTACTGCACCCCAGTACGTTCAAAACAATCTTTGGAAATTACCTCGACTTTTCACTCTGGTGGCCAGAGGCAAGAAGTACCTCGTAAAAAACCCAAGCTCCGTGTTCTTCACGTGGTCTCGAATGACTGGTACGAGCCAGCTGCGAGGGAAGTCGCACTGCTCCCTGACAGGAAAACTGGACATTAGTATGGAAACATTTAACCCGATTTTTCTCAAACCTTCAGTCGTCCGGTCACATCACGTTCCAACAGATAAAACTAAGTCTTGCAGTGCAACAATATTTTTTGTTAATAATAAAACAAAGGTCTGTAAAAGTCACCCGTTACTCTAGATTGTAAGCTCTTTGAGCAGGCCCTCCTCACCTGCTGTTTCTGTTGGTCAAATTGTTATGTTACTTGTAATGTCCTGTCTACATACTGTACAGCGCTACAGAATATGCTGTATAAAATAATAAATAATAATAATACTCCCCTCACAATAAAGCCCAACTCCCATGTTTATATTCCTTTTCTTTAGAGTGTAAAGATTTTCGGAGATACTAAAATTGTAAATTATCGGCGCTATATAAATAAAAGAAATAATAATAATAGATACCAGGTAGTGACTAGTTGCCCTTGCCTTGTTCGCCTTCCCTGAGTTAATCATCTAGTGAGATAAGTTACATCTGCCAAAGGTATTAGACCCCAAAAGACAGGCTTACTCTGTGCCATCAATCTGTAGGGGAACGGCATTCAAGACAATTTCAGGTCCCATACTCTCCACAGCTGCCCCTATGGCCTGATCTAGATCCGCAGCATACGGGAAATGTGTCGAAACGCGCAGGTCAGCTAGAGACTGCAAACACTGCAAAAAAAAAAAAAAAAAAAAGGAAATTCAGTCAATTCTGAACAAAAGCACGGCAAGGGCAGTGATGGAGACTTCCACTGCAAAAGGCCAGTTCTTACTTTTTTCATAAATGGATGGCACTGCTTTCCAGCAACCTCAAAGAAAGTCTGCAACACCTGTAGGATGTAGGGCCAGGAAGCATGGAACTTGTACGTTAGACCCTCTTCAACAATCCTGGAAGAAGCACAAATTAGATTACCAAAAAATAATGATTAGATTTTAAAGAACAATAAGATGGTTTTGGATTAGGACACCAACTTATAATTAAAAGAAAAAAAATCTAATCAGTGAAATATAGGCTTACAGTTTTCCATGCCAATATTACCCACTTATTACTAATGCAATAATCTATGCAGCATTCCTTATTCATCAACGAGCATTAGGGACCGAAAATCTTCGTTAACATCAGCCCCCTTTAAAATTGCATGTTTTCCAAAGGCCCTTTGTCTAACCCCAGCTACGATCGTGTCTCAATGCAGGTGTGCCGAAGGACATGTTAAGTGTGTGGATTGTCGTCTTAAGTGGCAAACTAAACATAAAAGTAGTAGGACACTAGTATTACAGCGGTGTCACAATGTATTGTGCAAATATGGTGAGATCCTGCCCACCACACCTGTGATTTTTATCAATACTCTCGGCTGTGAGTTTGCCCGTATTAAATATTTCTCTCTCTGTATAGTTTTAGTATATTTCTCCAAACGCACTCACTTGAACATTTTAAAAACCAGCAACGCCGGTCCAGATGAAGGTGAAGGAGAGACTGTGCCGATGCTGCCAACATTAGCTGCGACACAATCTGTAAGGAGAGACTATAAAAAAAAAAGAGGGGAAAAGTCTCATGAGAGACAACATTTCTCACCTAATCAGTATTTGTTAAAAAGCTGGTATCCAGCACATTTTCATTCGGCTCTGCCGTTTACATCTCACATCTTTGGACTGTTACTTTATAATAAAATGTTAACACAAACCTTCAATGTTTTAGCGGCTGCAGACACAACCTGCACATGAGGAGACAAGAAGCAGTTCATGGATACGGTGAAGAGTCGTGGAAGGTGACCAAGGCAGAGTTCACCGTGCAACCTAAGATGAAACAAAAGTGTCAGAACGGGGACAACTCATCTACATAAATAGTTCAGTAAGTAAAGCAAGGCATTTCCTATCGCATTCAAAAGGTTTTGTTAAAAATGAGGTTCAGGGAATAAAATGTCCTTTACATCTTTTCAAACAGAACAGCATGAGCATTCTTAATGCAAAAAAAACCCCAAAATGACTGAAAAACAGCTTTCACATCTTTAACTCTGCTAATTCTATTCCGCATTGTAACCTTTTCACGCATGATGGCCACCTCTAGAACTTACGCTCGTGGAAAGGCTCAACACAACCTAATGTACTTGCCTCTATATTCGCCTTTCCTTTTCGCCCATGAAATACCAGGCATTTTTGATCTAGAACTGCAGCAATCTTTCTTGGAGGTGTATTAATTAAACAGGGAGTTAAGAGAAGTGTTAAGGATTTTAACCCAATATCACTCTGCATTATTAAGGGTTAGTGAGCTTCTCTTGCAGGAAGGACTGAGTTGACCTTCCATTATACAGTTAAAGTAGTAGATTTCTTAAAATCCATCTCATTAATTTAAGGACTCTATTAGCATCTTACCTAGACAGATTAATATGGGCTTTTTCCATGACAGCTAGCCAAGCCAGCAACGGCTGCAGATCATTCTCATTGGGCAGGTAGTCATACAGAGCCTGGAGAAAGAATTACAGAAGAGAATTTGGCACAAGACCTGGACAATACAGCCCCTCACCTTAAACATTTGAGAAAGATATGGATGAAATAGGAGGGTAAAAATATTCATATTTATTGGCTTATTTTATTAGTCCTGCTGTAAAGGCTTCATACTCACTGTAATGATCTGGGCGTTGAGCTCAGGGGTCAACGTCGAGGGGCTGGAAAGTGAACTGAAGAGGCCGTGAAATGCCTGCATTGCACATGCTGTGATTAACTACAAAAATAGAGAGGGGGACATACAGATTAAACAATTGAATGGCATAGAGCGTCTCGGAAACATCTAAAGCAATTCCCCTTGGTTTGGAAGCATAAGCTTAGTAATTTCAACGATCATGATTCTATTAAACCTCTAAAGATATATTTGTCTAAAACAAAAAGCGAAGGTGCATTGGCGCTTGAGCCATTACAGTGGAGATGTCAGATGCTAGCTGCTGCTGACCGGGGAGAGTCCAGATGCAGTGGTGGAGAAATCCATCCAGCACTGCGAAAAGTCTTAAGTCATTAAGTGTTGTCACTATAATGTATAATTACTATGCGCATTACTCGTATTAGAGATGGGATGACATAAATCTTCTGACTCCAATACTGAATAGGAAGGGAAATTCCATAACATTGGGAGATTCAATCCTTCATATTGATATGAGACTTGACACAAGTACTTACCACGTGGCTCAACGTCATAACCTTCAGCAATGTCTCACAACAAGACTTTGCAATATTAACAGGGAAACAAGGCAGCAAGTCCTTCAGTAGGGTTAACATGTGTAAGGTTGTTGTGGCTTCTTTATTACCTGGTAGAAGGGAGAGAGGACCACACATATATGCCTTATTTGTATAGTGATGACAAATGTACCATTTTTTTTCAAAATCCCACCAGCAACTTAATTTCAGCACCACCAGAGAATAAGTGAGTTAACAAATTACTATGTATAGTTTGTTTTTGTTTCACGTGTATTGTGTATAAGAAACCCACAGGAATTATAGACCGTTATATGCAAAGAGGACCTACAGATTACAACAATCCGGAAGGAAGATTTTATGGAGAAACCGCTAAAGTAGGAACATGGGTTTTAACCCCTTGATGACAATTGACGTGCCAGGAACGTCATGACTTTAAATGGGTGTAGAGAGCTATCTACAATCGCTTTCTTCACCCTAACAGTGTTGCCGGAACATCTCGATGGTGGACGTCCGTTTTAAAAGCGTTTAGGAGGCTATCAAAGCTAAAGGAGATAAAATTCCCTGTCCAATTATTGACAACTCCTACCTCCAGATTTCTCAATTTCTTGGATGCAGAATTTGGCAGTGGATGGTGCGGCTGGGTGATGACTGGGTGCGGAATCTGCAAACATGAACTCACTGCCTTTCAAGATGGAGCACACGCCAAGCTGGGCAGCCTTTCGGATCTGAACACAAAAATTACAGCTGAATACGCTTACCGGCTCAGAAAAACTTCAAACAAAACATTGCCGACAGCACTCAAAAGTTACTTGGGCCAATGTAGGTGATCTCACAAAATTAGTAATTTTATCAAACTAAAGTTAGCATTAGGAAAACTATTCCTAATTTTTACTGAATGTCTAAATCCCATTCATTTTTTTCAGGGGATGTCCAACTGTCATGTGACTTGAAAGCAGGTGTCGCATTAAAGCTAACTCACTTTAGGTTTTGCATGAACTGTGAAGCTAAGCAATCCATGATACACTTGTAGAGTTGATGGGTAGCTCCAAGCAGACAGGTCCTGTTTCCGTAGTAGTACAGCCAGGCAAGAGACAATCTGAAAAAACAAAAAGTAAATAGAAAATGGAAAAAACGCAAGCGGTGCCAACCATGGTCTAATACTAATTTAAGGAATATGTAATCAATTTGACAATGTGTATCAATAAGCAGGTTGCCAAGGCTCATCATTAACTGCTACGGACATTCCAGAGAGAAACCGTAGGCACTATTAAGTGTAATTCACTAGTAACAGTTATTTTCTAGGTAACACTAGAACATACCCAACGGACAGCGGAGGTGCCTCCACAGTTGGCCTGTGAGGCCAAGATATCCATGAAAGCCTTAGAGGTGTCTGAAAATTTCTTGATCAGCACTGGACCTGGAACTCTGGCAGATAAAAGACACGGTCAATAGTGAAAGCAGTAGCTAACAAAAAAAAAAGGGGGTTGGTTGCCAATGGCAACATAGAAAATACATTTAAAAAGAGTCAATACAATCAGTATTAGTGTCCAAATGCATTCTTAGCAAATCATTCCTTCCTACATTTTGTTGCATTAAACATCATAATACTCCAGTGAGCAGCAGTTCTGGAATAAAGAGGGCCCAACTAAAAACCCAATGCAAAGAAATTTCATAATTGGATGTCAACAAGTTGGTTATTCTTCAGAACCAGCAGATTACATCAATGTCAGCACATTATACTGACGTCTAATCGTGATTAGGGTGTGCATCATACAACTGGTTTTTAACACAAGACTGACCTCTTGAGGACCAGGTTAAGCAGATAGGCAACTGCCGCCAAAGACTCTGAAGATTCAACTGCTTCCAGTGTCGTCATCTACATTGAAAAGGGCATTGAGAAGTTAAAACCCACAGCCATTTCACCACACAAAGATTATATATATATAAAAAAAAAAATTCTTTTTCTTTTTTTTCTTTTACATAGAATGACAGTGATTTTAACACCACTGACAACTCTAGGACAAGTCTAAAATACATCAGTATGCATACAATGTATTACATGACAAATACCAATTCACAATCCATTCTGCCAGTATGTACGGTAATTACCTGCATGCATCAAAATGTATTGTCACGGAAACAGCTCGCTGTATCTTCAATACCCTACATAATTCCTATTACTGACCATATTTAGAAGACAAGACCCAACATCAGTAGGGTCTTTCACTAAGTTATATAATTCCCATAAAAACAAAGGTCATAGGCAAATTCACTCACCAGGGCAGCAAAATATTCAGTTTCTGTCTCGCTGCCTCCCTGCGAACGGATCACTTCAGTGACGGCAGCCAGCACAGCACAGATCTGAGGAAAACCAACAAACCCAATCCAATGAAAGGGGCACTCAACGGCAATTAATACAGTGTTAAGGTACTACTACAGAGCTTTAGCAGAATGTCTCCTCCAAGCCCAAAGTTTCATGCCACTGATGCTGCTGGATGAAGACAGTGGCAAATGCATATGGAAGGGTGTCAAAAATGTAAAGGGACCACACGGCTATCATATACATTAAAGTGCATTTAATGGCTGAAGAGTGCCTTAACATGTGAATACCGAGAGCAATATAGTTTCAATTATTTTTACACCGTGAAGGTGGTATATGGGGAAAAAAAATACAAGAATATTTAATATCAGTGGTTTCCTTTTTGGTAAATAAAAATATACTGAATTACCGTATAAATCATTTAGTGTCACAGACCTCTTGACATTGAGATATGCAAGTAATTTCAGCTTGTGTCATATTTGGGAGCATTTCACATATGATCTCAAAGGTTCATTGCTGGCCATCTGTACTATACTATTACTACTGTCTTACACCACCACTTATTCATTGCCATATTTTGCCATTTATCTAATCCTACACCTAGACCCAGCCTGTATCATCAGAGAAATTCTCTCCTTGTCGCACAAGACATTATGCCTTCACATCTACAAAATCAGAGGTCACTAGCATGAACCTAAGCTGATGATTTTTAATGAAGATATGATGTACCTCTTTATGAGCAGCAGAGTTAGATTCCCAGTATCTCTGCACTTTCCCAAACGTAACATTAGTGCAATCAGACAAGCCACTAAGGAAAGAAACACCAGATTTCACTGTCATCGCCATCTCATTCCCATCTTCCATGTATTCTTGGGTGTTCTCAGCTTTGTTTGATAAGGACAGTGACCCCGACTGCAGATCATTGTGAAGTTTGAGAGCATCTACCGTCAAGTCACTTTTGCCTAAAATAAAAAAAAGCTGTATTAAGTGTGTGTGTATATATAAATAAATAAATAAAAGACACATCCCCACATAAACAGTGACTGCCATTCAATAAATCAAAACAAAAGAGAATAACTTTCAGTATGAAGACAATGAGCTTGTTTTATCTGCATATATCCCAGAAAGCAACAAATAGATTTGGTTTTAATTATTACTATTATAAATGGCCGACAATATATCTAAAAGGACACTCCAGCCGTAATATAAACTTTGATGTATATCATAGCTGTATAATGTGTGGAGTCCCCCTAGCAAACGCACGTGGGGATTCTGAAGAATTTCTCATATACATTTTTGCCTTTGCCCGACCCCCAGTTATTTTCCGTGCAAGAGACGTGTTCAGCGGAACACATCACCCTGCACGTGAAATATTAAGGCCAATCAGTGCTGGCAGCCAAGCGACGATTTAGAATTGTTGGATACAGGATTGTATTTTATTGTAATGTATGTATTAGAAGCCCTGGCTAGTTAATCACACTATAATGCTCTGTAACCCCAGTGCCCGACGCAGTTTAGCGTTGATCGCCTTTATATATTTCCACTGGAACTACGTACACGTGATGCGGTGGACTGGTATTTTCACTTCTGTATCTTTTTTGTATACGTTGATTTATGTTTTTGGGGACATGCAGATTGTATAAACTTTTTTGTCTTTTGGATTAATTTAACATTAAATTAGCATTAGATTTGGTGTGGTTTCTTTCTCAGAGTGTGCAGCTCAATTTGTATTATGCTTCCACATCTAACATATCACAGATATGATTCATGCTAAAATATGATTTTTCCATGGAGGTAGATTTGTATTTTGTCAGAATGTTAAACTTATCTATGCACAGAGTAAGTTTCTTATTAGCAAAGTTTTAGACCTGTATAATGAGGGTGCACTCCTAAGCATGATAGGAGTTATATATCCCACGTTATCGATAACAAAAGTTGTCAATCATCATCCACCCTGTCAGTTTCCCCGATTGCCACTGGCAACCTCTCCTTCACAATAATCCAAATTCGTCCTATACCTGCCTCGTCCCTTAATACTGACCCGAGGGGCGACTGAAGAAACGGCTCCGAGCTGCCTCCCTGTGTCGGCGGACCTCGGGATTGGAGTCGCTGCTATGCCCCTTTTTCCACCGTTTCACTTTACCGGCAACGCCGGAACGAAGTTTCCCCACTTTCCCCATTACCGGAGCCCCTGTTCAGACACGCTGCACCCACGTGTGGCCTCAAACACACTGATGCTACTTCCGCCGCCAACCGGTGATCGACGACTCTATGGTTTTGGTCTCTGGGGCTCCTCCAAAGATCACACTGCCCCCTGGTGTTATCGGACATAGCGGTCCTAATATAATTGTATTATGTTATATTTGGAAAGGCAGGAGGGACCGAGACGTCAAATAATAACCCCCTGAACACCCCATCACAAATATCCCATTGTCATGAAAACCACTACTGTATTCAGGCTTGGATTAAAACTGTGATGTATCGTTAACAAAATGCTAAACTGGTACACTCCAGCCATCATATGTACTTTAATGTATATGCTAAAAGAAGTACCTTTAAGTTTATGTCATGTCGCAAGGACAGTGTGCTGCATGAGTCCAAAAATGACACACTGCACAACGCACCCACACGCACAAAAACACAAACACATCCATTATGTGACACTCACAATAACGCACACAGAAACTCTTATTAATACACCCACTCAGACACTCGCCAACACAGCCAGACACTCACACTAACATGCACACACACACACACATACCCACCCAGACGCTCACACAATCACAATATAACACACACAAAGTGCCACCAGGCTCCATGTAATGGCCGGCCCCTTCCAACCATGCTTCCGAACACAAGTGTTCTGATTTTAAAGCTTTTAAATGTAATACTGTAATACTGGTATCATTCCTGGACTGTATAATTCCTGGAATTCATTCTTCCTTTCTTGCAATAAAATCAATGTAATCTGTGGAGAAAAAAAATATTTTCTCCATTATTTCTATGGTAAGCCGATATCCAACCCTTCCTACTTCAAAAAGTTCCCATTAGTCAAGAGCAATAAGATGGTAAAAATAAGCCAAAGATTTCTTCTAAATGGTGCAACCTAGTCTGAGAGCTTTGTGACTGGCTCATTTTAGACATGTGACATTTAATTGATCACAATTAAAATTTTAATGCATGCACCCCGTCACGGCTTTTACTTATATAAGTAAATGAATTAACTAAAACTGCCTATAGTTTGTCAATCAGTATAATTATTTCACAGATACTGAGTTTAGACGGTCACCTCATAGAAGCTGAGATCAGCAGCAGCCTGTGGCAAAGCCAGCAATTTCTAAGTCCTGAAATTGTGTGTGTGTTTGCGTGCGGATATGTAATTGAGCAGTGACACTGTATGGACTGGATAAGTGTATGGTGAACAGTGTCCTGCGGGAACCTAACCCCTATTTCTCAAAAGGATCAATGGTTCCTTATTCATGATTTCCGTAATCAGGGGGTCTTCAAGAAGCCTAATCGCTGTGAATAGTGAGGACCGAGTGTAACGCCTTTAAAAACAACATCTATATAAGACTATGGCTGCCCCTTCCCTTGAACCTGGCAAACCTTCACAGGTTTTATCTGGGTTTTACTTTCTATAAACACCTCTAGACAGACAGCTAAGGAAGCCCATGTATCCTTGCGGAGCCCAGAGCAAGAAGAATTTGAGGGGCCTCTGCGGCAAGTAGGCCTCATAGTCATACTCTACCTCACGCTATCCCTCACTTGTGTAGTAAGAGACTGCAATTTAACTATAATGACGGACTAGGGCAAAAGTCTAATAGGAAGAACCCAGTCACCAAAACAGGCTTTTCTTTTCAATGCAGGGTCATCTACAACCAAAACGTGTGTTTGGATTTTCTGACCTATGGAAGACCTTACCATCATACCAGTAATTACTTTAAAGACTTTTCCCTCAGGGAGATCCTAGAAGATCCAGCCCACCCAAAGCCTTCTGCCTAGGTGGGAAGGAAGGGGCTGCATCCTTTCGGGGAGTTCAGCCCCAGAAGACGAAGATTGGGGACTCGGTTCCACTGTGGCTTCCACAGTTTTGGATCACCGATCACCTTCTTCACTTATTAGATGGTAGTAGAAGACAGAACATGACCTCTGGCTCTCAAAAATCGAATAATTACTTTGATACCCTTGATCAGCCAGCCTGCATTGTGTGTTACAGATAGACCCATACACTCTGCTGAGAAGGAATGGGAAGGGGCCGCACTCAAGCAGGGGCCCAGATCAGTAATATCTTAAAAAATAAGAATACATTGATATCAATGCCTTGATCCCAACTTCATCCGTTATTATTATTTATTGATTCATATTGCGCCATCATATTCCTCAGCGCTGTGCAATATGCATAATGTTACCGCCAAACTTCTCAGAAAATAGATTTCCTATGCTGGATTTACTAAAAACGGTTTAAAATATATCTGAATATATTGAATTATTAATGATAATATTCACTTGTTTTCTGTGCACTAGCATTTGCTGTAGAGGTGGAAAGATTTTACTGTTAAAGTTGATGTCATCTGAATAAACATTAGGCCTCTGACCTCACGGACTCATTTCTCCTCCCCTCCGCTTCTTTCATCCTATTCTCTCCTTATCCCTTCCTCTGTTTGTTTTTTATTTGCTTTCTTTGACCTCCTTTTCAATGTAAGCACTTTATCTGATGGTGTGTACAGTGTTGCCTCATAAACAAAGCACAATTAAGAAAGAAATAGCAAAGTGTTATTATTATTATTTTTTTTTTTATCGATTTATAGATGTAGGTGGGGGGGGGATCTGCTTGCAATCTTGAAGTCTATTTAGTCTTATTGTTCCCCTGCTTATTATTAATAAAATAGTTTATTCAAAAAAACATTATTTAAAAAGTTGCCTGGATGGGAGTTACACATAAGAACAAGTCTGCATCACATTTTCTTTTAACAAATATATATAGTTGTACCGTGTTAGCTGTAGATAGAAAAATAACAATTTTGGTAAAAGACAATTGCTTTATTATTAACTAAAGTATAATAGATTGTAAGCTTTTAAGACTAACTCTTTCTTTTCTACGGGTAGAAGATTCCTGAAAGATAGACCTTGGTGGTCCCAAAAGCTTGCAATCTATTACCCTTCAGTTAGCCAATAAATATATTTTACCAATAAAAATAAAATCACTTGGTCCTTTTGTCCAGACTTTTATTAGAGCGATACTTTTATACGTAACACAAATACCCTGAAAAAGAACAATACGGAATACATGGTGGTGATCACACGTAGCTGAGTGTACCGTTATCGCTTACTCAGCTGAGTACACCTCCCCCAAACAGGATCAACAGGAAACCTTGGCATCAGAAGCTGCTTTGCATGGATCCCGACAACTAATCATCTGTCCCCAGCTCAGCTTGTTGTAGATACCATTACCAAGGGACAGAGATCAGGGGCTGTCAGAGAGGGAGCTTTGAATAAGTAGGCAGCAGCAGATCAAAGTCTTGTTTATTAGAGAGCACGTCTTAACACGAGCACCCGGCATAGTTGGAAATACACTATGTTTACTTTTTAATTTATATATATATATATATATATATATATGCAGAAAGGGAATTGTCATCGCGATGTCTCATGTTCCAGACGACGTGAAGCCCGATGAAGTGAATCTCTTAGATTTTCTTAGCTGTAGAATTGAACCGGGGAGCTCAGACAGCAGCTTGGATGAAGAACTGACATTCTCTCCGGATTTGGGATTGTCACCCGTCATCTGTTTGCCTGGTAAAATGGGGTGTCAGACTGGCACATACAGGTAAAGCTAATATAAATAATACTTTCAGTGTGTGTGTAGGGGAGGCTGCGTGGGATGGGGGGATATCAAGCCTTGTTAAGTGGTCCATAATACATTTGACAGGCAATAATCTCAGTCCTGTCCGATGTACGCTCACAATTTGTGACTGCACACCCTCTTGCCTTTGTATCTTGCATCCCACCCTATATATATATATATATATATATATATATATATATATATATATATATATATATATATAACATGCTTGTGAATCGCAGTTGTGTGGTGTTCCATGAACCCACTTTAACATAATGTAATATTTCTTATGAACATCCAAATGTTAAATCCTAAACGTGGAGTTCGGTTTCATGTTTCTGTTCAAAGGTGACGTATCAGCTGAAATATATGAAAATTATTGCATTGTAGTAAATAGTTAATTTTTTGTATTTTCCAAATAGTTAATAGTTCACTCATTGTAGCAGCTGTTTACACGCGGACCAAAAAACAGCCTTAAGATCCCTATTTTCCTAAACCTGACATTGATTCCACATACATGTCTTCTTCTGGTGGATGTATGCACCCTACTCGCTTAAATGGCTTGCCTGCCTCTGAAATGCACCACGACAAAAACACTGATGACAAATGTATGACGTGCTGACGTGTTACATCATGGTAATATTTTACACGCTCATTGTAAAGCTTTGTAGTGAGTATATCATGTACCGTAGATCGTTACTATGGAATGTTTAATGAACTTGCATGCTGTTACCCCAATAAGCATCCGGTACCCTTTGTTACAGGTTATCTGGCATCTCTCCAAGACGAAGGCTGAAGCTGTCCCCTGAGTCCCAGAGTCCAAGCCCCACGGAATCATCTAATTTGCCTCATACTACCATGGAGACAGCAACTCTTACAGGTCTGGACAAAGCCCCGTTCAATCGACGCATGCCCGTTACCACTATTACAACAGACACAGGGTTTCTCATTAATACAGCACAGCCAGATACTCCTGTGATCTGTTTAAACAGGGATAATATTAGAGACGTCAAGAGATTTTGGCACTTTACCCAAGAACTTTGATCGTCTGCAGTCACGGGGTTGCACTGTATATCCGCTGCTGCTGCTAAAGGGTTAAAGGCTTAATACATTTCTTCAACATTTGTCTATTTAACAGTAATTATTGTTACGAGCAACATATTCGGGGTGACTTACGAAGTGAACCAGCACTTTCTATTACATAAATGTAAAGTAATTCATTAATTTACAGATTTTACTTTCTCATTTAATATCTGTTTATTTTAAAGGGGGAAATGCTAGAACAAGAAGTCATAATCTAAAATCGGCGGGTCGGGGGGTTAGATACAATGTAAAAGAGTTTTAACTTAATGAAAGGGTGGTAGGTAAGGGGAACAGCTTCCCAGCAGAAATGGTACGGAAATGTAAACACTTAAGGGATAGGCATACGGCTATCCTGAATATATGATGACACCAAGGACTGATTAAGGTCTAAGTGTTTACATGAGGGAAAACAGGCAGACAAGACAAGTTTTTTACACTTCGGTTTAAGTGCAGTGTAGAATTAGGATTTATGAAAAACCTTATAATTTGTGTAATTGCAGGTATCCCTAATGAGAAAACTCCCAAGCTGAATTCTCATATCTCCAGAATAAGGTACTTTTTATGTTGAATTACTCAGATTTACTGCTGAAAAGTGCAGCTCAGAGATTTAATGTTTAAAGGGAGTCCTACGTGGAAAAAAATATGTTTTCTTTCATCCAGTACATTAATCTGTAACGTCATTTATTGTCGCAGTAATGTGAATAGGCTGAGTGCAAATCACTTTCTAATTCTTTAAACTGGTTATGAAGCCAAGCAATGTCCAACTTGCTTATATATAAGCTTATATTATATATACTGTTAAAAATAGATATATTCACAGACATAGTGTCTCCACTCATATTTACTTAAAGATTATTGCCTAAAATTGTGCTGCCACTGAAAAGAGCATCCATCGCCAGATTTATTCACGCTTATACACATGGATTTACTATGGCAACCTACACGGATGCGCCACATAATAACTGCATAAATTGCAGGCTCAGGGGTATAACAATCATGGTCGCAGTGGCGTCTGGTCCCGTCCCCTTTTAAAACCTGCCAGCTATGGCCAACACTAGCCGTTAGGGCCACGCATATTGTAGAGATTATCCGATCAAAACACAGGCAAGCTGTTTGGAGGCTAAGATGGCACAGGCAAGCTGTTTGGAGGCTAAGATGGCACAGGCAAGCTGTTTGGGGGCTAAGACAGCATAGACAAGTTGCCTGGGGACAAAGTGTTTTGGGACAATATTGGAATTAAATCTGGCATTAGAAACATAATTACACTGATTCTAAATAACAAAATCCTGCCGCGAAATCAGTTGACGTCAAATTTTTGACCAATTACTATTTTGTAAGGACACAATTTATTCTATCTGGTATACATGGCAAGGACACTGATTGGTTGAAATGTTTGGTTGCCATAGCAGCAAAAGAAGCTTCTTAAATTTTCTGTGTTGTTTTTTTTTCTTGCGTTATAAAAAAATATAATATACATTTGTATGTCAAGTCTAAGCTAAAGAATAAATAAGACACATTTACATTCTATAAGGTTTACATTGTGTTGTTCTGTGGAACAACAGTAAATATATTACTGCTAAAAGTAATACATAAAGTAATGTACTGCACAATATGGTATCTCTTTCGGGTTACTTTTCACTAATTCTAACAAAAACACATTTCTCCCCTGTAGGGACTCTTCTTTTGAAGCAAGGGACTGGAAGCCAGTAAGTGTTTCTGTTTTATGCCTTTTAGATGCAAACATGGGGCAGATATATCTGTTAGATAAAATACAGTCCATGGAAAAATGATTATTTTACTTTCAGCATTAAATGCAGTGTGGTGTCTATTAATGTAGTTAACACGGAAAAAACAAAAACAAATTTTATTTCATTCATTTATTTCAGTAATAAATATCAATTATCTAGGATTTATCATTGTTGTCAGTCATGTGATATTTTGGGTGACTTTCCCTGTTCAAACACCACACTGAGCTGATGCTTTATGGCAATTCTGATATCATTTCATTCATAGACTTTCATGAGTTAGAATGTCCTGCTAAGGGATCAAGACTAAGTCATTCTATTAAAAGGATTCAGGGTGTATGTCTATTAGATCGGGCCAAGAAAACAGAGCACATTTTGTCCACGTCCCTGGTTCCACCTCTTTTGCACGTTCACAGTTGTTAGCAGTCCAGAGACAGCTGGGACTGTGTGGTAGGGACTGTTCTGATGAATCTGTGACTGTTGGTATTATTATCTGCAGGGCCCATATTCTGGTTAAAAAAAAAGTCATAATATGTGCGTAATTTGTACAGGTTAAATTGTGAGATATTATTGGGATTGCAAATCAGATCACCCCATCTGATCACCCTGCCAGCCCTGCCACGTACATCATATGTGGTATATCTCAGGTAACCTACAGAACTGAAATTATATATATATATCTTCTTCGGCTGTTTTTTCCAGCATGTAACTGTTTGTTATATTTGTTTTTAAAGAAAAAACCTGCAAGAAGAGCTAAAGAAAGAGAGAGTGAAAATGCCCTTCATCCATACTCAACTAAGGTAAAAGGAAACGCTGAAATCCAGTATCTGAGCATGAAAACATATTAAATATGGTTAAGAATAACATGGGAAATAGCAGTTAGGGTCACTGGATATCTCTGCGATCACCCAGCTCTGTGTATGAGAGCAAAGTCCCGGCACTGACGTAGACTGTCATTGAAATAAGCAGGGCGTAGTGGTATCTTAGCTCATTCTCATCCATTTTCCCCTTACTTTTTGCCGTAATTAACCATTTGCTGCACCAGGTTAACGGTTTGCTCATGATCTGCCTATTCCTTGCGTAGACAATCTTTGATTGTTCAAGACTGTGATGAGTTTCTGTACTGCATGCCTAAGAAGTATGTCCAACTGTCGATTTGCACAAGACAGTATTTAAGTGGGGGGGTTGATCTATACATTATGCTACCCTCCTACAGATCATCGGGAAGATAGAATTGTATCCATGAACATCTGAGTTCTAGATTATATATGATACATACGTCGGGATTAAAAAAAAACCTCACAAAAACAGCATTGGCTAAAACACGTTTTCAGCACTATCCAACCTGCCCACTATTTCATGTTCTACTTTGAAACCATGTTAAAAAAGGATATAACTTAAGCAGTCAGTTGGTGGACAAATAATCCTCCCCTATTTACATATCTCTTTTATTTTCAAGAAAAAATCTCGCGTGAAGCTTGCAGAACTGTTCCAGAGTCCGGATTGTGTTACAGGACCAAAGATCCAGTGGTCAGAAAGAGATACTGGTACCAATGAAGTTAAAGTCGACCATCCTGGAAACAGGGTTGACCCAGAGCCCAGGCTTTCTGTAAGTAAATACTATACGGTATCAGATCCCTTCTTGTTATGGATGACCGACTATCATCACCCCTCCATAACCAATGCCAACGTGTCCCAAGGGCACCTCAAGATCTATCCGTATAAATTAACCATTGGTTGTAACAATTTCCTTTGTTATAATCACTGGGAGAATACTGTGTTTGCTTAGTTTTGAAATTAAATTGCATTGAATAATGATCATTACGATGTACGCGCCAATATCTTTAGAAGAAAGCAGGTCAAGCGATCAGCCGCAAATAAGGTCAATGCTTATACTCATCAAAAAGATGACCAAAATGGTAAAAGTGAGATGTGAGATGAGAAGAGAGATGTGTTTAGTTTAGTACATGGTTTCTCTACAAACATATGTAGATAATAATAATGATAATAATAGAGCTTAATTAAGATGTTACCAGGCGCAAACCTGCAGTGGTTTCTTTGACCACAGGTAGCTCCCATTAGCTCTCATGCTCCTACTAGATTGAAAGCTTTGCAGTCCATCATAATACAGTAGAGGAGATTCTAATAAATAGTTCTTCAGATATTGTGGAACTACAAGTCTCATTGCTGTCATCAAGAATCTGGAAATGAGAGCTCTAATGGCTAGCTGAGTATCATGAGAGTTTGTTCAGCTGGAGAGCTACTTGTTGGATTTCTCATAAGCCACAAATGTTCCTTTGAGCGTGAATAAATATTGCATATCCAAGACAAATAAATAATCTCTCGCTTCTCCTTGTTGCAGATGAGCGCCAACAGTCCCAAATGTAACATCGCGGACAGTGAAGATGATGAACTGATCGGAGATTTTACTAAAGTAAGTTGCTTCTCTGGCACTTAAAAAAAATCAAGTCTCTGTCTTTATATGTTAAATAGAGACGGTTTTATTTTAGTTTTTCCCCATTCCATTGTGATTAGGCTGGGGTTGTAGTGAAAAACAGCTGTGAGGTTGAAGGGTTGCCCTTCCAGAAGTCCTGTCTCTATCTAATGCCCCTTTGAAGGCATTGTACTTCCGGGGGATCCTTTAGTATATCCAGAGAATCATCATCCGAAAACCTTTTTCAAACATTAAGGTCTAATTATTAATGGGTTATAGGAGAATGGTTAAAATCAAAGCTTTATGCTTGCACATACCATATATATATATATATATATACATATATATATATATATATTACCCTATATATATAAAAAAAAAATATATATATATATATATAAAAATATATATATATATATATATAAAAAATATATATATATATCATATATATCATGGAACAGGACAACCATTTGCCCACAACAGTGAAGTCAAGGCTGGTACCAGCATACTAGGATCTCACACAACTGTTCTAAATCCCTTAAATTCACCTTTTTCCCCTTGTTTATAGAAATATTGTTTACCAATTGAACAAGGGAAACACCAGGACCTTAAGTATATAAGCTGTGCAACTGTAAGTAATATCTGACATTTTACCCTAACACTTTAGCTTTTATAGAAATGGTTTTTTTTCATTGAGGATTGGAAAACCACTTTGGCAGAAATCCCTCTAACAAATGTTAATGAGGTTTTTCCCAGTTCTGCTATATTATAATTAACATAAATAATGACTATTTTGTCAATTTGTACGAATGTCTGAAAACGAGGAAGGACCCCCAATGCAAAAAAACAAAAATCAAGCAAAGAGCTTTGAATTTCCGTTTGCATTTTATTGTTTTTTTCACTCTTACTGTCCCTCACGCTCTCTCAATGTCTCTCTACCGTCTCTGCAGTCTGCTTCCATGCACATCCTTTTACACATCTCCGCAGTACGAGATAGCATGAGAGAGTGTGAGAGAGAGTAAGCAAGAGTGTGTGAGAGTGAATGAGGTGAGTGTGTGAGAGTGAATGAGGTGTGTGAGAGTGCATGAGTGTATGAGTGACAACGAATTTAGTTTCAAGAAAACTGAATGGACCAAACACGAAAAAAAATTAAAATTATTTGAATTGTTTTTTGGTCCATGTGCACAAGTCTGATAAATATGCAGCTACAGTCACTGTGAGTTAATGCCTGGAGAAGACACGGCTCTAATGTCTACTAGAGATGCAATCCCAAAAGTGAGAATGTTAATTTAGGAGCCTTACACACTTCTATCTCTCTTATCTATGGAAAAGGCCATTAGTTAATTCATTAAAATGGACAAATATCAGTCGTAGTAAATTAGAAAAAAAATTCTCACCTTTTCTGTCCTCATACGATCTGTATGCTAGAGATTTCTTGCACTGTACAGATTTTTGGCATCCTGATGACAACTTCTAGTGTCAGAACTTTGGCACTAGGCTCATGATTCCATGAATGACTTTCACTTATCAATTTGTGCAGATCCTTCTTTAATTTCATATTAGTAGATGAATCAATAACTCTTTAAATAAGCAATAACGTATTTATTATGGTAACTCTCACACTGGAATTTTGTTGTTGGACTCTCAGAAAGAACAGGTTGCTTAACATACCCAAAAAGTGACCGAAATAATGTGTTCCAGTCAAATGGTTGCATCAGGGAAGATAATGTAGTTGTTCTCTGTTTTCGTTTAATAATTCTTTTTTTCCATCACTTGACTTCTGTTGCTTTATCTCCAGCTAGCAAAGCTGCTCACAGGGGACTATAACGACGTGACGCAGCAGTACTGTGTAGTGGACTGTCGATATCCTTATGAATTCTCTGGAGGACACATAAAGGTATATTAGTTACATGATACCATGTGCAATATGACGAGGGCTACAAAAACGGTAAGGGGTTTTCAGGAATAAAAATATCAAAAAAGACTAAGGGATCTCAATATATATATATATATATTTCTTAGGGAAAGAAGAGAGAGGAGATGCAATAGAAACATTAAAATACTTAAAGGGGTTTAACAAAGTACAGAAGTGAAGCTTATTTGAAAGGAGGAGGAACGTTAGAACAAAAGGTCATAATCTAAAACCTTCACAGAGAGGGTGGTGGATAAATGGGACAGCCTCCCGGCAGAAGAGGTAGATGCTAATACAAGGAAGGAATTTAAACATGCAATGGATAGGCATAAAGCTATCATGACTCTGGGACATGACCAGGGGCTGACTAGATGGGCTGAATGATTCCTAGATGTCGTCAAATTCTGTTTCTATGTTTAATTTCAGCTGTCTATATTTTATTCTTCAATATATCGCAGCCAGAAATACCCAGGTTTCCTAAAATGCTTTGAGACCTACAGGGTTTATTCATGTAACAGTGAGTTGAAATAGTGAAAGGCACACTGCAGCCATCACACGCTCTTTAATATGCACCGGCTGGCCCCTACGAGCTCACTGGGCCCTAGGCAGGCTCCTGGGGTTCCTAGTGCATGATCTAGCTCTGAACAAGACTGCAAGGGCTCAAAACATCCCACAAAATGTATTTATTTCATCCTCTAATACTAATTTTGCAAACTCTCTCTTTGTTGAAGGGCTCCAAGAATTTGTACAGAGAACAGCAGATATCGGACCATTTTATGAAGAACTCGTCTTTTTCCCAAAGCAGGAACCTCCTAATCTTTCACTGTGAATTTTCTTCCGAGAGAGCACCCAAGCTGTGCGTACCAACTAATATACTTTGCTGTTTGTATTAGTTTTATAGTTCTAAATACAGAAGAATATCTTATAAGGTTCCTTCGTAGGCAAATTCTTTTGGGGGGGATTCTGCAAAACGGACCACACAATGGTTTAAAGGGACCCCACTGCTATCATATGCATAGAGTGTCCCTTTAAGCTATGTGTATTTTCAAGATACAAAAGTTGGGGTTGAAATGAATTAAGACCCCCAGATGATGTCATGTATACTGGGTGATTCCTGAGTTTAATCATGACCATTATTTTTTGTAATATTTCAGAGAATAATAATTGGCTGTTTATAGTGGAACTGATGCTCATAAAAAAAAAAGCTCGAAAGTAGACAGTTTAAAGGGGTTTAATATATTCACTAAGGAGGGAGTTGCACTTTCATCTCAATGACCTCACTTTATATTAGGAAGGGCGAAACCCATAGAGCTTCTGCTTGTAAATATCTTGTATGGCCCTATACAAAGCATATTTAAGTCAGATTTCTTAAGACGCACGTCACTGATTGAACTATGCATTATGACGGGTCCGCGCAGCTCTCCTACATGTCAGTTTTCCAGGCATGGCTCTTTATAATCCATCGTGACTTTGAGGAGTTGAAACCACAGCTCCCCTGCAAACTCCCATTACAATATGGGATTTCTGTAGGGATTAGATTTAGGTCACCCAAGACATCCTTTGTCTTAATATCTGGACTGCTGCCATAAAGTGATAATAATATTCACACACCAATCAAATAGTTTGACCTAAAAAGTAACACAATAATACAACTTGAAAGTCTCCCATATATTCAGATTTCTTTTTCCATTTTACTTGTTTTGTTGCAGGTGTCGAGCATTACGAAATCTGGACAGAAATGCGAACGTGTATCCGCAATTATACTATCCTGAGCTTTATATTTTAAAGGGAGGATATAAGGAATTTTACGAAAATTTTAAGGTACGCATGGATGGAAAGCGATCATAATACACGTTTTGTTACAGAAATACACTTATGTTGTAGACTTTGCCGGCCTTCCTATCAACAAGTGATATACTGTATGTATCAAGTAAAGGACTATTTGAGAAGCCAGACAATTTTCTTCTATGCAGCTTATCCATTCAGGTCATACCTCCTGTAGAACCCCACCCCCCCAAAAAAACAGGGGGGGGGGTTTCTTAATTAAAAATATGACTGCTATTAGACCCGTTGTTGTAGAAGCCGTTCTCTGTGGGTTGTTGATAGGACTCCCTATTAAGATTCCTATTAAATGGGAATGAACAAAAGACTTGGTTACCAACCAACAAAGCCTGTATACAGAAGAACGCCACACTAATGCCAACTGTGCTAAGCCTCTCTGGTGAGCAGTGTCATGAAAATCCTAATTAGAGGCATGATAGGGCCTGCCTACTGGAGAATTTCATAGAAATATTAATTGGAGAAAAAAAAATCCTTATTCTGCATGATGACACAAATGAGAATTAGAGACAGCAGAAAGCTTTTACAGCAAGCCATGCCATCTACAGACAACACGCCACACAAATGCACAAATGCCAAATGGAGACAACACAAAACGTCTCTGTGGAGTCACATGACTGCACATACCTGGGCTACCAGGAGTACTCCCTTTTCTGGGGGGAGTGGCTTTATGAAAGGGTGTGGCTAGTTGCTCCTAGGGGCAGGGCTAGCCCCCCAAATGCTTTTAGTGCGTGAGGAGAGGGAGGAAAGTAGGCAGAAACACCACTTCCCTACCCAGATAGAGAACAAACTGACCTGGACACCAAGGGAACCAGGTCTTCACCCACAGGGCCGGCCTTTGGGGTGTGCGACCTGTGCGACTGCACAGGGCGCCACACTCCAGGGGGCGCCGCCGCGGAGTCCTCCTCGGCCGCAGGGTCCTCCTCCGCCGCCGCCCCGGGGTCCACTGCCGCTCCCTCTGCACCTAAATGAAAACATTGTTGGTTTTTTTTGTTGTTGGTTTTTTTAACTTTATTTAACATCCTCCATGTTAAATAAAGTTTTTTTTAAACTTTATTTAACATGGAGGATGTTAAATAAAGTTAAAAAATCCAACAACAAAAAATGTCCTGGGCAGGGGCGCCGAGCGGTTGCTCGTGAAGTTCTCAGCAACCGCTCGACACCCCTTACTCTCCGTGACTCCGTCGTGGTGCCGGGATCTCATGTTGAGCGCCGGACTATTCCGGCGCTCAACATGAAATGCCGGCAGGACTCCTCAAGGTAAGTTAGGATAAGGAGAAGTGGGGGGGGGGGGGTAGTTTGAAGGAAGGGGCAGAGGGGAGTAGTTTGAAGGTGCAGGGGGGGGTAGTTTGAAGGGGCAGGGGGGGTAGTTTGCAGGGGCAGAGGGGGGTAGTTTGAAGGGGCACAGGGGGGGTAGTTTGAAGGGGCAGGGGGGGTAGTTTGAAGGGGCAGAGGGGGGGCGCCAGAGGAGTAGTTCGCACAGGGCGCCAGAACACCTAAGGCTGGCTCTGTTCACCCTGAGACTCCAAGTCAAACCCAGAGTTCCCACCTTTCTAATGCAGTCATTTGAACGCAAGTTACATAAAAAAGATTTTCTGTCTAATTTGCTAGAACTGCTTACAATAGGGGTGGGTAACATATGTCACGTAGCCAGATGCAGCATGTGCCAATGTTTTTATTATAGCTGAAAAGGCAGTGGGATGATTGGAGAGACCAGATTGTCATCAGACTGAAAGTCATCAGTGCTCTCCTGCAACCAGGAGAAGTAGAAAAAGAAAAGTTGTGAATAGGCCCATAGACACAAACATATATATACAAATATATATATATATATATATACAAATATATATATATATATGCACACACACAGATCTTAGCTGTGTTTGGACTGATGGTTATTGGCATACTTAGGGATTGACCCAGTGTCTCCTGGGCATGGGAACAGCATTTGCCCATGCCCACATGAAACCCTCTGGGGCTAGAACTGCTTATATGTGTGGCTAGCCCCACCCCACATACAGCTAGCCCTTCCCCATGCACACCACGCAAGACCACTCTGCCAGAACAGGGTGAGCTCTGGGTACCCCCCCAAGCTCCCAGGTATGGTTATTAATGACACTACTTACATTCTTATTTATCTTGTGCTGATGCTAACGTGAAACTCCTTTTCTTTTTTTCCCCCAGTCTCTTTGTGAACCACAAGGTTACGTGAATATGCTTCACAGAGACTTCCGTGACCACCTACGACAATATCAGCGAAAGAAAAAAATGCCTGTAGTGCACGGGGTCCGGAAAGAGCTCTTTAAGTCGCTATCGCCTAATACTATCAGCAATCCGGTCAAAACACAGACATCCCAAATAGATTCTATCCGAAACTGATGATGGGACCCTTAGGATGGGCAAAGATTTCACTGCGGGACAAGATGACAGAAAACCAGGACTGTCCGATGTGCGGCCCTCTAGCTGCCCTGCTTAGACCACAACTCTCATCACTCTAATGTGTGGTGTTTTCTTTTTTGCTGACTCCCCATTACAATAGCAACTGGTACCAGTAAAGCTATGCCATGCAACCACCTTCATCACGAACAGTAGCACCAAACCACGGGAATTGCCAATGAAAATGAACATATTTGAACTTTCTGACGTTATTTTCCAGAGGTTTTTTTTCTAAGATATTTGTTTTATATCTTATTTATGTTTTTAACTTATTTTTTATACAGTAATTGTAATGGTAAACAATAACTCATATAATAAATTGAGTATAATTATTTGTATATATTGTTTACAGAGCTTTATTAGTGAATAAACAATTGTAAATAAAAAAAAATGTGTTGCGATGGGCACACTCCTACAATTGGCCATCATTGTACCCCCCAAAAATTGTAATTTGCCCGGCATTGCCAAATGCTTTCCAAAAAAGCTGTAAAAAGCAGCAGCGGGAGAAGATGCCAAGTGTTTCTGGCGACAGCCTTGTGCATCATTTGAGGATCCGGAGCTGAAGGTCACGTCGCCCTCGTCCTGCTACGTGCTGCACGTGCCCATAGGGAGCGAAGGGAGGGTGAGGGGGGGTTACTGGGGAATCCCAGTACCACCATCTTTAAAAAGGGTAATGCTTCTTAAACACATACATTCCTAGTCACCTTCATTTGGTGGGACATTTCCCCTTTCAGATCCTAATCTGTCTTCATTTCCTTCACAAAATACAACGTTTGACATATAAGAGTAAAATTAGCTCCGAAGGCGATAATTATACAGTAATGCGGAACATAATGGCGCTTAAAAATTATTATTCCTATCATTATTAACTTTTATTTATATAGCGCCAACAATTTACGAAACCCAAATTACATTCCATACATTCAAGGAGTCTGACAAAACTGGACAAACCAATACATTAAGAAAAGGTGCTGCTCGCAATTTTACGAAATTATTCATCTGAGGAGAGATTTCCATCACCATAGCAACCAAATGACTGGCCCACTTAGCAGAGTCACTCCATTATCCCCTATGGTGAGACCACTTTGAGAATTTTGCACCAGAATCACTTTTTGTACATAACCCGCAGCATTCCCTAATCTGTACTGGTGGAGAGATTCACTAAAACACCTTCCCGCTTTAGTTATGGCTGAAAGCGATTCTCTTGCAATGAGGTAATCGGGTCAGATCCAATGCAGTCCTAAGAAAGGCGCATGCGCAATAGCATCTAACCCACCATGTCCCACCCTCCTCAGTATGTTGAGCGGCGCATGCGCCAGCTCTTCATACCCATTCTGCAGGTGACAGCCGGTGACAAGACAAGCTATGGCCGCTTACAAGCTAGTCCTTATCCGTCACGGAGAGAGCACCTGGAACCAAGAGAATCGCTTCTGCGGCTGGTTTGACGCAGATCTCAGCCCCACCGGTCAGCAAGAGGCAGAGCGAGGAGGGCAGGCGCTGAAAGGTAACATTCAAGGGCGAATACTGGGTGTTACTTGGGCAGCACCTTCCTGCGTCAAATATCTGGGCCCCGGGGCCCCCGAGGTGAGCTGACCTTGGGTGTCATCTGGGATGGAATTAACCCCTCCACTTCCAGTGGATTGTAATGAACATCATGCTCAACCACGATGAGCGTTGTAGTTCTCAGTAATCTGAAGATGTCGTTAATATGCCTTTAGCATCTTGGGCAGCTGAGTGTGATAGGAGTGGCAGAGACTATCAGTTGTAGCCTCACCCACTCCTATGATTTGTAAGGAAGTATAATTAATATATAAATCAGCAGCGCTCTATAATGGGTGGAGCTGCAATGCAGTAATGGTAGTGCTATATAGATGTGTGTGTATATGTATGTATGTATGTATGTATATGTATGTGTGTGTGTATATATATATATATATATATATATATATATATATATATATATATATATAGCATCAACCATCTAGACTGAAGCATCTGCTGGCTGACGGTGTCCTTAAGCTATATCCACCCAGTAAAGTATTTCCTGCTGGTCTGCTGGTTTTGTCAAATGTGGGTTTTATGTCTTTTATTATTTTTTTAAGAATAAATATAATTTCTAATTTTGCTCCTAGGTTGGTGGGGCTGTAGGAGATCGGGGTGTTATGTGCTCATACTGAATTAAGCAAACCTTATATTCGACAAGCTATAATAATTCCAGTAAATCATGAATTTCTTGGTGATCTAAAACTTTTTTTTAATAAAATTAAGCGGCGTGTCTGTCACATTCCGATGTCCCTTTTAAAAAGCATCTTTTATACAAAGAGGCTTTTATTGTGTAAGATGTGGCTGCGGTGAATAAGCTGTTTATAGAAGCTTCTACATGTAGCCATTAAATAAATGTAACCTTCGTCTAGAGTGTAAGATGTGGAACTGATTCGTGTCGACCTACCAGCTCGCCCACCTAGGTGTAAAAATCATAACTCAAAATTGCTGCCGTTTATTGAATTTTCAGTAATCCGTAGCCCTGGAATCGGTTAGAATTATATTAACTAGTATTTATTCTGATCTGCCATAAAGGAGAATGGAGAGGACTATAACTAGAAGATATAGGGGGCCAGTTGTCAGAGCGAATGTCGTTCTTCTGAGTTCTCGTGGAGGAAATGATTCAGGCAGCTTCTCCTCCGCGTTGATCATTCTAGTTGGCGAGCCGTCTGCGTGAGGAATGAATCACTCTCTGTAACACGTTTCATTCAGTTACAGCATCTCAAACCCTTGTGTTACTCACACGCGGCGAGAAGACCCATCCTCCATGGAGTAACGGCCTTTGGCCAAGACGATAAAATGTGAACTCTCTATTAAACCAAACTTAAAGCTTCAATATTGGCAACTGCTGATCGGCTATAACCAAGTAACCGGCAGGGACTATCGCCCCGGAAGTGGGCCGTATTAAAATGTGAATATTGCGGTTATACGACTCGGAACCCCGTAACTAAAAAAGTATTGGTATATTAACCAAGTACCTTAGTTTGTGGCGTTTGATTTCACAGGAGGGTAGATTCGTAAAAGTATTGACTTTGTTGTAGGACGTGGACGCCTGCGAAGGCCTTCTGTAAATCAGCGTTCCCTTCCCTTCTGTCATTCTGGGATCTGTATGGGTGTGAGTGGATCTGTATGGGTGTGAGTGGATCTGTATGGGTGTGAGTGGATCTGTATGGGTGTGAGTGGATCTGTATAGTCAGAGGTTTTTATAGTAAAATATTTGATGGCTTCCTAGAAGTTTCTATGGTGGCCACAATCCGCCTATCCTTGTTTCGCTCCCCTGACTTATACAGCAGTATTGCTTCAAGGCAGAAATGGAGGTTTCATTGAAGTTGTCCTTGAAAAAGGGACCCGACTTCTTCTGCGAAGGGTCTGCATTCTGTGTTAAAGGTAGTAGCTTCGTAGAAGCTCTTCTACGGCAGTCCCAAGCGCATGCTGTTACATTTTGGGGGAAGGCATGCTGGATAATCGATCCAGGATTTGTTAGGCTCGCTCGGTTGGCCCTATGCTGACTCCGTTTGGCTGATGAGCCACAGTTTTGTCCTCTTGTTAGAAAGACCAGCGTGCGATTATGAAATGTAGGAATCTCCTGTAGCTGGAGACATTTGAACCTTGGCTTGTTTTCAGCCCTTTGACCAACAAAGGAGTCTAACACAATATTTTTCTTTACTCTCCGGGCTGAAGACCTACACAATAGATGCAATTTCCTTTTGGTTTTTCTTTACTCGGTTTCACAATATTTATCGTGTTCTTTTTTTTTTTTCCTGTTTGAAATTCCGTCAGTAGAGGAAATTATGATAAAAAGTCTTAAGTGCTAGGCAGTTCCTCGTGGTGGCCGCACTTGTTTCTTGAACACAGCAGGGCCGTGGCGATAAGGTATCCCAAAGTCAGTCTGTACAACTTTATTACAAAGCATCACTTTCACTGTTTTCCAGAGGCTGGCTATGAATTTGATATATGCTATACATCCGTGCTCAAGAGGGCAATCCGCACTTTATGGCTGGCTTTAGAGGGCATTGACCAGATGTGGCTGCCTGTTGTAAGGACATGGCGTCTGAACGAGAGGCATTATGGTGGCCTGACGGGTCTGAACAAAGCAGAGACGGCGGCTAAACACGGAGAGGAGCAGGTCAAGATCTGGAGACGATCCTTTGACATTCCTCCTCCTTCCATGGATCCAGATCATCCTTATTACAGCATCATCAGCAAGGTACCTCTGACTGTTGACGTTCTTGTTTTATGAAATCTTTTGGCTATTCCAACAACTTTGAAAGGTTTCTTTGAACCAAGGTCTTTTCATAGAAACGGGTGACGCTGCGGTTAGGCCAAGTTCTTAAAGGAAAACATGCTTGCTACTGTCTAAATGTGTAGTGTCAAATAAAAAAATAAAATACCTTTTTATTGGACCAACATTCCATCTTAAGGAAAGCATTGGAGAGTATAAACATCCCTCTGTCAAGTCAAACAAATATTAACTTCACCGCATTTAAATATTTTCCAGGATATATAGCGGTACTCTTCTGCTGAATTTAATACTAAATACAGTGTAAGTCCTACAACTCCTCAAAAGCCCAAGCCCCAACCTGGAAATAATTGTTTAATCATCGGATTGTAGCCACAATCATAATTTTTTTGGAAGGGAACTGTAATTGTCATGTGACGTAAAACTAGAGCTTGCAATTAAAGTGGAACAGCACCCTTAAAAAGCACGGAAAGCCATTTTTTAGCCCACCAACTGTTGTTGGCGTACAATCCCCATGGTTATGGAAGCCGTAATAAATCAACTGCTGCAGAGCTCCAGATTTGCCTCCGTAGTTGCACAGCAGTATTTACTCAACTGGTCAACAAACGCGTTGGCTGGAAACATTGTTGTCAAGTATGGGTTAGGCTTCAGAGACAATCTAATGCCATATACATCCAACCAACAAAGAATATATAATAAAATATGACTCCTGGTGTGTTCATGTTGCTGCTAGGTTCTGGGGACCTAGAAGTTGGTGGGGAGTTAGTAGATAAGTGGATTCCCCCAGTAGAAGTGGTAGAGGTTAATACAGTAAGGACATTTAAAGATGTATGGCATAGCCAAATGGCTCCTAAATCTAAGACCAGAGTAGATGGGCCAAATGGTCATTATATGCTGTCAAATTGTGTTTTCCATGTTATTTTCCCCAGGACCGTCGCTATGGCGATTTGACCGAAGACCAGCTCCCAAGCTGTGAGAGCCTGAAGGACACCATTGCCAGAGCCCTGCCCTTCTGGAATGATGAAATTGTCCCACAGATCAAGCAGGGGAAGAGGGTTCTCATCGCAGCGCATGGCAACAGCCTTAGAGGAATTGTTAAGCACCTTGAAGGTATGTGATTACAGCGGCCATGCAGAGAAGAACCCTGTGTGCCAATTCTATTAAATGTACCGTATAGTTAAAAAGCCCTTGTTGAGAGTATTTGGGATAGTTGTTTTATCCAAATCCAATCCATGCTTGGCTGTTTTTTCAGAAGTGTCTAGTCCTGTAACGTACGGCTGAGTAAGTCATATTGGAGAGAGATGTTTATCTAAGATTTCTTCAGCTTTATGCACACATACAAACTGCAATGTATGCTTCCCACGTACAACGAATACGGTGAAAGACCTGGATCCGAAGCTGGCTCACATGCTATATGGAAGAATGTTGTCTCTGTGTGTTTCTGACCATCTTACATACAATGTATAGTTAGTTCACGGGACATTTTGGGGTCCCTGTGCTTCCTTCAGATCCATTCACAGGCAAGCGCATACAGTGTCATCTCTGTCATAATAAGTCGCCAAAATTACATCATTCATAAAGGCCACTTAAATGAAGCGCGGAACATAAAACTTTATTACTGCAAAGTATATTGATTAAGAAGATTTTGTCCTTTTCTGGCATTATATAATTATTTGCTTATAGTACAGGTGTTCATTTTGCAACCAATCTGAAGACCTTGAGTCAGGAAATGAGATGACATTAGTTGGGCACAATAAATGCGTTCTGTTACTTCATTTCTGTGAAATGGCTTAATAGGAACAATCAGATACTGATAATGAGACTGGCAAATGCAAAATACACTAAATATATATTTAACTACATAAGGGATGAGACATGAAACCACTCTGACACGTAGAGGGTTTATTTCAGCCACATGTTAGAGGGGATGCATACATGTAAACCTCTTTGTGAAACTTAATGCAGGTATGTCGGAAGAAGCGATCATGGAGCTGAACTTGCCTACTGGTATCCCTATTGTTTACGAGTTGGACAAGAACCTGAAGCCCATCAAACCAATGCAGTTCCTGGGGGACGAGGAGACGGTGCGGAAGGCCATGGAAGCTGTCGCTGCCCAAGGCAAAGCCAAGAAATAAATCTTCATTCATAGAATGGAAGCAGCCGCCATCCCTTAGTTTACTGTCCCCAGATACTTCACACTTAGGGATTCTGAAATACAGCTGCACGTGAGAGCTCACCCAGGGAACACGCCATCCATTTAACGTTTTAACCCTTTTTCCGTTCGCTGAACGCGGTAGATTTGAAGTTTAGTACCTTGATATGTATATCATTGTCACTCAATTAGATTTAAGTGCAGTATACCGCCGATGAGGGTTTTTCCTCTCCTGTGCGTGGACCAAATTTACAACAGTTAATTGTATTGGTTTGATGTTAATAAAGGGCACATTTTTGTTTGGTTTTTACATTTTATAATTTTGGTTTTTCATAGTACTGTAATTTTGTTTCCACTGAAAATGCACGTCAAAACCCTATGTTATCCGCGTGATGTGCAAGTCACATCATGCTTATATCTGCAAAATTGTGTTCTACGTAGTCCATGTTTTCACTTGTATGAACCGATTATTCTTTGGGTGATCTGAGTTTAATCGCTTACCAGTAGTGGCTTGATTACAAAAAACTAAATTGATATGAATCAAGAGAGCGTAACAAACCCATATATATTGTGTGATGATGTTAACAGAACGGCTGTTTTTAAGGGGTGTTTTTTTTTGTTTTTTTGAGATTAGAATAACTTTTGTACTTTTTACGTTGGATGGTGCGGGCATGTATATGAACTTAATTATCCCTGCCTTCACAACAATTCTAGATTGTGTCACGTTAACAAAGCTGGTAAATGAGCAACAGTTTGGAAATGGCATATTGCTGGGATACAGAAAACGTAAAAGCAAATTGTTTTATTCCAAATACTTTTCAAAAAGCCATATTTAAAAAACAAAACAAAACCAAAAAAAACCCCACTATATATAGTTTTATGCTCTCTTGATGGCAGCTTATTTTTTGATCAGCGCCATTTAAATCTTCTGGATTTCTAACCTTGTGCTAGCTTGTCACCGCCCAACAAAGGCAACAATAAAACTCTTTTCTTTTTAATGTTCTCCCAGTAACGTGCCTAAAAACCTGATGGGCGGTGGTCAATATATTGATATTGGGATGATTACTGTTGCTACACAATCTGTATTTTAGAATTCCTACCAAGCATGATATCCTTTTCCAGTCTGATATGTTGGATCCGTTTTGGATGCAGATTTCCTCTCCTTGTGTCTTGTGGCGATGGCATCGGTGCTCCTCGGCATGGACACAGTGGGGTCTTTGCACATGTTTACTGTAGTTGTATTTCCACCATAGAGATGTCATTTTTTCAAATCATTTCAATAAAGGAGTGATGTGCAATAAACATGGTTGTGTGCGCAATTCTGTACTCCAACAGGGAAGTAAGTTGTGTAACTATAAAATACGCAAAAAGTGTCTAAGAATATTATGAAGGAAACAATATGTGGAAGTTTATCGGGTAAAGATGTGAAATGTATTGCATTATCAGAACCCATTAAGCCTCCGCGGGTCTAAACATGGCAATTGGGACCCTGTTGAGGTTAATGCGAAATGTGTTGGCGGTTCTGAATAGTTCGATTCTAGAAACCCAAGCAGGGAAACAAAAGGTGATCTATCCATTAAGCAATCAGGAGCAGGTTCTAGTGAACGTTTTATCCAACCCTGGCTCGTTTCTCCCGTGTAATGTATCGCCAGGATTGGGATAGGAAATATTTTATCTCTTCTATAGCTAGTTGTTTAGTAGAAAATGTATAATGGGCTTCCCTTGCTTTTTGACATGACTCCTCACTGTGCTCCATTGGGAAAGATCCAAGGAAGATCAAGTTTGGAAGCTGCTCACCAGTGATGTAACACAAAATCCTAGGGCCCCCCCTGCAAGCTGGGTTCCGGGGATCCTGTCCATTTATGTATCATGTTTTGGATCTAAATATTCTATTGCCAAAATTAGCCCGTTGCACCTTAGAGCATCTTGGGTATTGTGAAGGCTTGAGTTCTAATACCACACGTACAGTCAATAAAAATTACAGGTGTCATTAACATGAGATTAGGGACAATATGAAAGGGCTCCTTTAATATGCCAAGAAGCCTTGGGGCTGCTCGCTCTTCGTTCCACTGACGCTTTGAAATCTAATATATCCATCCAATGGTACTTAACAAATGCTTATTAGCAAGGAAAGTGTGTCTGGTGCAGACGGTATCATCAATTGAATGCATTGGTATGTGGGGTAATAAGGACTGCACAGGGGCAATGCCACTAATGATTTTACGGGGCACTCTGGGGGATCCCCCTAAACAAAAAGTGTATGTTAACATTTTTCAAAGTTAAGTTAATAAAAAAAAATACTTGTCTTTAGGAAACGCTGGATCTGCAGCTTCCCGACCCATCTGAGGATTCTCGCCTCGGGGATCTGCTTGAAGCAGCCAATCAGAGGCAGGAAATCGTTCGCATTGAAATTAGAGCTGAAGACCACTGACATTCTAGGAGAATCGCTTCTACGGCTGAACACATCCTAAGCACGGCATGATGCGGAAATGAGCAAAGAGCATATACGGAGATTCTGCATAATTCCACCTGCAAGAAGGAAATCGTGAATTTAAAAGGACCTCAGCTGTTATATACAAAAATGTACATATGATGGCTGGAGTGTCCCTTTAAGTAATTCATTTTATAAGGGCTGGATTTACAGCTGTCCAAAAGAAACAATGTGTTAACAATGTATGACAAGAGGGATGACGTTTGTAATGCGCTACGGTATATGGTGGCGCTCTTATGCTGCACCAGTCAGTACAGAACATCAATCCTGCCCTGACAGCCCATTTACCACGAGAGCCGGCACTCGGCTACTTACAACGTTTCTATTGGAATTTTTAACTATTGACTAAAAAAAACCCAAAAACTTACTAATAGCGAGTGGGTATTCCCAAAACAAATATGGCCGGCGCTTGCTTCTTTATTATGATTGGCTAAGTCCTCGACGCTGCGTCTTTTGCGAGACGTTTAGGGACGTCACTGGTCGATGGCCAATCAGACTGGGGCTTGCTGGTTCTTCAGTCTTAAGCGAGTGGCATGGCTCCCGTGAAGTGCTGTGTGCCCGGTGAGTATGACAGTGTTGTGGTTTTATTGTCGCTTGTGAGGGTTACTCGAAGAGGCGTTTATATAAACATAAAGCTATACGAGAGATAACGGCTAGTCACGGGAACGCAGAGGTTACCGACCTCACGGTACTCCACACTCGCCAAGTGTGCTGCGTATCATGAAATATCTTCCCCCATCTCCAAGGATTTGAGTGCGTTACGTGAAGCCTTTTTTTGTGTATCTTAACTTTTTGAAACGTTAATGAGATCCCCTTTCCAATTAACCATTTATGGACCAGACATTCCTTTTTCACAAAGACCATTGTGAAGCCTGTCATGACTTCTATTAGAACTGATTGCTGTATTTTTTTTTATCCATATTTATATTTCAAGCAGCCGAGTCCTAACATATAAAACATATGAAATTACTTTGAAGCTACTGCATTTGTGTCTAACCCTGCTTAAAAAAAAATAAGTTTCAATAATAATAAAAATACGATTTCAAGTGAGAATACCAGTAAGGTCCACTAGTAAAAGTTTGAGGTCCCTTTAGATATGTCCTTGTTTTTGAAAGAAAAGCACATTATGTCCATTAAAATCACATGAACGTTTAAGTTTAAAAGGCTAATTGATTGTTAGAAAACCCCTTTTGCAATTATGTTACTGCCAGAAATATGCTTGTTTTCCATGATAACAGCTAAAGGACCCCAAACTTTTAAATAGTGATGTGTGTGTAATGTCACACATTTACCTCGTATGAATGTTTTTAAGTCCCAGATATTAGTGATATGGAGCAATGAGAAGAAAACATGTTATATTTTGTATTTATGAACAGGTGAAAGGCTATGTAGTCTTGAGGATTGTGCTCCTGGCTACGGAACGTACTGCAAACACGGCTATGTATTCTCTTCCCTCTGCGGATATGTGGTCAAAAAAAACGACAATGGCTTGGTAAGAAGAGGCTTATTTTCGTATATTTTATTGGTGGTGGGGGTTCTAAACAGCACGCTTACGAAACTGGGGATGGAGGAACACTTCCTAATTTTCAACATTTACTTGGTGTTTATTCATATTATGTTTTCATATATCCAACTTTTTTAAGAGCAAATTAATGTAGAAAATTTTACCATCTACGCTTTAATTGCAGTTGTGGGGAAATTGCTTCTACTATTGCTGTTTGACTTAAATACAGGCTCCCGGCGGAGAGAATAAAATTATTATTAGGATGTTTGTAAATTTCTTGCATTTTTTTTTTCCAGATGCCGGTTATTTCTGTGGTGCGAGACACTGACTCTCACCTCCTGCCAGATGTGGGCTGCATTGTCACCTGCAAGGTGAGAAGTAAAAGACTTTCCAGCATTACTCATCAATGTCACTAATGCTCATGAAAAGCCAGCCTGGGTGAGCTCCTTCTGGGAGAATAGCTGAGCTGTAGCTACATAAGGCATAGTTAATGGCACTTAGTGATTTAGCATATGCAAGGCATGCATGCATTGATGGAGCTTACTATAGAGTGTTGGGGCTCATTTCTGCAAAACTAATTTAATAATAAAAGTTATAATAATATTTCCAGGGAGTGATATTCTGATGGGATCTGTCAGGGTTCGCTTTAGTTTCTATTTGCGTCGAGTGTCGCAGCTGTTTTTCTTTGCATATCTTGCTAGATGAGTGTAACAGCCGTATGTTCCTATGAGCTCATCAACAATCATTAATCGTAAGACTGTACAATGCATGGTCCAAAATAGTGCGATCTGATGCATTTTTGTATTTAAAGAGTTTACTCCACATTCAATGGTGCTTAAGTGATTACTGTAGTGTTTAAATATGGGGCACCTTACTGTAGGATAAACTGAACTTTTATAAGCAGAAATGTTGTATAAAACAATTCTATGTGACTGTCAAACCCTCATAACAGGGACAGCGAAGCAAACTTTGCTGCATTGATTCAAAATCAGGCCTAACCCATACGAAGGATTATCAATTGGTGCTAATGATATTGGATTTCCAGTTTCAATGCATTTTAGTAAATATTTGTTTTCTTTGGTTCCATTAGGTTATGAGCATAAATTCAAGGTTTGTTAAAGTCCAGATCATGTATATTGGGTCAACACCATTGAAAAATACCTTTAGAGGCATTATAAGGTAAGTCCATGCTCCATAGAGTTAATTGCTATATTTCCTTGGCTAAAATGTGTTCACTCAGTAATTGAATTAATGTTTCCTTAGTATGCTACCATCATTTTGGATTAACCAGTGAATATTTCCTCGCTCGTCAATAAAAGAAACCACAAGTGACTTTTGTCATATTTGCATAATTTTCTGCTGAGGTCTTACCTAAAACAGACTCAGGAGTGCAGGGAGATTGAGTGTGGATGCGGTTGCGTAGGTTCGGTTGCTCATGCTGTAGTCTTCGGGGTTTTTCACCCTACCAGTAAAAGATGTTGCTGTACTTCATGGCGTAAATAAGATGTATGTATATTTAATGTGCTGTTGATGCTTTTGTGTTGCAGGAGAGAGGACATAAGAGCAACAGAAAAAGACAAGGTAACCCTTAAAAACTCTATCTGATTGCTTGCTTCACGTTATGAGTTTTGTTTTTTTGCTACAGCTTCTTTAGTGGTCATTACTGGTTCATAGAAGCAGCAGTGTTATAAGTATATTATAGTACGACAAGCGGAACATTTACAGTGTAAAGGGTTGGGGGCGCCAGTCCTGGGGAAAAAAACCTTCAGTTTGCCGTTTTGGCCTCATATTTCCACATGCTTTGGTTAAATGAAATAATTTACAAAAAAAACCCCGATGGCTGCAGTTACTTGGACGGCACTTTTAATGAATTCTTTAAAATGAGAGAACCTGCTTCTTTAATGTTTCACTACTTTTTTACTGTGATCTACATGACAATCCATATCTAAATACATGCCAAATCCTTATGGTTTTTGTATTACAACAATTAAACAAAGTACAATTCTTCCTTGCAGGTGGAGGTATACAAAAGTTTTCGGCCAGGAGACATTATTATGGCTAAAGTTGTATCCTTTTGTCTCTGAAAGTAGAAGTGCTGCTGTCTTGCTGCCGGCTGACTTAATAGGCAGCATTTCTAAATAAAATAAAATGCTTCAATGGAGGAAAACGTAATAGAATTACAATACGTTTTATAACAGCTGATCTCTCCTCTTTCTATTAAAGTGACAATGTATGTTGTTTTACTGAATTAACATGTACTAGATATCTCTAGGAGATGCCCAGTCCAACTATCTTTTAACTACAGCAGAGAATGAGCTAGGAGTGGTGGTCGCTCACAGTGAAGCAGGTGCGTTTCAGTGTTTGTATGTATATGCGTTACGGGAAACGTGCTCATAAGATGCGCAAACCACAACGTGACAGTATCCTGGATCTCTTGAAGTAAAAATTCATGCTCATGAACCTCATTTATAAGAAGAGGTTTTTCCAGAGCCATTTTATAATCAGACCTCAAATAGTGGTCTGAATATAAGACTAAGATCCAGATCCCCCGCAGCTCTGCAGGGGACCTGACTCTTCCTCTTTGGTAACCTCCGCTGCTGGCGGCACATGACCTTCCGGTGCTCCATCATAGAAGCCCCAGCATAAGTGCCGGCAGCTGCGGAGGTTGTCTGCGTGCATAGCCACAGAGGAGGATCCCTCGCAGCGCTGCAGAGGATGTGGATCCCTGGCAGCCTGGTGCTCAGTCATAGGAGCCCTGGCGGAACTAACGGGCAGCAGAGGTTATCTCTGTGCATCGCTCAGACATCCACTGGCTGCCCCCACTAGACATCAGGGAGTCTGAAGTATGGGGGATGAGCCTGGGGAAGCATTGGTAGGGGGGAAGGGTGGTATGTGGGGGTTACAAGGCATATCTTGGGGGCAGATGTGCTTAATGGGGGCAGGTTGGTAAATAAAGGAAATAAAAACAAAAACATAATTTGTCTCAATCATAGCTTTTTTTTTTTAAATATGAAAAATAGTTTACATGTGAATTAATGTTTACTAGTAAAACATTTTTTCCCATAAGAGTCTTATATTCAGGCTTTCTTTTCCCCCTAAATATTCAAATTTTGGGGGTTCGTCTTCTAATAAAGCAAATGCAGTATTTATATTGACGTGCATTTTAATGACTGAATATTTTTCCACAGGTGCGAGCATGGTGCCAATCAGCTGGTGTGAGATGCAGTGCCCAAAGACCCACATTAAAGAGCCACGGAAAGTGGCAAGAGTGCAGCCTGAGTTTCTTCAGACATAATGTGAGCTGCGTCCGGGCCATCGAGGAGCAGTGCTTTGACCCAGGGGTCATTCGAGTGTTCGGCAGCCACTGTGTGGCTTCTCTTTCCAAGTCTTGCTTACATTTTTAAACCTTTTTCAGACGATGTCACCAATCCTACCATTTTTTTTTTATTTCTCCCCCTTTCCAGCCTTACAGGACGGATAGCTATTTTTGTAACAAAGTTCTCTGGTGTGTAGAACATTCTGTGAACTGCAGCAAAATTTGGAATCGTTCAAACCTATTTTAATATACTGATGTAATAGTGATTTTACTCATCGTGTGAATGCAAACATTTTGAGAATTGCCTAGCTGCGAAGTTACGATGTAAAAATGTTTTTTTTTACATTTTTTTCTCTTTTAAAACTACATTTCTATGTTCAAATCAATCACTATTTTATCCATTGTTAAAGTTCAGCATCTAGCATGTATATTCTAGTTAAGACTGATTCATGCTAACGTGGTGGCTTCTGAAAACTGAAGCCCTAATTAGAGTTCAACATCTGTGCAGTTTTATGTGTAAGAAAGTATTGTATTTTTTTTTACCTGTTGCCAGAAAACAGTCCATTTAATTTAGCTCCTGCTAACACCGTGTGAATGCTATTGACTGTACAAACTATGGAGGGTTAATCCTGTTCTGTTTCTACACCTAAAAACATTACATCAAAGAATAAAATCATTTAAAACCACAATGTTGATTATATAAGTCCTTTATATACAGCAGTGCTGGACAGTGGGGCATTTTCACCGTCGCTAAAGGTAAATTAACTACTGTAGAAGCCAATACTGTGAGAAGAAACAGGATGGGGTGTATTTACTAAACGGAGAGTCTCCTGCCACCTATCCCTTTAGTGATCTGCAGGCATCGGGTACAATAACTGTTTGACCCGGACACAGCACGTCGGCGACCACAATGTGACGTCGCTCATCCTGCAAAAAGTAATAATAGCCCCTGATGATGTAAGAGTACCGCATGGCGGCAGTATTGACGTGTAACATAAGATATATGCAGACGTTCCCACGGGTATGACCGTTCAGCCCGCTGCTTTGTATTTTCTGAATGCTTTGTTCGGACCGCTAGTGTCTTCTGTTTGCTGCGCGTGCGCGTTTCCCGTGGCGAACGCTGTTTGGCCCCCTTCCCGTGAGTACTGCGCATGCGCGTTTCTCTAAGTATATTCCGGTCGCTGTCTGCCTCCAGTGCGCATGCGGAAATGCTGTACGGTTACGCTTGTTGGTTTGGGTTGAGTGATATCCGGTTCCCCGGTCAGTAGGATGGTTTTGGGCAGGGGGTACAACTGCTCGGACGGGTTATCGCACACGGGCAGGTAAAGTACTCCTCACAGGCTCCGCGGGGCTCAAAGCTCTCATCCGCCTGTCTTTATGCTTTTTAATTTCTCATTAATCCATTTACTCCCGGTACCGGAGCTGTTAACGCTGATGGGAATGTGAGATAAAAGTGTGTAATATCACGGAGGAAGCGGCTATTCTTAATTTCCTTTTAGTAGCGTTCAGGTAAAGGTGATACTGCAGCTTGTGACTAATTCTATCCATTTAATCATTATATTAAAATAAATAAACCGGTGACAAAATACCTTCATTTTCAATGATACAATAATTAATGTAAGACTTAAACCCACACATCTCATACTTTGTTTATATATATATATATATATGAGTGTATGTATATTATTATTATTATCCTTTATTTATATAGCGCCAACAGTTTACGCAGCGCTTAATACAATACATAAATTCAAGGGATATGACAAGACGCGAATTGACAGACTAAGACAAGCCGATACATTTGGTGGAGAGAGCCCGGCTCGCAAGCTTACAATCTAGAGAGAGTGTATACGTATAATATATACAATGCTCTGCTTGCGGCAGCGTACCTGTCCTGAGGTGTACGAGAGGTCTGTCCGGTGTATCGGCTCACGGTGCAGACATCTGCTGTCCCCACCGGTTCAGGGGTTGGGGTAGGGAATATCTATTCCATATAATATTTATAAGCGGCGTGTACTTTGATATATGAGGACAGCACGGGTGATTAGATTATGGGGTTGTCTATTCACTAAGGTGCGGGTTCCCTGTCACTCCTTTTCATTCATGATGTGTCAAATCTCTTTATTCCTACGATTAAGTGCTAGGAAGCGTTGGGTCTTTACAGAGAATTCTCTGGGATTTAGGCTTGTACTTATGGGTTGGACTATTGGTGTATTGTTGGCTTATTGGTTGATTAACATGCGCCGTGGCAGGGAAGTCTTCTTTATGCATAATTGGGTGTTATCCAGACTCCCAGATATTTGAAATACCGTAACTTGGCTGTGATTGGTCTCAGAAATGTGACAATCACAGCAATGGAATTTGACTCCCTAAACATGAAGGCTGCTGGGATGTAATTGAACCCAACTGGAGACTGTAGCACCAAACAATATTAAACAGAAACAATGTCTGGGTGATACTTTGTCCAGAAATTAAACATTATCTGTTGTTTTAGAGTGTATTGACCCTTAAAAGACATGAAATAATTTTCTGATGGGATGTAGAGACTTCCTGGTGATCCGTATCCATTGGTGAGGATATTGTGGGTTTGTTTACACCGATTGGGGACACCTTTAATCCCTCTGGGCAATGTGGCTCATGAATGGGGCGCTCCACTTAAATTGCGTGGCCCGTAAAGAATGTCCATGAGGTTTTTCAGGTCTTTTGGGGTTTAAAAAAGTCCTGAAGGTGACATTTCCAGATGTAGGTGAAGTTTCCATACGTAGTCACGTGACACTGACACAGGATCCAACCAATTCTCTGTAAACTATCTTGATAGCAGATAAGAGCCCTTTGGCTCATTAAGTCTTCTATTCTTTTCTACCCATTCGACACATTAAGGTCGTATCAGAGCACGGTAAAACATTCTAGGCCCAGAACTTGGAACATCCATACAGATTTGTATCACATATTCAAGCAAATAGAGGAGGTTCAACAAGACTACCGCTCTAAGATCCCAAACCTCGCTTGGCCCTTTGTCTTCATTCGGGGTAAGAACGCACGACGTCTTTATTTTGACAACATGCACACATTCATATAACGGCTACGGAGATTCAGAGGAAGATTAATAGATTTTTTATTGTGTTATTCTATGTTCCACACAAAGCTGTAGTTATGTTGAAGAGGGCGAGGGGTCATGTGATGTGTGCACGCCGTGTTCTTATTTCTTGTTCTTATGTCCAGGTAATGAGCTGCGGGAATGAGAAGCTGTCGGCGCGTGTTTTTGAGGTGCTTGCGCCTTGGGCACCGGCGGAAGTGTAGGTTCCTGAGCCGGATCTTCGATTACCTACGTTATGGACGCCTTTGTGTTGTCTCCCTGTCCTACAACTCCTTCACCAACAGCGATGTTGTCATCGACTCCCTCTTTGAGCCTATTTATTGGCTGGTGGATCACCTGACCCGGTGGTTTGGCATAGTAAGTACAATCTGCACTTTATTTTCCCCTTAAAACAGAAAAAGATAGAACTGTGCACACTAAAAATATAATTATTTAAAGACTGTGGTGTTAAAGACCTTAAAGTCCCCAAAACAACAAAAAAGTCCCACGCATGCAAGCAAAAAATATAGAAAATCACATTACTTATAAAATATATAAAGGGTTTCCTAACGATTAGTCTTCAAACTGATTAGCGAACACAACGTGCCATTGGAACACAGGAGTGATGGGAGTGATAAAGGGCCATTGGAACACAGGAGTGATGGGAGTGATAAAGGGTCTCTGTATGAAGATATTCCTTTAAAAATCAGTCGATTCCAGCTATAATAGTCATTTACAACATTAAATGTGCTGGATTTCCGTATCATGTTATTTTAATGGACACAATTCCAATTTACCTTTTCTAGGTGTTTGTGGCTCTGGTGATTCTGCTGACGAGCTCCATCGTCTTGATTGTATACATCTGCGTCCTGCCTCTCATTCTGCAGACTTATTCTACAGCATGGATATGGTGGCACATCGGCTACGGACACTGGAACCTCGTAATGATCGTCTTTCACTATTACAAGGCGATTACTACTCCTCCTGGATACCCACCCCAGGTACCCGCAGATTTTGTGCCCCTCAGACCCCAGGAACCCCGGTGCAACCAGGACTTGCTGATTTCTCTTTTTGTTTTATTTTTTCGCAGAATAAAATAGATATACCTTCGGTGTCTATCTGCAGGAAATGCATTGCACCAAAACCTGCGCGGACGCATCACTGCAGCATCTGCAGCCGGTAAGCCATGGAACCTCAGGGTCCGCATTCTACTTAATTGGTTAATGTCTAGTTACTGTAGCAAGTCACTGATCATCCAGTAGGATGAATAATTGTGATTATTGAAACAGAGGTTCTCTTAGCACTACCGCTAATAATTGGCAGGGCCAGACTGGAGATGACTTGGTAGCTCTGGCACTTTGTGACCAGCAGCTGCCGACTGGACGTGTGCGACTGCATTATGTTTTTCTGAGCAGACCTGGTCTGCCGCTGCTTCGACAGTATTGGTTAGCATGTGGCCCTACTGGGCGGCTACCTAGTGTGCCAGATGGCCAGTCTGGGACCGCTCTTTGGTTGTGATCGACCTTGCCTGTTGTTCATAGTAAAGGGACAGGCGATGCTCTGTATGGCAGACTCAGCAGGAGGTACCTGAGGTTTGCAAGGTTTTGGTTTAGCGTAGGTGCTCTAAAATAAAAATACCAAATCGGAAATATATAATCATTTACTCCAATTAATGGGTTATTTGTAAGAACAAACCCTAAAAAGTTTGTCATTCCCAGGCATCCGTTCGGTCAGAAAATGTTAGAAAATACATTAACTTATATTAATAGCAAAAATGCAGATAACTGGGTCGCTTGTATGAGTTGCAGCTGGTTTCAGAAGAAAACGTTTCTTGCTATAGACTCCGTTATGCGGGGAATGGTTATTCATCACACTGACGCGTCTTCTTCCCGCAGGTGCGTTCTGAGAATGGATCATCACTGCCGTATCCTCTTTGAATGTGAATAACCTTAGAAATGCATCATTTGATGGCCCCCTTAGACAGCTGTGTGTTGGGCATCTCATGTTACGTTCTACATCAGAACATTATTCCGCGTGAATCGGTTTAGCAGGAAAGATTTATCCTGTTATTCTATTTGTTCGAATTTAGGCGGGGAGGAGTAAGAATCCGAACCTGCATAAAGTATTCAATATAGTTTTTTCCTACTCATGTGGGGATGCTGGGATTTAAAATAAATCCTATCAGAATTTCCAGCAGATTTAAATGTGCGGTTCTCTTTTTTTCTATCAGTAGTCTAGATAAATATACAATAGCTTTTAATGGACCAATATTGCATAGATTAAGATGTAGAATCACATGAATTTTCAAGAGGTCCCCTTTTCAGACTGGCAGTGGTTCCTTGTTGTAAAGCTTGGTATGGTTTTATATACACAAAGATCATTCTGTGCCACCCTTGTATTGATATGAGATAACCTTTAACTCTCGGCTAAGCTTGGTTGAACAACTGCGTGGGACATTACAACCATCGCTACTTCTTCTCCTTCTGCCTTTTTATGACGATGGGCTGTATCTACTGCAGCATCAGCAGCCGGGAAATGTTTCGGGAAGCCTATTCAGCTATTGAGGTGCGTTTTTCCCCAGCTATCCATCCCCTTATGTTCCGATCAGATTATTTTTGATGCGCTGTGTATGTATCTCATGTGACGTTAGTGTAAGGAAACCCAGTGGTTAATCACTCTGTATTCATTGTCGGTGAAAGCAGGAGGTGACAAATCCTGGGAGTCAGGTAGCCATGGCTCTTAAAAATGTTACCTCTGACAACTAAATGCCCCAGCCAGGTTCTATGCATTCGGAAGCTTTATGTATCCTCATCATTATCTGTATGTGGGTTTACAGAGACCTCAGATATGATTCATGTTAACTGTATTCACAAGCAGTGAGCGATGAGATGTCTGCCCTTCTTACCTTTAGCTACGCGGTATCCTATTACGGCGTTTAGCCCTGCAGGGATATCAGGGGGTATTATTGCGCAGTTGTATGGGCGAGGTGTGAAAGATAATTGCCGTCCTCTCTTCCCTCCTTACTAGAAAATGAAACACCAGAACAAGGAGAGCCTCCAGATGGCGGCCAATGAGGTGGGCTGTATAGAAAGGAGCCTTCAAATCCAAGCAGTTTGTCACCAGTAGAACTAACACACGTGTGTGAAAAGACCCGCCGCTAAAACATTCTCCCTTTTAAGTGGTTGTTTAGTAATTCCATTAATGAAGGGAGCTCTGCACTGCATCTGCAAGGTTCTTCCACGTATTAAGACATCCAATACCGCCCTACACCTCCAAAGGGAACCGGCCAACGCTGGCTTGGCATCGTTACCCAACAAATTGCAGGAGGGACGCGGTCTATGCTTTGCAAGGCTCCCGTTTCATGTTCTACACACCGCTTTTCTGCATAGCCTTATCCTCCGTGTGTGTTATCCCACGTTCTATCCGTGTCTGCATTTGTCTGCCTGGCTGCTGTTGCATTTTGTTAGCTTTCTGTTAGAGAATGTGTCTGGCATATGTGAAGTTGTGTAAAATAAGGATATTGGGGCCAACACAAAAGATAGACTGGAAGTTTATGCATTTTTATAGTAGGGTTACCATACTGGCCATTTAAAAGAAGACATCTGTGAATTCTATATGTTGGAGGACATTACACTGCTCCTGTTCTATGAAGAAGACGGCTGCTTTGTAAATGTTATTTATCTGAGGAATTCCCAAAATGTTGGAACTTGAAACTTTTTATTCTTGTGCGTGTGGATTCCCTGCATTTCCTTGCATAATTTTTACTTACTTGGGTCATTCCAGAACCCAAAGCCCAACCTGTTCCTGCCACATACCGTTCTAGTCTCTGCTCTTTACGAGTCACCAGGTTCTAGATCACTCTACTATATTCATTTGTTTCATTGCTTGAGATGTTCTTTATGTGCTTTGGAACTTAAAATGCTTGACCTCATTTTTTGGCCACTGATGACTATTATAGGGAATAATTAGTGCATTGTTCTTTTAACGTACATATTTGCTCATATAATGGAGCTAAACGTTTAGATTAGATATAGCCAACGGAAGCTTGGTTCCGGTTAAACAAGAAATACGGGTAAGCATGAAACTGGTCACCCCTGCGGGTTCTATTTTGGGGTTACATGTGTTTAGATGGCATCCTTTTCTGGAGTGCTTAGCGTTCTACTTTTTATGGCAAAAGCAAATCAGGCCGCCAGATCCGCTCTTTACATTTCCTCAACACAAAACCTTTAGGGGCACATTTTGTCTTTTGTTCATTGGGGATCGCCAGGACCTTCCCTGTAATGATTTGCCTGTCAGACTTCAAAATTATAGCAAATTCTGCAAAAGTATAAACAATGTTGATTTCTTATTTCTTTTAGACCTACAATCAGACGGCACCCCCCACCTTTTCCTTCAAAGAGCGGATGTTTCACAAATGCATCATATACCTCTGGGTTCTATGCAGGTAAAACTACGCCAGGCGGCTTTATAGACTTCTTGCCTCCAAGGGTTTTACTGTAAATTCTTTGGGCCCATTAGCATTGCTGGTGGCGGTAACCACATCAGAACCTGTTTGGCGCTCCATCACCCCAGTATGCTTTTGGAACCATAGCCTAAATGGATGTTGGGTTATTTAGTGAATCTTTAATTAGTGAGCCCGTGATAAAATCTAATTAAAGCCCTGATAAGCATAACTTATTTATAACTATTTTGTAGGCAATATTAGGACTTCACACCCACCCGTCCACTACCAACAGCTTGTCTGCATAAATCTGGCCCTACTCAATGATCATAAGCTTTCCACAAACTCTGAATAATAGATGGGTGTAAATCAGAATCAGAGGTTACCAAGGAACACGTCCAGTCCACCTTTCTCATGTAATTCAGGTGAAGTTTACATTCACCGCAATCTCACAATGCTAATTGTGTGAAATCCTCGCTGTTTTCAGCTCGGTGGCATTGGCGCTGGGTGCTCTCACGCTGTGGCACGCCATGCTGATTACTCGCGGGGAGACCAGTATAGAAAGGCACATCAACAAGAAGGAGCGGAAGAGACTGCAGGAGAAAGGAAAGGTAACCAGATACCGCGACACATTAGACCTTTCCAAGCACGATGTTTGTGTCCTTTGTGCTGCCGCTGCTCTGAACCTTTGCTTTTGGAATTTAAGTAACTCAGTTTAACCGTTAGTTATTAAGCTGTGAGGATGCACTTTTGTATGATGTAATTATAATCGTGGGATAGGTTTTGTGAAGTATATGAAGATAGATAGAATTGCTGTTGCTGCAATATAGGTTTAAAAAAAAACCAAAAAAACAAAACATGTCCATCACATGTAACCCTGCTTTTGATCCAAAAGAAAGCCACAAAAAGGGGAAAAACTAATTAAATCCGAAATCTAATCTTGGTTAAAATATCAAACATGGAATGACCAGACTGGGAAAACAACTGGTTCCCATGGGGCATCACAATTCATTTCTGCGGCCCGTCCTGTCCTGCTATAGAATATGATGTTAGGACAGCGATCTTCTGTCTTGAGATGACCCCTGAGTGGTTTTAGGCAGACAGTATAGGTCTGTAAAAGGCTGATTCCACATAGAAGATGAGACACCTAGAGGAAGATAGTCTGCTTCAGTATAGAAACTGTCATTAAAAACTGCATCTGTCCCCAGTAAAGACAATCTGTCTTCTGCAGCAATCGAGAGAGGGTTATGATAAAATAAAAAAAAAAAAGTGTGCGTATTGTATGCAGTTATTCAAGCTTAAAAGTAACTTATTCTATCCCTTGTATAGGTATTTAATAATCCATATAATTATGGCCGGTGCCAAAACTGGAGACTATTCTTTGGAGTAGAAAGCGAACAGTAAGTCATCTCATTATTATTTTTATTTTTTTTTTAAAAGGCTTGCAGTGGCATAGATGTGCTGTTTGTTTAGAGTCTTTATATGTTTGTTTCTGCCGTTAGCTTCCATTAAGTAATCCAGTTTTAAATCCTTTATATAGCGTGCATAGGGGAGATGTGCTACAATCAATGATAATTTCAGAGGGTGGGATACACCAGTAGGGTCCGATCTAGGCATGAACAAGCTTACACACCTTCCCTCCTCACTAGTGTTATCTCCCATATATTGGTATAAAAGCCTGTAACGAATAACGTTTGCTCGGTCTCTTTGAAAATCCCACATGCCTGTACCTTTTCGTGTAGAAACGTTTACTTAGCACATTAAATTACCGTATTGTGTGTTTTCCTCCTTCAGGCACTGGGTTTCCAGAGTCCTACTACCATCTTCCCACCCCCCTCATGGAAATGGTTTGACCTGGGATGCTCCATCATGGATATCTATGAAGCAGAAGTCACTCCTTGCAATATGACTGCCAACAAGATGAATTGGCGTTGGATTGCGGGCTTGGTAGTGCTGTGTATGGAGAAGCTACCGCAGCTTTGCCAGACGTGCAGAAGAGCTGCAATTTTCTCTGAAGAGCATTAAATCTCCAAACGTGATGAAGACACTAAATACTGCCCCCGTTGCCTGCGTACACAAGTGTTGGGATACCGGTGTTTGTAAATGTAAAGTCTGGTGATATACTTGACCGCTGCTGCTATAGTTTCCTCTCTAATGACAGAAGTACTTGGTCTAATACAGATTGCTTATAGAAATAGATGATTTAGAATTCCTTCTGTGGCGTAACCAGAGACTGCCAACGAGGCCAAAGCTGGAGGCACCATCATTTAAAATAGACTTCATCCTATAGATGGGTATATCTCTAGGGTCTGGTGACCACCACAGCTGCTTATTTGGCCAAGACTAATAAGAGGAAGAAGGACAATTTAAGGACGTAACGTAGCAGCCGATAAGACTCCATTGCTACTGAAAACCAAAATATATTTGTTAGCCGTGCCCTAAATAGATGCGCTCCGCTTTCCTAAGAACTTTACATCTACCACTCAAACACCATTTTTAAAGAACTACAAGTCAGGCTGTCTTGTTCCAAAATCGTAACACACCGTGTGCTGCTATACATTGCCTTTGCCTACGGATTAGCAGTCCATATTCTATTCACACCATCCATACTTTGTACAAATTTATTAAACTATTTTCGTTTTGGTAAATAACATGGCATCACGCGGTAAAAAGTTTTCCTCTGTAGAGAAGCCTTCTTAGGACATCTGATTTAAGTTATTTTAGGAAATTACTTTTTTTTGTTACCGTTATGCTACTGATAATGTGGTGTAATTAAAATCAGAATAAAGCCTTTTACAAAACCCATACATTGGCCACTGACCATAGTTTTAATGTAAATATTTATATTCATGGAGCATCCGTTTTCTCTTTTGTAGTGGACAGTAACTGAGTCAGCCATATTTACCAAGCCTAGAGTTTGCGGTTCACCATGAGCTAAGACTGAAGGGACAAAAAAACTCCTTGGACCAAAAGCCATACCAAACAAATGGTTTTATTCATTGTGTTTCAGCTCCTTGACCCCGATACATTGATGGTCCAACCAGTGAGCTTCCTCTGCAGGAAGAGCTTGGGTGGAACCTGTATAAGGTATAGTCAAATCACCGAGTCTCCATACAGATTGAGTTACACATTATACAGGGCCAGTTAAGCCTGTTTGAATAGTGAAGTGAGGGCATTGGGGGGGGGGGGAACCTTATCTTGGTAATTCCCCTTTAGTCAATAAAGCCCAAAAGGAAATCAGGTAAGCCAAGGAGGAAAAATAGGTTGTCATGTAGGCAACTCCGCAACATACTGCATCTAACAATTAGTCTCGATTCTATATAAATAAGAAATAGCTTCTGAGAGTTAAAACACGATGCATTGGGAACTAGCAGGTCATGGCCTTTCAGCCAGGGGTGGCTACCTAGCAGCCCCAGCTGTTAACCTACAACTCCCATTATACTGGTAGTTTGGGAGAGCTAGTGGTTGGCTATTCCAGATAAAAGCATTACCTTTTAAAGAAATCACTAAATTGTGACCAAAATGTGCAAACGTCACTTGCAAATCAGCTCACATTAAGTAGGCGCAACACACCACATCTGTTCAGTCTTATTTGAATAGAAAAGTAACCAGTCGTAGGCTGTGTGCCCCGTAACATCACTCTATACACGCTTAAAAAAAAAAAAAAGTTTACCTTAAAATCAAGTTCCGGGAATGGCTATTAAAGCACACAACTATACAAAATACATTATAAGTCGTCCTTATTGACAGGTCAGATTATTTCCTAGTGTAAACTTGTGCTGCTATTTGCTCAAGTGCAACAGAAGCAGCAGGCCAACACCCAGAACTGGCCAACGCAGCCGAGGACTGAAATGAAGAATGGAATGGGTTAACGAGGTGACGGGTTGTGATGTCCTTCAGCAGGAAGAGGTCTCTAAACATGATGGCACTTCGTATACGGCATCAACGATCCGGTGTAGTAAGTTAGTCACATCCTGGTTAGATTGTCTCCGTGCAAAGAACGCCACCGTCCGGTTTCAGCTGCCTGGACTTCCAAGTAAGAACCTAAGAAGAAAGTCTATAATTACGATATAATATATAAATCTGTAGATTTATATCCAGCACGTATGCCAAGGGTGCAGCCGCCTTACTGTCCTCTCATGATCTGCATCATTATTTCTGTTAAATGACTGATCGTTTCTCTAAAAGCTCTGACAGTTCCCTATTTATTTAAAGCAGCCTGAGTGTGACTGAGCCCGTTTTACCCCATCCAGTGTCACGGTCACTCACCACTGACAGCGAGCCTCGACAGCCTCCTTCCTCACCAGCCTTTTCTTATCGTCCAGAGGCTTACCCAAGGCACGGATCACTTGCTGCTTGTAAGGCAGGAGCTGTCAAAAGAAGCATGTGTGTAATATAATATAATAATATATATATATATATATATATATATATATATATATATATATAGTGTAAATCACTAGGCCAGCAAACGCATTTTCTTGAAGATGTACGATTAGGTAGGATCCTTACCATGTGCAAAGGCAGCTTTGTGAGCGCAAGCATACACTTTAAAGCTGAAATCCGAACTGCCTGGGGAGAGGAAAAACGCACTTACAATACAGCCTAGTAATGACAGAGCATCATTAATAAAGCACAATACAAAAATTTGGATTTTTGTAATTGTAAAATAAATATAATAACTATGTTAAAAATAAGTTTCCCCAAAATTAGTGTTTTTCCCACTTTTTATTAATATTTTGTTTTTTAAATGTATGACACTGGGGGGGGGGGGGGGAAACACATATTTGGGTAACAGCTGCCTTATGTAGCTTTGGCTCCGCGAGCAGATTTGGGTGTCTTTTCTGGTTCCCATAGCGGGGCAGGGATCATTAAAGTGTACCGGGTACTATACAAGTAGCATCTAACCATTAGGAACAGAGGTGGACAAATAAAAAAGTGTTTATTTCAGAAGGTTAAACGGGCCTTCCCTACCATAGCTGGGCTGGAAGACAAGCTGATGAGCTTTGTGATCAAGGTATCAATATGGGGGTTCAGGATCTCCGCTGCATCCAGAAGAAGAGGCTCCAAACAAGTCAGTGTAGACAACTGAACCACGTGGTCAGGGCAGGATAAAGCCTCCAGCAGGAGTGACAGCAGCTAGAAAAAGAGAATATGATTAACAATACAGCCCTACGACATCGCCTACGCCAAGCCAGTGGAAAGGATTTTAAGTATCCATCAATCTTACTTTACCGAGAGGATGGTAGAAAAGTGGAACAGCCACCCAGCAAAAGTGGTAGCAGCCAATACAGTGAGAGAATTTAAAAATGCATGACGGATAAATGGCCATTATAAATCTTTAGACCGGACATTGGGAAAAACGTGCAATTTGATAGGCCGAATGGGTGCCCATGGCACCGCCTTCTCACAGAATGTGGGAGTGCCTAGGCAGTTTAACAATCAATAGCCAATCATCTAAGCCGATTTCTATAGGAGCATTTTCTTGCCTCTGATTGGCTGCTTTAGGCAGCCAAAGCTGTTGGGAATTATGGAGACAGAATGGAGTCCCTTTAAATACAAGGGATTCAGTAATGAAGATAGATCTTGTCATTTGCTCACCGATGGAAGCTCTGTCACGAGAACTTCCTTTGGCAAAGAGTTGAGGACGTAGGATAAAGCTTTCAGGTAATTTGGCTTGAGATCTATAGGGAAGACAAAAACACGGATATCTTACTTTATACTGGGAATATTTCAAGCTAAAGGGACACTAATTAAAGGCCCATGCAATGTAAAAAGGTTATACAATATATACAAATAGCTTAAGACCACACTATGATGTATCCTACTCCAAACCGGAGAGCCTTCTCTCGCCTTGGTGCCAGACGGCAGGTAATAGGATCCCGCCAGGCTAGCCTTATTATTGCAGACTGATTCATGTCACATAGTAATATCATGAAGAATGGAGCCTATCGTTGCCAGAAAAATGTATTATATAATCCTCATGTACAGAAACCGCAAAATCCATATCTGGCCGCATAGACAATACATACAAGGATACCGACAAACGCATATCTATGTAAGCAGGTCTTTCTCATGCTCTCTGCTAAATTGCTTTGAATGCATAATAGGAATAAAAACAATTCTGCCCGCAATATACATTCACCTCCTTCAGCAGAATTGAAGCCTTGCACCAGTTTTGGAATGTTCTCCGTGAAGAACCTCTGCCGGAACATGATGCGGATGTCCGCATGGCAGGCTTTGCTGAGGATGTCCGGGGAGTCCGAGACCAGCAGGGAGAATCTGTCGGCCATGGAGTCACCCAGCTCTCGATCACGCAGCAAATCAATCATCTACAGAAAAAGAGGACGGGTTAGATTAAGTTTACAATATGCATCGAATTACACTACTAGTTATTCCAGGTGACAAAAAGGGGTCGGGGGGGGGGGGATACAGCAGACAAACAGCCCTACCAAGCAAAATACAGCCACCAGTGACGGAACATTAACTGAATCCCCACTAGAGTTATATAGAGAAATGACTCCGAGAGAAAGATCTCAGATCCCGTTTTATGGTAAATATAAAGATCTATACAATGAGTAACATTTATACAATAACCCGGCAACCGGACAGACTCCTTTTCTCTGGATCTATTCACCGAATCACATTCAGTTAAAAAAAATCCTCAGATCTGAGAGTCGCTCGCGTTGGAAACATGGTCACAGTTTACCTAATGAGCGCCTACCTTGTTAGTTAGCTGTCCGTTCAAGGGGTGGTATCTCAGTATCAAGGCCTTGGTCACCTGTAAAGGGGGGAAAAACTCAGATGAAGACAATGGTTTGGAACACATCTGATGGAAGGGGGTCCCATTTGTCTACTGTCCTCTCAAGAAAGTAAAGCTTTATGTTAAATCGAAGCTTCCGACTCTCTAGTCTTAGACTAAGGCCTCTTGTTCTAACATTTATCCTGCTTTAAAACGTCCCTCCCGTTATGTACTTAAATGTTCCAAATGCATCTTCTCCAAGCTAAACATATTGAGAGACCCTGTAGTTTTTCCTCATAGTTTGTAGCCTCTGAAGGCTACTAAGGTGATAAAACCACCGTACGAATTCTGCGAGAATTAGGGGCTTATCCTGTATATAAAACTGATGAAAACACTGCAAAGTTACGCGACGGGTTCATCTTCAGCACTCACCCAGACGAGCAGAGTAATGGCCTGGGTTCTGCGGCTTTCATCTGCCAAAGCCAACTCTATCTGGCGAGCAGCATTTTGAAGGATGTCATCCAGTTGATCACCTGGGGTAAGAGGGCAAATTAGAAATTTGGAACATGTGTGCATTTAACTGGAAAGCCACAGGAGCATTTTACATATGTGATTAATGTACACAGGGACAATAACCATAATGTAAACTAAGCTACCTGCTGCCCCTTGGAAAGTACATGTAGGGGTCAATCAACAAGACATGGCATCTACCTTAAAGGGACATTCCAGGGGCACCCAACCTGTGGCTGCCAAGCTGCTGCAGGCCTACATCTCCCATAATCCTCTTTCGGCTAAGGGCCTGCCAGAGCAGTATGGGAGATGTAGTCCTGCAGCAGCCGGAGGGACGCAGGTTAAACAGCCTTGTCATATGAACGTTTATGCATATGATCACAGAGTGCTCCCCATAAAAATAAATGGAGGAACTGTGCAGAATCCTCTCATATGCCCTTTGCCTGCCCTCCCGCTCGTAGGCTTGCTGTGGATGTGTTTATCCAAATACATCCCCCATTTCCTAAGCCTGTGTGGAGTACTTACTGCCGGTCAGGCGAGGGTTTCTGGTCTAAATGTTATACCCCTGTGTGCATACGCGCAGAAAGTACTCCAGTTGGCCCTGAAAAAATGGATCTATAGAGGGGGTGATGAGAGCTGCAGCTTGTCCTAAAGGCAAGAGATTTTTTTTTTTATTTTTTTTTTTTTTTACAGGTTGGAGAACGCATGTGAAATGACTTACAAAGTACTTTAATGTGTATTCTTTGTTGAAGAGGCTGACGGAACACACAGAAGGGTCATTTTTAGGGCTGCAACTAACGATTATTTTAATAATCGATTAGTTGGCCGATTATTTTTTCGATTAATCGATTAATCGGATAAAAAAATGCAATTTTTTTAAATTTAAAATAATGTAATAAAAAACTTACAATTTACACTTTCATCTCTTTATTGCAATGGCCTCTCTCTATTCACCTTCTTATTTTACTGACATAATAATAAAAGCTACAAGAACCCAAACACGGTGTTTCTCAAACTAGGTTTTAATACAAAGTTATTAGTAAATATTAATTCATATGTTAACTATTTTTCATATTTAATAAAAACTATGAGGAAAAAAGCCTTATTTAAATTTTTTTTATTTACCAAACTGCCACCAGTTATGCACATCAGACCCCCAGCTTGCCACTCTGCCCCCATATATGCCTTATACCTCTTATATGCCAGATTCCACTGTGCCCCTGATATGCCTTATACTCCTTATATGCCAGTGATATGCAACTGAGCCCCCTGATATACCTTTTACCCCCAGATGTTTTATGACCCCCTGATATGCCTAATATCGATATGCCTTATACCCCCTATATTCCCTGAAATTCATAATACCCCCCATACACCACTATAACTCACCCATACACAACTCTGGCTCCTCCCCCTCCCATACACCACTCTGGCTCCTCCCCCTCCCATACACCACTCTGGCTCCTCCCCCTCCCATACACCACTCTGGGTCCTCCCCCTCCCATACTCCACTCTGCCTCCTCCCCCTCCCATACATCACTCTGCCTCCTCCCCCCTCCCATACTTCACTCTGCCTCCTCCCCCCTCCCAAACACCACTCTGGCTCCTCCCCTCTCCCATACAACTCTGGCCCCTCCCCCTCCCATACTCCACTCTGCCTCCTGTCAGCAACGGATCTTCACTAGACAAGGACTTTCACTGCAGCTTCATAGAAGCCACAGTGTAAGTGAAGTGCAGTAACGGACACTCACAGGCTGACAGAAAATCATCCTCTCTGGGGGGGGAGGAGCCACAGTGGTGTATGGGAGGGTGGCTCCCATACACCCTTCTGACTCCTCCCCCCTCCCATACACCGCTCTGCCTCTCTACCCGGCTCCGTTACTGACAGTAACGGAGGCTGTCTGTGCGATGCAGACCCCCACCAGCTGACAGAGAGGATGATTCTCTGTCATCCTGTGAGTGTCTGCATCGCACAGACAGCCTCCGTTACTGCACTTCACTTCACTTACACTGTGGCTTCTATGAAGCTGCAGTGAAAGTCCTTGTCAGTAATGGAGCAGGGAGAGAGGCAGAGTGACGTATGGGAGGGGGAGGAGTCAGAGGGGTGTATGGGAGGGGGGACAGAGACGGAAGTGAGAGACCGGCCGACAGTGAGGGGAATCCAGGTCTCCTGCAGCGTTGCGGGGGATCTGGATTCCGGTGTTATAATCCGATCTCTGTTTGAGATCGGATTATTATAAGGAGAGGAGTTTTTCAGAGCATTTGCTCTGAAAAAAACCCCTCTTTTTATAATCGATAAAAATAGATTCGATTAATCGATGATGAAATTCGTTGCCAACGATTTTCATAATCGATTATTATCGATTTTATCGATTAGTTGTTTCAGCCCTAGTCATTTTAAATAATAAAGAGAAGCTCAGATCCTGGACTCATGCCTGTTGTAGTGGGGAATCTACACTTGCATATAAAGTTCCCATAAGAGCCGAGTATAGCCCACGGGAGATATACCCCTTGCCAACCAAGACTCAATACACAGTGCTCTAATTTGGAATATGGGTACAGGCCAAAAAAAAAAAAAAAGAAAGATACGGCTGTTAATGACAGCTGCTGTTTAACTGTTCTTACCTGAAGGGCATTTGTTTATTAGACCAGCAAAGCACTTTGACGATGAGGAATAAGCAAAAGTTGAGCACCCAGACAGACTCAGCGATAACAAATGCTGCAGTAAGCGGTTTAGATGTGGGATTTCCACCTGCAGATACAATGAGAATTAACCCACCGTTAATTAAAGCCACAAACATTATTTAATTGGTTATAAAAATACATATGCTGGTATCGAAAGGGAATACAAAACCTTTGGGTCAGGAGAAAAAGCAAACATGACCACAGATAAGAAACTTGATTTAGTTCTCAGTCTTGGGCGCATATTACCAGTTCCTGTGTTCAGCATTAAGGTTATGGTTTTTAACCCCTTCGTGACAAAGGCTGATTTTACTTTTTGTACCCTTCGTGACAATGGCCTTTTTAACATTTCTGCGCTGCTCGTGTTTAGCTGTAATTTTCTTCTTTCCCGTTTACTGAACCCACACACATTAGATATTGTTTTTTTCAGGACAAGAAGGGCTTTCTTTAGATGACATTGTTTTGATTGTATCTTATTATTTACTACTAAAAAAAGTATAAAATATGGTGAAAAACTTAGAAAAAAATGACTGTTTCTAACTTTTAGTTGAAAAATCTTTTACTCATCTATAAAAGGTAATGAAAAAACCTGCTAAATAGATTCTACTATTTGTCCTGAGTTTAGAAATACCCAATGTTTTTTTGCTTTTTTCTACCCATTATGGGGCAATAAGTACAGGTAGCGTTTTGCTATTTCAAAGCCATTTTTTCCAAATCTGGTAATTCTTCCCCCCATGTGCCATTTCGGGTATCTTTGAACCCGGCCAATGCAATTTACCCCATCAAGTCATATATTTTTGAAAACTAGACACCCCAGGGTATTTCAAATGCTAGTATTTTAACTCTTTCCATGCACCATATCTACCACCAGTCTTTGTCAAACTTTGTGGTAGTCATTTTTTTGCATTTGTTTTGCCACACACATTTTACTTCAGGTATGAATTAAAATGTTCTCGTTTATGTCACTATCACAAAACACCCCAATATGTGTTCAGCAACATCTCCTGAGCGCAGTGATACCCCACATGAATGATTTTGCCTGGCTGTTTGGGGGCAAAAGGGCCACATTTGGGGCATGCGCATTTTTCAATGTTGAACTTTGGCATTTGGGGATCCACTGCCCATGCCCTATTTGGTACATCTTTGAGCCGGGCCATTTCAGTGTGCCCAACAAAACCATATATTTTTGAAAACTAGACACCCCAGGGTATTTTAACTCTTTGCATGCACACATTTTACCACCAGCATTGTTTCAAAGTTTGCAGTAGTATTTTTGTGTGTGTATTTTTCCCACACACACCTACTTTATGTATGAATTTACAGCTCCTGGTATATGCCGCTGTCACACGACACCCCAATATGTGTTCAGCAACATCTCCTGAGTACAGTGATACCCCACATGCATGAATTTGTCATTTTTTGGGGGAACTAAAAGGCCACATTTGGTACGTGTGCATTTTTCTAATTGGAAATTAGATGTGTGGCCATCCTTCCCCCGGTGTTAATTGGGACCTTGTTGAACCCGGCCAATTCAATTTACCCCATCAAATCATACCTTTTTTAAAAGTAGACACCCCACGGGCATTTAATATGCCAGTATTTTAACTCTTTCCATGCGAGAATTGTTTTAAGCTAATATGCTAATTTTAGGACTTGCTCACAAAAATATATTTTTTATATATATATTTTATATTTTGTTGCCTTTTTAAAAAAAAAATTTTAAACATTTTTTTTTCAACTTGGAGGTTCCCCTGATAGTGACATCAGTGGGAAATGATTTTTACATTTTACTGTTTTTTTACTATTTTTTTCTAATTATTAATTTTATTTTATTTTTTAATTTTTTTTTTACTAATCACAATGTGATTAGAAAGCTGGGCTCCATTGACTTGCATGGTGAATGCAGTACCTGTATTCAACCTGCAAGTGGAGCCAGAGTTCTCTAGATGGTCTGGAGACCGTCTAGCGAGCTTTTAAAACTTGCTTGTTTCTCTTGCAGGGCGGCGGCCATCTTCCTTGATGGCGAAGATCACCGGCAGCTGCGGCTGTGACTCGGGGAATAAGGAAGGTTCCCCAATACAGCCTGCGTTCGATATTATTCATTTCCTTACATTTCTCGGGAAGGAGCAGGCAAACGCCATGAGAAGCGCAACTAGTCGGCTCTGAGGTTCATTAGGAGCTTCCACCTGTAACAAAAAAAAGACAAAATATGAGAGCTTTGGATATTATCCCCAACAGAACCTACACGATCCGCAGACATGACATTGCCAAGTGTAAAGTACGGGGGGGGGGGGGGGGGTAGAATAAATAGTGCAAATTAGAAAAACAAATGTAACATTTCCCAAATATGTGGCTCCCAATTGAACCCTTACCAATATGTTCTAGTGTCAGGGCAGACAATACCTAAGCTCTTCCAAAGTTCATGAAGCTCCCATGATCCTCAATGACCTAAACAGTTTTAGCATATACACATACATACAAAAAGCAAGGTTTATTTTTTATTTTTTTTTTACCTGAAACGGATTGAACTTGGAGGTCTGGTTTTCATTCTGACCAGAAAAATCCCCATTAAGAAAGACATTCACGATCTGGGAGACACTCGTGGAGGGGAACCTGGAATTCACAATACAGTGTCAGAAACTGAAATCCTTATTGCCTCATCAAACACTTCAGAGATGAGCGCAAAGAAGAAGAAAACACATTTATATCTGATGTTTGACACGACAGTAAGAGCGCTTCGCTTACCCGAGGCTGAGATGCGTACACGCGGCGCTGATTACCGGCACCATTGCGCTCAGGACACTTTCCTCCAACAGGACATTCGGAGTGGATGAGGTTTCAGCATCTGGGAGAGAAAACAGATTAAATCACGCTTTCAGAGAAGCTTCTGGTTTATCATCACATTCAAAGCAGCGGGAGGATGGTGGCCTCTTCGTTACCAAGGCTGGAATCAAGAAACGTGAGCTTTTATCTACAGCTATCGGCCATAACATCTTAAAGCTTTCCTGATTCTTCAGCCACCTCCACAGCGGCTGGATTCTTATCCTGTATCTACATCATGTAACCAAAATCAAATTCAATTTTTGGCCTAGATTTTCTGACTTTACCAATTCTGCTTTAAACAAATTATAACACAGCGACATAACAATTCAATTAAAATATCTATGTTTTACCGCTAAGTAATCTGTTGCTCCCTCAACACCGTTAACATTTATGACTTTTGTCTACAACTCCCATTATATAAAAAGGTACAATTTTCTGCATATACACCGACATGCTTACTGAGTAAAGGATTATCATTGCCTAAAGAGGGAGAATAACCCTATAACTTAATTGGGATGCTGTACACTATACAGATTGCTTTTTTATTATTATTCTCATAGGAGTGCTTTACCTTGTGTAGCAGCCTGGACAGTGAGAGAAAGAAGACACGGGACCACGGTTTGATAGAAGAACCAGATAGACTCCGCATAAGGTTGGCACCGTATGGCCACGCAGTGAAGACTCTTACACACAGACACCACGTCCTCAGTCGTCCCTTGGCCTACGAGTAAAAATGCAACATTTAAAAGCCTGGTATGTCAATAGGAAGCCGATTGTTATCATGGAATTATTGCCAGGGATATGCTGTGGAATAACAGATCTATAAATCAATAAACGACAACAAGGCTATAGGGTACTTAGTACTTAAAAATGGCAATTGTATCCTTTATTGAGTAATTTGATGTGATTTCATATAAACACTCGCATTATTGAGTATACTCGCCTTTCTGTGCTTGCCTTACGTAGCCCAGCAGGATGGGAACGGTCTGTCTTACGATACTGTAATGCGTTGACACCGCCGCCAACGCCTCCAGACATCGCTGTTTTATTGAAAGGTCGGAAGTAACAGAGTCTTTATTGACATTTTCATCCATGGGCTCTAATAGGAAGAGGGGAACAGAACACCAAAAAGCGTTAAAGGGAACATTTCAATGGGATTCAGTAAAATACCAACAATAAAATCTCCCCAATCATGTCTGATCCATTAACTGGCGTTGTTCTTGTTACACTATTCCTTGGTAACCGCATGAACGGCTCTCTAAAAGTACGGTACATATTAGCATCAGATCCTTTTACATAAACGGGATGTCTCAAGCAGACAAACCTAAAACCTGCAAATGTTTTAATCCAAGCTAGGACAGACAGGCTAGAATGGAATCAATGTACTGGTTTAGGAAGATCCTCACCAGTTTGCAGCTGCGAACAGAGCTGTGGAATCATCCGACTGATAAACGTCGACGGGTGAACTTTAGCAAGCGTTCCTGAGGCTTCAATGGCCGCCGTGCTACAGGGGGCAGAAGAAAACCATTCCGTGATTAGTGCGTGTGATAAAGAATATGAACAGTGCATCCCCATAAACCGGAGAAAATGTTTATATTTTTAGAAGGACGCTTACACAGGTAATATAATACGTAGAAGTTCAGAGCTATAAAACTAAGGAACAACCTACAAGAATAAGAACTTTACGGTTAAAAACTAGTAAAATATAAACAAAGTAGCTGATGGAATCTACGGTGTACAAACCGGCCATGGGAATCCCATTTCTAGTAGATTCTGATGAACAGAATGTAATCAATAACACAATGACGATCACCTATAAAGAGCAATCCTGCTGCAAAGTGATGCAATCACCATAGCAACCGACGGGATGCTCCTAACTACAATATAAGTACTCTTTATGCATAAAACATGTCATGGGCTTGGATTAGGTGATTCTGGAGGACGCATGTATTTAACAAAAATAAAATCAACACATGAACAAAAAATACTATACCAGCTGAGCGAATCCGTTTCCTGTAAGATGAGCCGAGTCAGGTGGTCGACTACCAGATCGATGTCAGCAGACGACAAGAATCCTTAAGAGAAAAAGATATACTGTACAATGAACTGCACGCCAAGTGATGGAGACCCTATTACTAATCAGATACAGCAAAACCTTACGCACCAAAAGTATTAAATCCGTGCCTATAAAGCCATAAGGCTATGCTGAACATAAGACCAGGGGCTGAATATGGTTTAAGGTTCTTACAGCGTGAACATTATCAAAAACTGTTTTCACAGACACTTAGAATAAAGTGTAAAGCAAAGTTTGCCCCAGAACTTCTCCCAGCAGCTGGCATGTAACCCCCCCTTTATCCCATAAGCTATACTATATATTACAGATTCATTACATTCACCTGTCTGCAGGCCTAGGACAGTCAGAGTCTTCACTGCCACTACATGCAGCTGGGCGCTTGCATCCGTCACCGCAGAGTACACCATACTGCACAGAGCATCTTTGTAAGATCTCAGGCCATTTTCATCTGAGAAGAACAAAAAAAGTAAGAAAAATGCACGTGTCGGCGGAAGGGCGACCTTCTAAACTAGGACATCGAAATAGTCTACTTCTTTATATCAAGGAGACGGCTATTTTGACTTAGGTTCAGCTTAGGTCCACTTGAATAGGTTGCTTAGTTAGGGATATGGATACCCTATTAACCCCTTTGTCTGTCCATCAGGATAGCCTCCAGCCTCAGGAGGCCAATTGATCTTTGGCTTAGATCACAAAAAAGTAGTCACAACCACCAAGATTGTGCAGAACAAATTGAACATTTTATTGTTTTGAAACATAGCCTAATATATCCACGGAATGGCATGAACATAGATAAACAGATGCACGTCAACCTTTAATCCCTCTTAGCTACTGAATCTGCCCCGGGCAGCAATCCTGTTAATGGGATTAGTTTATACAACGGAGTTCCTGCCTGTGTTATCTTTGTTTGGCAGTAAGGCTGGAGCCATCTCTGGTATCTCGTGGTGATATCTTTATGCTATACAACAGGGGGCGCAGTGTTTCAGCTAAGGCTGCGCTGGCTAAGAGTTACACGGCTTTCTAGAAAAGGCCCGGTCATTTTGTCCACTTTTTTTCCGCCCCTTTGTTGTATGTTATTATGTTGTGCCCCACATTTTATTGCTAACTGAATTACGAGTGAGTCAGTCTTGGGTTATGTGCCATTTGCCAACAGTCCTGTCTAATGTCTCAATAGATTGGCACTTCGGGGTTTGCAACTTGTACGGTGGCCATGTCTTAGATTAGGTGGGATATAATGTGATGCCAACACTTAATATGAACAGGGTACAAAATCATGGAGGAATGAAGAGGGATCTACAGTAAATGTTTTGGTTTTAGTTCACAATATTTATGTTGACATGGGAAAGGTAGTTGGGTTCAAGGAAAGAGGTCCTTTTTGTAGAAGTGCTCCATGGCCTCAAAATCTGTAATGTGGTCTCGGTTACATAGAATTAACACCCAAGTAAGAACATTTTAAATGCCGACCTAAAACTAGGCTTTGCAGACCATCTGCAGAATATAGCAGAGATGACTTCTCAGCAGTAACTACAGCAGTTAACCTTTTTGGTAAACATACTGAACTCAAACATGTCCGGATTACCTTCTCCTTCCAGCCACTTGCTCTGCTGCTTCAGAAAGCCCAGGGTCATCTCCAGGATCGTCCTTCGGTGACTGCTCTGAAAACCAACAGAAATGAGTAGGTTAACCATTAATTTACATCTGCTTGTTTAACAAAAGTGAGGGATCAGGAGTGTCACATCGCTATGCATTTAGGCATTCATCAATGGCCAGCCAACATGCCCATCCACAATCCACTGTAGGGCAAAGGGGACACGTATTCCTCACTTTTGCAGGGAATTCTGCCTCCCTGGATTATTTGTTACACTGAAGTTACCTCTTATGCCCAAAAAAGCCACCATCTGCAGATATGGACATCCCATTGAACCCACTCAGGCTCCTACTACCTACCTGAGCATGCTGGGTGTACTGCTCCAACAGCAGAGGGAGGACACTGGACATGACTTTATGGCAGGCCCTGGACGATGAGCCTGTAGCAGCTTGGAGGAGCTTAGCACTGGGCCAAACAAGCTTCATATCTGGCTCACACAGGTGGTGTTTACAGTCTGAAATGTGAAGAATGTTTTAGTAAAAGAAAATGCAGAGGGAGTAATGTGAAGCACTGGCCAAAATAATTACCCTGCAAAATACTGTTCAAAAAGGAGTCAAGGCAGTCCTCTGAGTCGGGGCCCAATACTGAGCGTGAGAGACAGGCACACAGAGCCTTCAGGGCAGTCAGGCCCTCGGCTTCAATTTTCTCACTTGCCGTTTGGAACACCTGCACCAGAGGAAGACAAAAGTGTAAGGGATCCCACTTAACGGGTACGGGTGACGAGCGATGCGGGTGATGGCGTTCCACAAATACCTCTCTGCGAATGGAAGACCACAGACCGGATAGAAACTCCTTCAGATCTTTTTGTTCATAGACGACACAGGCAGCAATCTTAAAAGAAAAAAAGATTATTTTATGGTAAAAAGTGGACTAATTTGGCATATGTGATTCGAATATCAATACTAAAATTACTTAAATGATTTTCTTCTATGGTTTACTAAAATAGGGTTTTTTGGTGCAAATGCATAAACAGAGCCACCGGAATCCCCTCTATACACAGTTTACCTGCTGGCTTGTAAGAGATCCTTTTGGCTGAACATTCCACTTGCGTGCTACTGGGGCACACTGGGTATACTCAGTGCTAGTCAACTATAGTACTGGTTCAGATAAGGGTTATAATGGGAATCCCCACATGCACTTCTCACTCACCAGCGTCTGGAAGGAATCCAGCTTGGCACTCTGTATATCCGAGTCCATCTTCTCAATAAGCAGTGGAAGCAGAAACTGTATAAAGTAGCATACAACAGGTTAAAAAGACATTAAAAGGATAAAAGAAAAAGTTATAACTGGGATTGGTCAAAAACAGGTAAACAGCATGGCCCACTAGATGTAAGGCATCAGTTATTCTACATTGTGCTTAAAAATACACCACTGGCATTACAGTATTTCATAAATAAAAACACATTTTGAGCCACTGTATTCTTGGAAGAAAGGACAAGTATTTAATATTTACCTCTGCAAAACGAGGCGTAGATGCCAAGACAGCTCGCAGTCCCAATATTAAGTCTTGTCTGGTTATGCCATGTGGATCAGTGGGTGGCTGGAAGAGCATTGGAGAACATTAAACAAACCTTACATGCGACGAACGCATGTCTCAAAATCAGAACGTAAAGGAATATGGGTCAAAGAAGACACTTACAGGGGTGAAATCTATGGGGAAGTAGCAGGAGGTCACTTCAAACAGCTCCTCCACAAACGGACCTTAAAAAAATATATATATGTGATCTATATATTACACACACACTATATATATGAAACAGAAGTCTAACACTAATAACAGCGGAATACATGCACAAATTTGTATGCAGTAAATTAACTGGAGTTTGTAAAATGGACTTCAGCATCCATTAAAAATGAGTACCATTTTATGGGCAAAACAGCTCCTCCTTTAATGTACATGGGTACAAAAATAGTAATTTTACTTACCGTAAATTCTTTTTTCCTTAGTGTAGTGTCAGTACCACGGGGTGTCGCTCTTCCTGGGACAAGGACCTAGAACCGAAGAGGTTAAGATACCTCCTAACCCCTCCTACTCCTCCCTATAAGAGCCCCGGCAACCCTCATACCTTCAGAAAGTACCAAGAAACACAAGATAGCTTGCAAAAAATAATTTTAATACAAAAATGCACAGGGAGGGATATATGTACTGACACTACACTAAGGAAAAAAGAATTTACGGTAAGTAAAATTACTATTTTTCCCGTCGTGTAGTGTCAGTACCACGGGGATATAGCAAGATGACCCCTCCTGGGTGGGGAAAAACCGGTCACGAGGTAACTGCCTGAAGCACCTTACGCCCGAAGTCAGCATCAGAGGAGGAGAAGATGTCTAGCCGGTAATGCTTGATAAACGTGTGAAAGGAAGACCAAGTAGCTGCTTTGCATATTTCTTCTGGAGATGCCGAAGACCTTTCAGCCCAGGATGTAGCCATAGCTCTGGTGGAGTGAGCAGTAACGCGGGATGAAAGAACCTGACCACTGAGAGAGTAGGCTAAGCGAATAGTATCGGAAAGCCATCGAGATATCGTGTGCTTGGAGGCCGCATTGCCTGTGGATCTACCAAAATAATTAACAAACAATTGATCCATGGAGCGGAAAAAAGCAGTGCGGTCTATATAAATTCGTAGAGCTCTGTGGACGTCTAAAGTGTGCCAGAGTGATTCTTCCGGAGTTGAAGGAGACGGGAAGAAAGAGGGCAAAATTAATGGCTGATTGACATTAGCTTCAGAGATAACCTTGGGCAAAAAAGAAGGTTTAACATACAGGACGACTTTATCTTGGTGGAAAATAGTAAATTCTGGAGCCGCGGAAAGAGCTTGAAGTTCACTGACCCTCCTCGCTGAGGTAATGGCCACCAAAAAAGCCGTCTTGAGGGATAAAAATTTTAGAGATACCTCTTCCAAAGGTTCGAATGGTTCAGAGCAGAGTGCTTGGAGGACCAATGACAAATCCCAGGAGGGAAAATGCGAACGTCTGGGAGGCCGTTGAATGATGGCAGCCTTAAAAAAACGTCTGACGAGAACTTGGGACGCCAACTCCGACAGGAGAAAATGACTCAGGGCTGAAACCTGTCCCTTAAGCGTCGAGACTGTGAGACCCGCTGAAAAACCTTCCTGCAAAAAATCCAGAACAGAACTTGTGGGGGGAGAAGAGAAATCCAAACCTTTGGAGACACACCAGTGGAGAAATTTATTCCAGACTCGAAGATAAATAGTGGACGTAGATCTTCGTACTGAACCCAAGAGGATTTCTGACATAGAATTGGAAACGCCTCTGCTCTGGAGGATCATCCTTGCAGCAGCCAGGCCGTCAATCTGAACTGCAGAAGAACATCCTTGGACAGGTTCTTGTTTTCCAGAAGATGGGAGGAAACTGGCAGCTCCCATACTGAAATCGCCATACTGAGCAGCTCCGAAAACCAACTTCGATTCGGCCAATAAGGGAGAATAGCTAAAACCCTGGCTCTGTCTACCCGAATCTTTAGGAGGATCCGAGGAATCATGGCTACTGGAGGAAACACATAAGCCATCTTGAAAGACCAAACCACTGACATTCCGTCTAGCAGGGGGGGATTGTCCTGCCTGTAAAGGGAGGCGAAAACTGGCAATTTCCTGTTTTGTCTGGTCGCCATAAGGTCTATATCTGGTAGGCCGAATCTTTGAACTAGGAGAGAAAAAATGCTCTTGTCCAGGGACCAGTTTGCTTGGGAGCAACGAGATCTGCTGAGATCGTCTGCCAGACAGTTGTCTACTCCTTTGATATGTGTCGCTGCTAAATCCTCCAGGTTTCTTTGGGCCCAGCGCATGAGATGGTCTGAAAGGTCCTGTAGCCTTGGAGTGCCACCCTGTCTGTTTATATATGAGACTGTGGTGGCATTGTCGGACTGGATTCTCACAGCTTTCCCCCGTAATCTTGGACCGAAGGTCTTGAGTGCCAGGAACACAGCTTTTAGTTCCCGAAAGTTTGATGATTGGGCTTGATCGATTAAGGACCAACTGCCCTGACTGCAGAGGTCGAGTAGATGAGCTCCCCAGCCTACCTTGGAGGCATCCGTGGTGAGGGTGATCCAATGACGTGGTAGAAAAGATCGCCCTTGGGTGAGGCGCTCCTTTGCTTTCCACCAATTCAGCCGGAGTAAAACCTCCCTGGATACCGTGAAGGTAACATCTAGATCCTCCGGTCTCCTGGACCACTGTTGTAGGATGTCCCATTGCAGGGGTCTCAACTGCGCTTTGGACCAGCTTACTGCCGGAACACACGCTGTAAGACTGCCCAGGATACTCATAGCCAACCTGAAGGAAAGGGTTGGATTTTGTTGCAGAAAGGAAACCTGATTCTTTATCTTCTTGATCTTGGAGCGTGGGAGATAAAGTCTCGAAGAGACGGTATCCACTATGAGCCCCAGAAACTGGATCTTCGTAGTTGGAATCAGGTTGGACTTTTTGTAATTTATGATCCAGCCGTGTTCCCCCAAGCATCGGGTCGTAAAGCTGAGATGTGCCCGGAGCTCCTGAGAAGAACTTGCTTTTAGCAGCCAATCGTCTAGATAAGGGACGACTGTGATCCCCTCTTTCCGTAAAGCCGCTGCAATAGGAGTTAAAAGCTTTGTGAAGATCCGAGGAGCTGACGACAGGCCAAAAGGGAGAGCAGTAAACTGGAAATGACGAACTCTTGTCCCGACTCTTATGGCAAACCTGAGATATTTCCTGGAGGCTATGGCGATAGGCACATGGAGATAGGCATCTTTTAGGTCTAACGTAACCATAAGGTCCCCTTGTCTCAACAGGCGGGTAACCGTGAGAATGGATTCCATTCTGAAGTGACGGTAAGGAATATATGCATTGACTTTCTTTAAATCCAGAATTGGACGGAAGGACCCATCCGGCTTTGAGACCAGGACGAGGAAAACTGGAAAACTTTATCCTGTACCCGTCCGCAATGATCCTGAGGACCCAGGAATTGTTTGTGGTTTGCCTCCATTTTGGTAGGAACCATTGCAGACGACCTCCAACACCGTCAGAACTTCCTACCCTCTGGTTTCTTAGGGTGTTCCTGAAACTTTCTCTCGTGTTGTTTACGAAAGGCTTGAGTCTTGAAAACTGGTTGAAAAGGCCTGGAAGGTCTATACTGGTATCGCTTGTTCCATCTGCTTTTCCTATCCTGAGGAAGTGCCTTTTTAGTATCAGACATGTGTCTGATCAGTTCCTCCAAGGAAGAACCGAATAGCTTGGTTCTTTCAAAGGGCAGATCGCATAGAGTAGATTTGGAGGCAGTATCTGCTGCCCAGGAACGTAGCCATAATGCCCTTCTGGCAACGGAAGACAAACCCATGTTACGGGCTGAAAGCTTAAGGCCCTCTTCTGCAGCTTCCAGCAGGAAGCTATTAGCCAGTGTCAGGTTTTTAAATAGTTTAGATAAACCTTCATCCATAGATTCTGAAAGACTGCCCTCTAAGGACTGCAACCAGACACCCTGCGCTTTAGCCACAGATGCGCTAGACAACGCCACTTTACACTGGAATCCAGATGATTGGTAAATACGTCTGCAAGACGTTTCTGCCCTCTTATCCATAGGATCCTTAAGACCAGCCACTTCACTAATGGGAATGGTCGTACGTTTGGAAAGCTGGGCTATCTGGACGTCTACTTTAGGGATATCTTCCCATTTTTCATCGCCCTGAAGGTAAAAAAGCTGCTTAGAGTGCTTTGATATAAAGGCTCTTTTGCCTGGATTATTCCACTCTCTATACATGAGATTCTGCATGTGAGATAACATGGGCAACCCTTTGGGGTGCGCTGACAGGTCTGAATCCTGAAAAAGCCGTGAGACTTCCTTAACAAATTTACGCAGCTCCTGTGGAGGAAAATTGGTCTCATCCTCTGACTCCCCACTAGATGAAGCTGAATAGGATGAACTAGAAACCTCCCCAGAGGATAAATCAGAATGAGGGGATAATACCCTCTTACGTTTGTGGGATTTAAGTTTAACGGGTTCCACAGGTGTAGCTGCTGCTGCTTTAAACGTTTCAAACGTTTGCGCCAGGTTGTCCTGGAACCAACCTAAAAAAGACTGCATGTCTTTTTGTTTTTCTTTTGCCAAACTCTCAGCAGAGCAGGCATTGCAAAATTTCTTCTTACAACCATCCGGCAACGGAGTGGCACATTCAGTGCACGATAAATGTTTGGTTTTTACCACAGCCTTTTTTGGAGCAGGTGTAAAAGATTTCTCTTTATCCGGCCTATCTGGTGAAACCGGACCAGACATCTAATATAAAACACAAAAAAAAAATTTTAGTAGAAAATATACAGGGCAGAGGATTTGACAGGGTAAGATTAACCAAATCCTACCTTACAACTCCTCAATCCGTGTGGGGGGGGCTGGTGACACGGAAATCCCAGTGTTGACAAGCTCCTCTGCTGTCAGACTGGGCAGCACAGCTATATATATGCGAAAACCAGTTAGTTTTCGCGCCCTGAACAAGAGAAACTGAATCACGCATGCTCAATAGCGTGTCAGTACTCTTGGTGGAACGCAGCGCCCTCTGGCGTGCGTTCCACCGCTGTGCGCATGCTCCAACCTGCCGGCATAAGAGCGCGGCGTCTAAACGGCTCCGTAACGTCCGCCGATGCGGACGTTACTCCTCGCTCTGCTCACCACCCGGGGAGCAATCGGAGGGAACCCCCGGACACAACCCGTGTGCCCCACCAACGAAAAAAAAACAAAAAAACAAGGTCCGTCCCTGACAAGGGACAAGGAAAGAACTGAAGGTATGAGGGTTGCCGGGGCTCTTATAGGGAGGAGTAGGAGGGGTTAGGAGGTATCTTAACCTCTTCGGTTCTAGGTCCTTGTCCCAGGAAGAGCGACACCCCGTGGTACTGACACTACACGACGGGAAAATAGATGATTTCTTTAACACACAATGTCACAGCTGCAACAGAAAAGAAACGGCTGAAACTGAGCTTCTAGGATGAGTCTTACCAAGGTTATAGTTCTTCGAAATGATGTCTTGAACGATACGGAAAGCTACCAACAAGTTGCGAGGGTCCTTCTCGCCATCCATGACTTGAATAAACCCAAATGTAAAATCTGCTCCAAGACTCATTAACTCTGCCAAGGAAGTTCATTAATATTACAATTAAAAAAAATAATGAATTGGATTCAACATTGAACACGTCAAAGCAAGTCGAAATTCCCCAAATATATAAACAGCTATAGAAAGGGAATTGGCGCATGCACGGAATCAAAGTGTTCCCGCAGCCACATTTGACACATAAAGGTCCAGTTTGAGTAATGGTCACTCTAATACCTTCTTCCCGAATCTTCATAAAATTGGTGATGATCATGTAGACGGTGTGACGATCCATCTGCATTAAAGACTAACAGGAATAAAAACACACAGTAAGTCCCTTTTATCATATACTTCCCTGTCCAACAACCCCAACGCCCCAAAATATATAATTTACACATCTCACCTGAACATGAACCTCCTGGAATATTGATTTAAGAACCGATACCGCCAGACCGGGAGGAAGGACTTCACACATGCTCTATAAAATAAAATGCTATCAGGACGGGAACGTCATGCCTTGTAACTTTGGACAGAATCGTAAAGAGCACTCTTAATATATATAAGCAATCGTGTGTATAGACTCAAAAACACACACTATATATCTATATAGATATATCTATATATACTCATTGCTCCAATGGTGTAACATATAAGATGTCTTTATTATATATATATATATATATATATATATATATATATATATATATATATATATAAATGCGCGTTTTGTAGTCTATTCCCGCTTTTGCTTATAATAAGTCCCTGCTAGGATCTGAATGATTATACCATTAAGGTATCTCTCACCTATTGTTAACTTATCAATTGCTGACAAATTGTGAGAATTGTATGTAAGTCACCTTTTGTTTCCAGGAGATAATAGACTCATTTGCTTTCAAACCAAATATATCCAACTTGCACTGATTGCCATTAACAAAAGCACACAGTGCAGGTATTGTCAAATTAAATTATGCTAGAACAGGGCTGTACTGTGAAGAGATGGACTCTTACCAATGTCTTCAGTCCTTGGAGTACATGAGGTGTTATGAGATGATGATCCTTCAGTCTGTTTTCATAAAATACAACCAGGACTTCCACTACATGGGAAAAAGAGGCGATCAGAAGCTTATCCCAGAGGATAACAGTTCTATAGCTTTAATTTATAAGACATAGTATCTGGCTCTACAAAGAAAATTTTGAAGTCACTTCTCCAGGAGCAGCTCTTTGTCCATTGTTGAGCCAATACTAACATGGCAAGACCAGGTACCCAGTCTTAGAAACCATAACACCATGTAGCACCCTTATACAGCCCTGGGGGGTGTACTTATCCCTCTGTATTAGGTTATATAGCCCCGTTTTATGAGCCATATATTATAAAAACACAATGCTTGAACATTTTATCTATTAACCAACACATGCATAGCTTTGCATAATGCAATCTTATTGACTAAAGCACAATGCAAAATTGTTATCCAATAGTTATCAAAGCAGAAGGTTAAACCTTGCATAGGTTGGGTAAAAAGTATTAATGTATTTCCTCTCCCTATTCCTGCTGCTAGAAGGCAGGAGTTTAGCCACAATGAAGGAGCATGAACTGAAGACTCGCAATTCATTTACACATCAAAGCCTTCCAACACACAGATTCATTGCTCTAATTTGCCATTATATTATCTGAGTAGTGCTTACTCCAAGGTTTGTGTGTTATTTGGCTGATGACAATGCATAATAAGTCTTTGAATAGGCAAAAAATGCAGACAGATTGCATACATCTGGATTATTCCATTTCTAGACAATTACAGAGTAAGGGAGGCTTTTGTGCGCTTCCAAACATCTGCCTTAGCCCAGAACAAACATAAAGTGCATCCCACGATTGTGATTTTGAACCTTCAGACTATAAAAGAAGCGCTACAGATGGAGTATGGAAATGTACATATTCACGTGCCCCGGTACCTTCTTTCTCTTTCAGCTTGGAGTAGCACTCCAGCAGGACGTGCGACAGGAGCCGCACTCCTCTGCCTCGCGTCCTTGGCTCGGTGTTAGCGAGATATGACCTGTGCAGGAAGAAATATACAGCATTTAATACCCATTACTTGTGCGGCATATTTAAAGAATATTTCTGGCTTTTCAAAACTTTAATGTTTCTCTACTAGCTGGGGATCTTCATGACACCATGGTACTCAAGAGGAACCAGAACTCATCTCTCACATCATAGAAAGAGGAAGACAGCAATGAGGACATCTTGGTAACCTGTAAAAAGGTCTTGCTCTACTTAAAGATTGCAGCTAAACATAAAATGCACATTATAAAAGGCCATTACACCCTTTATTATTTTTAGTAACATCAGTGAGATATCAAAGCAGATAATGACAAATAAATCATGGAACGCAAAAATGTTCCCCAAAAAGCATAACTGCAATATACAAAACGCATCGCTGACAATATTGTGAAGAGTTTATCAGGGATGACCAAGATGACTTAAATCTACCCTAGCACCGGCCCATACCGACAACCTCCCCTGCATGCCTTTCCCCTATGTGGATAACCAAAGAGAAGGAGCCAGTTACTTACCCAAGCGACTCCACCACTTGTAAGACTGTGAATGTCCCATTCTTAACAGCTATACAAAATAAAAAGGAACACCGATAAGAGACAGAAGGAAACGATGTCTTCTTCTCACAGGAGAATCTATAATGTTTGGACCCCAATAAAGCAATTTTGGGGACGTGTTAAACAAAAAGTTTAATTTTGTTTCACCTTGCGTTTAGCAAATAAGCCCAAGTAACATTTAAAGTCATCGGAAAGAACACAAGTTCAAGTGTATATGTCCCGTCTACAAAGCGAGGGTACTTAAGTTGTGTTGCTCCATTTAGCTCCCTCTAGTTATTATGCTTTTTATGATCAATGACTGATTTAATAGCTAGTGGTCTTCCGAGTGCCTGGGTCACTTGTGTAATAGAAGTAATCATTTATCCCACATAATGGAAGATCAGCAAACAATTCAACGTGAACGATGGGGATAAACAGTAGTTAGCATACAAATATGTAGTTCACAGAACTATCACAAAATAACTACTGTCATGTTTTTTGAGACTATGTTCTTCCACAGTATTTTAAGATGATGGGTAAACATGGAAAATTATTTCGCCACATTCCTCTTTAGAAGCTTAAAATGTTGAAGCCTGGGGGAAAAAAAAATAGTACCATGCCGGAAATATTGTAAAAAGTATAGCTGGATAGACTGAAAGTATGTATCGGCAGAGAACAGCAGAGAACAGCCATTAACAGCACGAATGGGGTCAATTACACGCAAATCCTGCAGTTCTCGGGGAAGTCTATTTGTCCCGGAGATTATGCACTTTTTCTTTAGCCTAACAAACTCTCCTGCCAATTTAAAAGCCTGTTTTAAAGGCATGACTTCAATGCACATCATGCTCAGCAAACAGTGGGGGTGGTGAATATAAAGCGACCCGCCTGTCTTCACGGGAGGTGTCGCAGATATGAAATCAGTGATTGTTTTTTCATTAACAGAAAGACGATTATCCCCTTAAGAACAATGGGTGGTCCCCAAACCCATTAAAAACAATGCATTTTGAGCCCATACATGTACGGGCTTTGTCATTAAGGGGTTAAAGCTCCTTAAGAAAATAGCTGCCACCAGGTAGGTGAATAAATGCCCCTTATAATTATTCAGACAATGCTTAATTCTCAGTTGACACCAAAGCAGCCACTGAACCTCTTTTAGACCAGCATTTACATTCTTTCAACTGGAAAGGACACAAATGGACCATTACGGTGATACTAACAGAGCCAATCTACACTTCCAAAGAAGATACAAGTTCTGGTCAACTCTCAAAAGAAGCCAAGCCAGGGCCGGCCCTACTGGACAGCGGTGGGTGCACCAGGCGTATGTATGCTATGTAAAGAAGCAAGTTAATGCTAGAGGGGCAAGGGTAACTAGGAAGCCCTAGGAAAACGCAGCCGCTCAATATCATGCAGAAACAGGCAGATCCCACAGCAGACTTGCAGCCCCAATCCTCAAAACTACTTGGAAGTGAGCTGATTATTTTTGCTAATTCAGTGAAATAGAAGCCAGAAGGCACGTGCGATTCAGCAGTGCGACTACTTTTGTGTCTTACTGCCAGGGCTAAGGATCCCGTATGTCAGCAGGAGTCTTATTCCTCCAGGGGACAGAGAGATGAGCAGGGGCATTGTATGCAAAGAGTTCAACTCCGACGCTAATCAGAGAACAATGAAAAGCCTTTGCCCCGTTATCTAATCCCCTGCAACTCCCAGAAAGCCCCTAACGCTTAATGTGTTAAAATACAGAATGAGCTCATTGTGGTAAAAGCATTAACATTCTATGCGATTAACCTCAGGCTGTGAGCCACTGGAAACCCAAAGTCAGTTTCATTGGTTATTGCCCTTTCAGCTCAGACGCTACTCCACTGTATTTCAGAAAAGCTCTTGCATTAAAACGGTAATGCATGAGGGTCATAAAAGGCACCGGAGGTACATAATGGAAGCCCGAGACCAAGCGGTAATGAAATACAAAAATAATGTTCCCAGACAGATGCCATTGAAGAATTCAATTACACGGTAGCAATGGAGAGTAAATGATCAACTGGCACAGATGAAATGAAAAAAGAGACAAAAAGATGGAGAATAGGAGAAAGAAGACAAAAAGCTAGCGATAAGATGGAGAAGGGGGGGCAAGGATGGGGGGGAGAACAAAGGAGAAACCGCTGATAAGGAAAAGATGCAGAGAAAATATGAGGAGAAGAACTTATGTAAATTAAATAAAAGCATAGATGTTCAGAATGAACTTAATGCGACTTATTTATATTTTTACTTTTTAACAACAAAACAGTAACATTCCAAAAATTCTACTTTTAACCTTTTGTATGTTAATGTAAATACGTTAGCATATTTTAGTCTATGGCAGTGGAATTCCACAATGAGTGTAACTGGCAACCAGACCAGTGCTACAGATACGGAAGACACAAGTGTGTAAGTAAATAGTTGCAGAATAATTATTTTTAAGACTAACATACACATTTGCAAATAAACAAATCACCGGGGGCAGGGGATTATTTTCCAACAGCCGTTACATTCGCTGCCTACTTAACCCTCTCAGTGGGAGCTGTTAATGTACTTTCACGGGCGCTTGTGCCGCACTGTAATTGTGAGAACTAAGAACAGGAAACCACGCGGAGAATAGAATATGAAACCTTGTTTCAAACGACACGGCTTCAACTGGCCTTTATAATTGTAACGAAACGTATAACTATTTTTCATTATGTAAACAAATGCTTTATAGGTAATGTCACAACATCCACATCCAGAACACGAACTTTAGTTATAAAGCATGGATATGATCAATCCCCTCATCAGGTATGAAAGGAATGTATTTATCCAAAGGCCATATACTATACCGTGGGGTCCTTGGTGGTTAGGCATACTGACAAGGTATTGGCCCTTTGGACACACGGACCTCTGAATGGTATCACAAGCCATACGGCGATGATCTCTTCACCTGTGCAGATTGATCATACTCTGAACACGCCTTGGAACTACACGTTAGACATTTATGAACATTTTAAATGGTAAAACCATTTTTACAACAACCTCCTTTGACTCAGTCATTAAAATAAATACAGCTTCGGCTTTACAAAGGTCAAGGCTGAGGGCTGCGTAATCTATGGGTCTCAATGGGTTTTAGGTCACCAAGTTCATAGCTAGTAAAGCTATGGGTGAGTTGTACACTTGAGCAAATGGTCAGTTTCCAAAATATTAGTGCCTGATTTTGCAGGGCTCATCGATGTATTTTTTCCTGCCTAGTTAATTAGAAGAAGAAAAAAAAAAAAATCATATAAATGCATTATTCACAACTTCAGGAAAAACGGGCCCTGAACTAAACATAGCTAAATCATCTGGACCTAGGGGCCCAATGTTTAGTATGCTTTGCAAGGGTTAATTCATACTTGTAAGTGGGGATATTTGCCCCTACATAAGGACTATTTTATGAGACTGACCACTCTCACCCTACTGAGGTAAACTCACGCTGATGACTTCACCAGAGTGAAGTTTCGCTCTCAGCCAAACATTACCATATCACCAATGAAGCCTTTGCTCCCTGCCTTGCGCATGGTGCACGTCCCGCTTATATTGAGATCTATTTGTGGGGTGAGGCTGCCCCTAACATCCAGCTCTGGATGCAGTAACCATATGTACTGCATCCCATGATATGTACATAACATAGCTTTACATTACTACTGTAAGAAATATTTAGCAGATTACTGAAATTCCTTTTTTTTTTTTATATACACACACACATATATATATATATATACACATACATACAAAAGTTACATTTAAGAAGTGATGAAACCCTCTTACCAGATGAGTTTAACGCTTTGCTTACACTGTTAAATATATCCAATGGCTTCCTAGCCATCACGTTAATCATGTCATTTTTTTCCAGGGATGGAAAGTGCAGATAGGCGATTGCCATGGTAACCGAAACAAAACTCCATAAAGTTACTGTGTTCTTATGTTAAAGTAACAGATTTGCTTAACGCGCTAGAGAGCTCACCTAGTGTCCTGTCTAGGCGGAAGAGCACCTTACTGGATCATAGACAACTTCCCACAACATAGCTCACCCATCCAATATAAACCGATCCAAAGAATTGTATCCAAACTACAGGAGACTACAGCATTCCAAGGAAACAACGAGATTCTCCGTGACAGAGTACATTTTAATGGCCACTTATATTATGACCAATAAGCATCTCGGCATGTAACAAAGTACGTTATATTTATTTCTGTAGCGCTGTACAATCCATGGAACAAAGGGAGAAGAGGGCCCTGCTCCCGGGAGCTTACAATCTAGTCAGTATCCATGAAGCTAAATACAGAATATATTGGAGTCAAGAGAGCTTTGTGCCGCTACACTTACGCGCAAGAACAACATCGCACAATATATATATATAATGATGTATGCTCATCCTGCTGAATAATCGAGATTCTCTAATCAACTTTATTTACAGTTACAGGCACGGACAATCCCTTTCAGCACAATACAAAGCTTATTTATACGGTATGGCCAATTAGAGGTAATACACAGTCAGCTATAAGGCACAATGAACAATGGAGGATGTCAACACTCCCGCGTGAGGCAGCTTTACCTCCAGACACCGAAATACGGTCATAATGCACCCATCACGTTACCACCATAACATTACATGCTGGCGCCCTCTTTATACAGCACAGGGCGACCACATGCAGTACTATTTTTACTCCGTATACCTGTCGCAATTTCCTCCGCTTTGCCGTCCTGCTGACCGGTCACAAACTCCTCCACCAAACCCCACAGCACACTGGACTCTTCAGCCATTATTCTACCGGGGCGCACGGCGTACAGACGGCTGGCAGACACTGCGCATGCGCCGCACAGTGTGCGTCGCGTTTTACAGTCACGTGGTGAGAGGTTAACCGTGGTCACGTGATTCTCTATTTAACAAAAAACTTTATTGAACGCAGACACTTTTCAAATGTTACAAAGCTCGACAGCTGGACAGCTTTGATTAATTAAGCTGTTGGATTTATATTCTAAAAGATTTGCACCAAAAGTTTAGGATAGCGAAATATAATATGTCACCAGCAAATGAGAAATTTGAGTGAATGAATGTGTTTGGAGGCAGAAATGGCACAGGCAGGCTGTTTAGGTGCAGAGACTGCACAAGCAGTGTGCACAGGAGGCAAAGATGGCACAAGCAGGCTGTTTAGGGGCAGAGGCAGGCTAAGGGCTGGTTAGGTGACAGATGACAGGCAGGCTGTTTGGGGACACTGACAAGTTGCAGGCAAAGGTGGCACAGATAGGCTGTTGTGGGCTGTGGTGGCAATTTTCATATTGGGGCCCTTTGGTTCAAGTTACACCCCTTGATCTCTACCACGCAATAAAATATACGGGGCTGGTATCCAAATATTTCCAAGGCTGCTTTTCATTCCCAGTCCGGTCCTGTTTTTTTCCTCATCTAATGTGGCCCTGCATATCCAGCCAGCTGATTCACACCTCAGCCCACACACCGCTACTCCAATAAGTATGGGGTGCTATTAGCAAACTGCCCGCCACCAAGCATTTGCCTGGTGTGCAAGATGGACAGTCCAGGCCTGATAATAGGGGGCTCCAACGAGTAGCTCACACGCTACTGGTATTCTCAGCCACCTACTGCTGAGTAGTCTTTGAGTGACCATACACTCCATTTCTGGAGATGCTGCATGTATACATTTAAAAATTAACAAAAAACCTAAAACAAGATATGAATAAAACTGTCTAAAACATCTGGAATCTCTAAAAATGCCCTCTTGTTTCCAATACAATTTTCATACAATTACATACAATGTGGATGTCTGAGACCCCAACATTTTATTGCTAGCAACCACAAATTCATACACATTACATTACATTACAAACAAAAACAAATAATATACTGCATGTAAAGAAACGTCAAATTGCTTTGTTTCTGTCCAAATGGTGTAAATGTTTGCATTAAAGCACTATGATTCACTAGGTTACACCCAAACATACCGACACAAACAAAAGTTTTGAAAAATAGGTGTAGGTATAAATATAAGTATATGTGTGCTTAAAAAGTGACACTATTACAAAATGACTAAATGTCTAAATCAGCATAGCTGCCGAGAGAATGGTCCAAACAGCAAAAATATACTTCTGGTTGCTGTGTTGATAAAAAACACTTTTCAGACTTTGCACCAACAATGTAAACAAAGAATCTGGAAATGTTGTCTTGGAAACACCGCAAGCAACAATGAACTCAAGGAAGATGCGTAGCACAATAATCTGTAATGATACTCACCGTTAACATACCACACCATGGCGTGAAGTGGTGGAGCTCTTCACACGGGAACATTCTTACCTAAATGGTGTAATACGTACGGAAAGTTAAAAGGAACGTATCACCTTTTTGTAACAGATGTTAATTAAATGCAGAAGGCTGTGTGTGATGTGAAAGCCATACGAATGCAGCTGTTCTGTGCAATGTCCTTGTTTCTACCATAAATTAATCAGCCATTAATGTGATGGACTTAAATATTAGATCACATCAGTCTCTCTTCTAATGCCCAGCTAAGCTCCACTGATCTCCAAATGATGCAGTAGGATTATAGTCCACCAAAACTCGGTTAAGAGGAATAACAGCGCAGAACCTTTATTAGAGAAAAACACAGGTTTTCCGAAGAACAGGTATCCAGACGTTGTAACCCACAAACATCGGGTAGTGATTTATAGTGTCCAATTGGGATTGAAATGCAGTGGCCAATCCCCTTGCTGGGTTTTGGTAGCGAGTGCCCGACGTTAGGCACTGCGCTGCGTAAGGGTTGGTGCTATATAAATACAAGTTAATAATAATAAAAGATAATAATAATAGTTATTGTGACCAGCGAGGGAGTGTATGAGATAAGCCAGGCCAGGCTGTGTGTGTGCATCCCTGGGTCTCCAGGGGGTAGTGTTTGGCCACGCCCTGCCTACTCCTCCCCCTGCTAAAGGCTGTCTGAGGTTAGCCCCACCCCTACATGATGCTAGCCAGCCCTGTCATCAAGCCACTCCCCAGAAGAGGGAGAGCTAAATATTTATATTTATTTAAATATTTATTTAGGATAACAACGATAGATCAAATAATGTTATCCTTTTGTTATTCTATTTTATACATTGTATGGCATATTAAAATATAGATAATCGGGGGGGGGGAAGATACAGCCAATCATAAAAAAAATAAATCTATAAGCCGTGATGTTTCCATATATAATAATCATACCCAGGTTCCGTTGCCTCACTTTGTTTAGTTGCTTTTTAATACAATTTTTTAAAGTATTTTGTGTTATATTTTTTGTCTTTTTATCAGCAATTTTCAGCAACATTAAGACTCGGGGCTGGCCCAGGACACTGTGCTGCCTGGGACCATGAATACATTTTGTCCCATACTTAAAGGGACCAATAATATGTGGGGGGGCATTGTAAGGTCACCCCTGTTTTGCATAATGACCAATTCAGTCATTGCAGACCTAAAGATCCTATCAGTTCTTATAACTCGGACACAGGCCAGGACATGATCCTTTTTGTCAGGACGGTTCCATTTAAGTTTGTAACATTTTTCCACGTATTGAGATCCTAATTCCCAGGATTTTTCCATGTAAACTTGGAACTTCATTGGAAAAATGACACACTATCATGAGTTGTTTGCAAAGTAGTAATCATTTCTATTTTTAATTCTTTAACAAAAAAACTTTTTTATTTACGTTTTCAACAGGTTTACAAGAAATGGTAATAATGTCTTAGTCAGTACCTTAAGGCTCTCTAAAAATAGCAAGGATGCTATAAAGGATTCACTTAGCTATTCCGTTTACAGCGTTTCTGTTGCCGGTGGCCAGCCATAGTAAATGACAGATTTATTTATTGTTTTCTATAGCGCCATCATATTCCGTAGCGCTGGACAACGGGGTTCGGTGAGTAAGTGGCTCTGTCGGCCAGCTGCCCACCAGGCATTCCCCAGTTTGCCATTTGGCCGATATTATGAAGAACACTGATACAATCATACCCAGCCAACATTTTGATATAAGAGGGACATACCTGGCAGAAAAAGGGATAGCGGAGGCCAAAAGAGGGACTGTCCCTTTCAAAGAGAGACACTTGATAGATATGGGCATGCATAGAAGAATCAGTCCTTCCAAAAAGTTTTAGACCCGATTCATTGCTAAAATATAGTATAACTCCTATAGTCAATGAACGGTATATTAAAAAAAAAAAATGTTTTATTTTGTGTGGAATTGTCCCTTTAAGTACGTTATCTACTATTTTATCTATCTATTATCTCTTTTGGAGAGTTGCCACGGGAATGTGCAACAGGCATGAAGCGGTTCTATGTAATTAAAAGCGACTGAGCCAGTCGGCCAGGAGTTACCTTTGCTAAAAATAGGTGAATGTACTTAGCTTAATGGTAACTGGATAGGCTTAGAGACCCGGCATGTGTTTGCATGCTGCCCTGTGCTTTGTGTGGCTCAAAAGCATCTTTTTGAAAGGGTTTAGTATAATTGAACTACAAAGTGGCTTTTACATCACACGGGCGTTTCAGCCGCGGCTGTGAAAGGTTTTTCTTTCTCATTGTTTCAATCTGGCTTTTTATTTGCATTATAATCCCCCCCCCAAAAAAGTGTGATGACCAGGTCACAGCTCTTCTGTTAATTAACCTGTTCTTACGCTTTTGGAACATGTCCTGATCTGCGGCGGAATTAAAATCAAATTAAACATCATATCCCGAGGCCCAGCAGCAAGGTTGGCAGTGTTAGGTTAAGCCTAGGTCAGAGTTTATGATTATTGTACTCCCCCCTCTTTTATTCCTACTGTAAACTGTAAAGCGCTTAATAAATAAATAAAAATGTGGATATATATATATACACAAACATACATACAGTACATATACATAAGGTTAATACGGGTCAGTAGATCTCCATAAGGTCCAAATCATTTTGTATTAACCCGAAGTGAGTGAATACCCTTTCCTACTACTGTCTCAATATGACCCCTTTATTCATCACCCCCCTTCCCCGTTTAGTTAATACTCCGCAATCGTCGATTATTATCTAAATCTTACCTCTCCGTCTCTCACTGACACATTCTCCCTTTCCTCATTACTGTCTTACTTCCCTTTCCTTATTACTGTCTTACCTCCCTTTTCTTTCCTCATTACAGTCTTACCTCCCTTTTCTTTCCTCATTACTGTCTTACTTCCCTTTTCTTTCCTCATTAATGTCTCACTCCCTTTTGTTTTATCTCGATTCCTGTCTCACCGTCTTCTCTTTCATCATTACTGTCTCAGCCCCTGTTCCTTTTCCTCTATGAGTGTCTAACCCCCTTCCTTTTCCCCATTACTGTCTCACTCCTCCTTCCTTTTCCCCCGCTACCGTCTCATTCCCTCGTTCCGTTTATGCCCCTTCCTGTGCAGTTTATTTCTCTTTCATTGTCCCTCCAGGGAGAAGAGATTTGATACGGTCCGGGATGGGATCTGAACCATTGACTAGCTAACCACTAGCTTCAGGCGACAAAATGTCATTTTACATGACCAGGGGAAGGGAGCAACAGACTTTGTAGTGGACATTTAATTAAATCCCCAAACACACCAATGGGGCAGACACTTTGTGAATATATTCCCATGGCTCATCCAAAGGATGGTGGTCAGGTCTGGCAGTTTGGTAAAAACTTTAACAAAAAGTTTGTTGTGTGTGCCCAAGGATGACATGGAGATGGTCAATCTACCAGCTTCTGGGCAGCAGCCACATCATGGGAGACACATGGAACTAATCTATGGTGATACAGAACACCGGGACAACATTCAATAACGGGAGATATTTTGTAACCCCAGCTCCCCCGCAGACTGCCATAAAATAGATTAAGGGATAGAGTTTTACCACATTAGCGGTAGAAAGAAAAAGAGCATATTTGGTGAAGATCTGATAAATAAAGTTTGCAAACGCTATTGTCTTCTTCAGGCCTAAAATAGACTAAAACCAGAGATAGATTTTATACTTAATTAACTTAAAAAAACTTCAATAAGTGAAATACGTCTTTTTATCGTGGTTATTATTTTTTTATTTAAGGAATTATTTGACAAATAAGTCATTTTTATGTAAAATTAGGGGTGGACAAAATATTGATGTCCTCTAAATATTGGTAAATGGTAAATAGGTTACGGAGGGTGACCGACAGGAGGAGTAACGGAGTCTTTGAGTGAACCAGATGATGAGTTTTTTTTTTCTGGTTTACGACTAGGACTGGAATGCAAAAAATCCAATAAAATCAGGAAACCTCCGAAAGGAATGAGACAAAAACAATGGGCTTTTTTTCCCGGGCACAGCAGTTTATTTATGAGGACCAGGGTGAGTACAACATGCATCCTATTGTACAGCGCTGCAGAATATGATGGCGCTATATAAATCAATAAATAAATGTAAGAATGTTTTATTTATTTTTCATGATAAATGGAACAGCTTCCCACCAGAGGTGCTGGCGGCAAAATAATTAATACTGTAGGAACTGCAGATCTCTGCGATGGTTCTTATTAATCAATTAGATTTGATCCAGAAAAGTGTGGAATATGCTAAAAGCTAAAATAAAGATCTAATCTTGTATGTGTCTCAACTGTATCCACACAACCACTAATCTAATTAAAACAGATGTATTCTTGGCCCCTGGCAGTTAATGATATGGGGGTGGGAGCCACTGACCCTAGATTAGCAGTGAGGGTCCTTGGCTAACCCCCCTGAGCTGGGAGGTCTTATGCACAGGCACAGACACAGCAGGGGGCAGTTTGCTGCTCTCAGATAGGAAGCCCAGGAAGAAGAAGACAGCAGGATCTCATCAGACAGGAGTGAATGGGGGAGGGGGGTTAATGTGAATTCGGCAGGGAAGGGGTGTTAAGGAGCAGCAGGGAGGAGCAGCAGGGAGTCTCTGTGATGGTGTCACATGCTCATACCTGAATAGGGAGGGGTGAGAGGTGGCTCCACATTGCATTTTCTTGCTAGCAGATAGTAGGAGCTCTACCTACACACAGGAGGAGAGGGGCATGTGCTAACCGGGACCGGGGCGCCCCTTCGTGACTCCGGGAAGATTGCAGAAGCTCTTCGCAGGACGGGGGAAAGATCAAGGGACTTTCTGCTGCTCATGCTGGGAGGGGATCCTGATCTCCCCGAGGCGCTGCCCCTTCTGCACGCAGGACGTTCCGCACAAACTGAGATGAAGCAGCGGAAAGTTGGGCAAGATCCTACAGACAGGGAGTAACGATCACCAGCCCGCGGCCGGTCCCGTCCGTTCAGCAGGTTGGAGCCTCCGGTTTCGTTCCCTTGTGGGGTTTTCTGTCGGCGGGTGCCGTGCATGGAGATTTACTGACCGAAGTCCGGATATGGGAGGCTGTATTGGAAGAGCCCAGGGCGAGAGTCCGAGATCTCAGCCCAGGGCCGCAGGGCAGCACCGCAAGAGAACAGGTAACGGGGGATCGGGGGCAATAGGCTCAGGAACTGGGGGATCGGACTGTGTGTGTGCTGGGCCACTATAGCACCGGCAACCAACTATTGCCCTGCCAGAGGGGTGCGAAGATTTGGATTTATCTCATCAGATAAAAGTGTACTAATGTATGTAAGGACACATTTGTAAAAACAAACAAAATACAAGAGTACAATTGGATGGATATATATATTAGTGTAGCGTTTGGTGATTAAACTGTAATCATATTATATGTAGAGGAGGCAAATACTCATGTTTCCCCAAGTTACATCTCTTACAAATAAGGGACATCAGGGGATAAAAGAGGGGCAAAGAGATTTCTGCCCCAATAACGCGATTTGCACCTAGTGAAGCAGCCCAAGGGATGCCACCACTTCAAACCCTAGAAAGGATACGTCACTGCCCAGCGCACCCCATGATTCAGGTGCCCGGCACAGGTCCCTGAGATGCCTAGTGCGATGACCTTCCCAGAGGTGCCTAGTGCGATGACCTTCCCAGAGGTGCCTAGTGCGATGACCGTCCCAGAGATGCCTAGTGCGATGACCGTCCCAGAGATGCCTAGTGCGATGACCGTCCCAGAGATGCCTAGTGCGATGACCGTCCCAGAGATGCCTAGTGCGATGACCGTCCCTAAGCGCGTGTCTTTGAGAGTTTGGAATACTGATTTTGCCATGTAAAGCAGTCTGTTTGTTTAGGGGTTTCCATGTGTGTTTCATCCAATAGGAATGCTGGGAAGTTATCTGGCGGGTGCCGCGTGTGTGTGCTCTGCAGGCATGAAGACCGACTGGTTCTCCATCCTTTAGCAGAGGCCTAGATGGGCAAGGGAAAATGGGAGGGGCTTAACCAAACAGGTGGGGCATATATAAGTGGTGGGAAAAGGTCCTAGGCTTTCTGTGGTCATCTAGGTCACCTCCTCAAACTCACTCGCTTTCGAAGCAAGGTTCAGATTATGTATCTACTATTGTGTGTCATTGGTGCCCCGTCCATTATCATCATCTTTAAATAATTGCAGTATATAATTGTGCTGTTAGTGCACGTATCACGTATGTTATCTGCAGAGTGATAAACGCTGATTTAAAGGAAGCGATCACAATGTTTACACACACAGACTGAAGGGCTTAGTGTGCGGGCAACATAATGCTTTATCTTCTGCTTGCTGCAGCGGATGGCAATTGGAGACAGGATATGTGCTCGCAAGCAATGGTTTATTAGGTAATAAGGAAGCAATGTCATGTTGCTAGATAACTATTCAGGAAAGGGCTTTGCAGATGAAGAATTGGACTTTACAGGCTATATGGCTGACATACGGCTCACTCCCCAAGCTCTGTGCAACACTTCCAGCAATGGAGTCATCTTTAGGTTGCGGTGCTGGTGCGCAAGGCTGATTGGATCTTGGTGATGTACATTCCCATATTGAATGATGATATACAGCAGGTCCTTTCCCACCATAACCGATTAGCTGAGTGGTTCCATAAAAGGTCCTCAAGGCGTCCCTGTGGATGTCAGAATCCTTGAATATCTCTGTATGTATCCCCGTTTTATATTATCAGTAAGTTGTGACACTGGCAGCTGCTAAACCTATGGTAAAACCATGGTTTACGGAATTTATTTTTTTTTTATATTGAAAAGGTTCAATGAATTGAAATTGTATATGCACTTCCGTCCTGGAACGTGTCCTACGTTACGTTCCGCCCAAGAGTTATAACTTGGAGTCTGACGAGTCCCTAACAAAATTCATGAGGAAGGAGGTGGTTTGATCAAAAATATGAATATTTTCTCTTCTGTACCACACAAGTAGAATATTAACCGATTTAATTGAACCAGTAGTTGCTACAATCTCAAGTGTAGACGCACAAGACTCAAAATGTTTGTGTGCAAACAAAGTATTAGGAATCTGTAGTTATCTGCTTCATCATTAACATGGTAAAGGATATTTCAAGTTCCATTGGATGTCTGGGAGAAGGCTTCCAGTTGTAGAACTCTATTTTAGACCAAGACCTTTAGCTCTGGTCTGTTGCCTTTTCTAGATAAGCAGGCGATGAAGGCCTCTATCATGTACTTTGAGAAGAATCAATTAAACAATTAACAGTTGGTGTCGGAGAACCGTGTGATGTATTATCTTAACATCCCAGTGTGCCATCCGGTAGAAACTGATACTACAGAAAAGATTGTAAAGCGGCAATCTGGAGAATTTCAGTCTTAGACTCTAGTCCCTAATGCCAGAAATGTTATGATCAAGTTCATGTAAAAAAAACTTGGGTACAGATGATCTTTGCTCGTCATACCTCTAAACATTTAAATGGCCAGAGGGGGAAACTTTTGCATTTGTGGGTCTGGTAAGAGTCATGGCTAGGGGGCTTTTAATGTGCCTTTGTAACCTATTAATAGCTATTGCCTTGGAGTGACCATTGGCGGGCCAGTACCCTTTGGGCTTTGCACCTATTCAGGATTCTTGCGGCTGATCCCAGTCCTTTACTGTGTGTGACTGTTGAATACATGTGGTCCTATGTTGTGTAATAATGTAGCCTGCGATCTGTGCGTTCCTGTTGAGCATTTGGAAGAAGAATGTATTTGCTTTATGTAATTTCATTTCTGAAAAAATTTCTACTATTTCCATACTCGTTCATGAGACTTTTTTTAAGAGCTGCGGAACACTGCGATACATTCATACCAGGCATTCCGAGCTTCTAGAAAAGGACATTGGGAGAGTGGGACTTGGTCAATAATCTGCTGATTTTGGCCAAGATCTGACTTCCGCCAGGACTCTGTTGTCAACTTGCTAGAAGGGGGTTGGGTTGAAAGACTTGTTTAGTATAGAAAGAAGAAAAAGGCCCGTTCGGAACCAAATGTCGGCAAGGGAGGCATTAAGCTACATGAAATTGGGAAGGCTTTGTATGTAAATTTCTTGCACATGCTCAGTAAGCACTAAAGCAATAGCCAATCCTAGCAAAAAAACAGGGTTTAGATGGCATACATGTTATAGGCTGTTGTTACCCCCCCATTAATTTCAGAGGAAGTTTTACTGAGCATGTGCAAGAAGCATACCGTAGTATGCTCTCTGTTTTCAGTAGAGGAAGCTGACATTTTCTTACTGCGCAGTGCGATGTCCGTGTGTGCCGACCGGCTTTAGCGCTAGGAATGTTGCCACGCCGCATTGATGTTGCCGTAATTCTGGATGTGAAGATCACACCTGTTTCTAATCCTCCATGTATAAGTCTGCTTGGATCTCCTGTAATTTAGCTGCAGCTTTCGTGGACATCAACCTAGCCTCTTAATACAAAACTTAATATTTTTTTTCCCCCATACAAAATATATTTGGAGAATTTTTAAAATATATTTTCTTTTTTTTTATTTATTATAACAGGCATGTCTTAGAAAGTCCCTTTAAAAGTATTCTAATAAAGAAACATTGGAAGATCCAGAATAAAAAATGACGCCTTCCCTAATCAAAATTCACATATTTCTGAAATCCAGCGTTTGTCATCGGTTCTATAGGTTTAGGGTATGTAGGGAGGTGTACGTATTTATATGAATCAGTAATAAGTAATATTACTATTTGCTGTATCCCAACCCTATATAAACATAGACATACCTATTTATTAAAGGTTATAGATAGCAAAACCAGTTTGGGAAGGTAGTTTACTATGACATCACTGAATTAATATGGAGGGTTTAATAGTTCATGGTTGACTCCATAGGTTCTATTCTGTTACAACAATTATTCAGTTAAAGTTAATACTTTTTTATTGGGCCAACCTAGAAAAAGGTAAAAAAATACATAAGCTTTCGGGACTTCGGTGGTCTCTTCTTTAGATGAAATGAAAGGTATCGCATAAGACTATGAATACTGATTAACACCCCAAAAAACCCAAGTATATATGGGTTTAATAAATTTAGTGATGCTGAAAGATGTGATGAGAGTTGCTGTTTAATGAATGGGTTCCTCTGTTTCTCCCATATCATTTCCACCACATTCTCCATTCAAACATTTTCTCCCGAGATGAATATCGAGCGCGTGTTCGTTTGGACTCGTTGGGCCCCTGTAATGAGATTTCACTTTGATCGTTTTGACTCGGCTCGTAATCTCTTGTCACCCTTTAATTTGTTGCTGTTCAGGCGCACAGTCATTGTTCCTCGATTATGCCCCAGTTGACAGCGTGCGTTTTGTTGGCCTGTGAGTGAAGTATCGAGTGTTGAAATTTGCCATAAGGCAAATGAGAGGCTTAGGAATAAAAGATGTGGCTGGTGGTGCGTACCAACGTAGAATTCGAGAGCAGATTTGGCTGATTGTCTTTTTTTTTTTTTTTTTTTTTTTTTTTTTTTTATGCTTTACTTGGCCTTGTCTTGTTCATGAAAGCCCTCGCTTTTGTTAACCTCTACAACTTCTACTGTAAGGCCATTCCTTTCATCCACTACCCTTTTTATTGACACAATGCTGTCTTGCATTGGATCTAAACCGATAACTACCATAACATGATGTTCAACGGCACCTGTGTATTAGCCGTTTTGTATGTGTTATAGCTCTGGGCTAAGATAACAATTTACTAGTCAAATATCCTGACTCCTTATCATAAAGATGTACTGGTTAGGTCTTTGATTAACGTAGGTGTGTTACTGTGTAAAGCTATGCTGTGTTTACCTGTAAATACCGTTCTTTTCTTGCACCTTAGATAATCTTATACCTTGTTGCCTTAGGGCTCAATGATAAGTGGCCTATAGTACATATCAACAGCATGTGTTGTTGGTAACATAGATGGTCAATGGCAACCAGACCGAGACAGGACTAGCTGGTGCTAGCATTTATCATCCAAGTGGTTGAGATGGAAGGGAAGGACAAATAATTCTATATCACAAGATCAGATGTATATATATCTATATATGTATATAATATAAAAGCTGGCTGATGTGAAAATGGTGCGATCATGGTGTCCACGCTAATATGTTCCTTAAGATTGCCCCAAATTTACTACTTAGTTTTTTTTCTCCTTGACAACACAATTTTCTAGTATGATAAAGTGACTTTAGTTAATAAGTAGCTTGTGATATTTCAGAAGCAATATTCTAGAAGCTGAAGACATTTCCCTGAGTATTCCCCGCTTGTCGCTTAAACAAGGAAATCCTAAGAAAGAAGGGCAGAGTTGCATTAAATGCGCGGGTCAAGGGATTTAAAAGTTTGCGCCACACGCGACATACCAGGGAAATGAAAAAAGATATTGGGGAACGATTCATTTGTACATATTACATGCTGGGAAGCTGCACATGGCTTGATCCAAGCCAACTGGCACTATTTTGGCCACTAAGAACCTCTACTTGCTTGTGTTTTATTAGCACTGTTTAGGTGACATTTTTGCTTCTGTTTAACTACCGTATACACTACTGTTCAAAAGTTTGGGGTCACATTCATGGGAAAACACACATTTCTAGCTGTGACATAATTTCAAAGGTTTTTTTTAACAATTAGCCTTTTAAACTTAATCTTAGATCCGGGGACATTATGTGCCATTGGAACACAGGAGTGATGGGAGTGCTAAACATTTGAACCAGGTCCTTGAAGATATTTTTTTTTGGGGGGGGGGGTAGGCTGAACCTTTTGGCCCCTATCCCCCCTGATGGGCCTCTCGGGGGGTATCTTAGAAGATCTGGCCCTCCTATGACTTCAGACTAGGAGGGAAGAAAGGGGCTGTGGAGAGCGCAGGGCTCAGATGGGGAAGATCGAGGACCTGGTAGCCACTGTGGCCCTATAGTTTGGAGCACCTTGTTTTCATTGACTAATATTATTTATTGATCTATATAGTGCTATCATATTCTGCAGCGCTGTACAATAGGTAAACAGAATATAAATGGCAGAAACCAGTGGTAGTAAGGGCCCTGCTCAGTTACCCAATATACATTTTTAACTGGGCTTTCTTTCACTAATCAACATTGCTGGTCTCATAGTGTGCCAGAAACAAGCAGCTCTGTGTTCCTGCTCGACGTCTGATAAGAAATATGCCTGTTTACTTATCTGAGACACCCAGTGATCTCCGGTCAAGATACAGACCGTTCCCAGCTAATCGCAAGTCTCTCCTGGGTAGAAAAGACGAGTTCAGAAGGACAAGACAGGAATTCTCCTTCTCCCAGAGTCAATGATAACAAAGTTTCCATTAGAGGACTCTCGTCCTCTATTATATGAGGATCTTGGCCATATATAAGCATACCTGGGAACTTTCTGGCTCCGGCTACACAGAGCCCCCTTGTGGGATACGGGTGGTCCCGCTGATGTCGGGAGACACATACCATTGTTGGAAGGGAAGGGTGCGGGAAGTAGGGCGTTCTGCAGCGCCAATCTCGCGACACTGAGTACCAGTTGTACTTGTCTCCCCGCTACTCTGAGAAATCTCACTGGATATATCTCACCTCTGATTTCCTGATTAAAACCGTTATACCAAATAGGGACATCCTATGGACTTGGTAGCATCACTGAAGGCTGGTTAGATGCCGGGTGGGCCACACACTCCCCCGATCTGCCAGTCCAGCATAAACCCTTAGCGTGCGGCCGTGCGTATACAGCTGCTAGCCTTAAAGTGTATTTTGTAATAGTGTAAAATGTCATGATACCCTAAATCGGAGAGTTTTTAGCTACTGTACACTTTTTTTGTATAGCGTTAAATAAAACGGTAAAATATATTAATATTTTTATGTATGTATACGACAGTCCCACTGCCCTTTAATACTTTCACAAAAGTGGAAAAATGACGCTGATTAAAAACTACTAAATTTTATTCCGTCGTATGCCAAACCATATTTATTAATTTTTATGCACTTCTGTTCCCATGTTGTGACATCAGGCATATACCTTTTAATTTTCATGCCACAATAACTCAGTGCGAATCAGGTACTCCTTTTACAAGGTGACTTTTGTAGATTGACGATCCCTTTAGTGATTTGCATTCTATTTCCTCTAATTGTCCATGATTAAGAAATGACATCTGTGTTTTGCATGTCACTTTACATTCCAAATTTATGCAGTATGGTGGTTTTAGCCACATGAATAATTTGCATGCCGTACTTTTTCAATGACAGCACTTTAACACAAAAGATCGGGAATCACCTCGTTGTTGCAAATCTGTAACACCTTATTTTAGGTTTTCAAGTATTTTTGGTTAAATTAACGCATATTAAAACATATTTTATTATCCCTCTCCCTGCTTATTAAAGGATTAAGGTGGAAAGCGTCTACTGGTATCCTCATCTGTAGCGTTTTCTGGTTCCGCTAACGTGGAGAACTGTCCTGGTCTTTCACTCATTAAACATGAAATGATGCCAGGCAAAGCAGAGTTGAACAGTGGTGGTAGTAGACGGCCACATCATGCATGATGATGAAGGTCCTGTTTAAGTTTCAAGTGTACTTTTTCATTGTTGGGGCAGAGCAGACTCGTATATGTAGGATATCATTGGGTGGGCTTCCATCCTATGTCCTCCTGCTTACCTTCTACCAAGAAGAGGAGCTCACTGATGTGCAGATCCCCTGAAGTCTTTATGACTTGGGGCCAGGACATAATACCTCATACAACCTTACTTGTAATGGTATTAAACAATGCTGGGCAAAGTACACAGCCTCATAATGCATGATGATGAAGGTACGATTTGGGCTCAGACCTTGATGATGACCTGTGAGGGCAAACCTTCGTCTTATGAATGTGGCGCGGACTGATTGTTTTGTTGACTTCTCCCTGTCTTTTGGCTTGTGTAGAAGACAACGTTCTCTTACTACCCATGCATTTTTTTGGGACAAATACAGCTATACATAAAGTGTTTAAAAATGAGTTCTTACGCAGCAACAAAACTAGTCTGCGTTTCAGTAAAAGTTTTCAACACTTTAAGCGTTTTTAATCTAAACTGTAAGTGTCAGAGTTTCCTATTATCGGGCTGCTTCGTTCATCTCTAAGGTGTTTAGTTCATATAGATAACATGGAGATATTATGGCCTTCAGTGGACAGGTACGTGCAGGTACATACTGGTACTGAGTACTACATTAATCACATAATGAACAGAGTTCATATACGGTTATATAGGTTTACCCTCTTACACATTTTCAGATTTTTTATATGCTTTATGGTTTGTAGTTAAATACCTTGGTGATTACAATTTATTGAGATATATAGTGAAAAATGAAACTGGTCTTTATAGCTCTCCCATGTGGCTCACCCCTGGGCCACACACTTTTGTTGTGTGGTCTCCATACTGCATCCGTGCGTCGCTGTGGGTTGCCAAGTATAAACCCACACAAATCGGAGGTCCATAAGTTGCCTTTTTTAAGTCTGCAGTTGGCCGTCAAACAGTGAATTTCAGGATGGTACCAAGTAAAAACACGCAACACCATCGTTTCCAGAGGTCAAAAACAAGCACCTTTTGGCAAAGATGCTGCCTGGAGAGAGAATCTGAGCAAAGCAACCAAGAACTCATTTAGAACATAATTTTGGGGGTTTCCATCTTTTTTTTACCAGGAAGAGGATCTTAGGTGCCAATCCTCTGAGCCGTTTAGTGATTTGGGGTCAGGAAATGATGAAACCCCATACAACCCTTTAAACTAATGCTTCGGTTTGGGTTCTCGACCACGATCTGCCTCTGGGTTACTTGGTTTCCCAGCTGAAAACCGCAATGGCTGGAGAATAAAATTACAATGAAGTGGATTTCAATTGGTTTTATTGTTTTGTTGGAATTAAGTCTTCCAATACATTTACTGGTGAGGTTGATGTATTAAATCCCATTCTTCTACTGCCCTAGACACAAAATGAAAACCTGTTTTGTATTGAGAAAGCGTTTCCTTTTTCAAGTCATACAATCCCCATATGAATCAATGTTACCACCCAGCAATTGGAAACGATTACAGCGTTTCTCTTCTGCAATGTTACCTGATTTACCTGCATCATGCGCGTTCCAGAGAGCCACCGGAGGAGACTACATTGATGGAGTGCAGTAATTGTAAGCGTAAATGTCAACATTTATTTTAAACAGGTTGGGTGCTTGAATGCTCGACGTTCCTTTTTATTTTGTAATAACGGGTAATACAAACTGAGTAATTCGGGAAATGTTCCCGTACGTGCTTCGCTCGTGTGGATCCAGGCACTCTCCAAGCTTAAATCCAACCCGTTTTTTTGTTTGCCGTTTCTAATGACTCCTATCTATAGATTATGTGACATAATGTTGCTTAATAATGCATTAGACTTTAAAACCTTATTTAATAATTCATTTTGTAACAATTGGCATGCCAGCACTGGTCTCTACTCTGGTTTGGCAATGCAGTGGTTAACTGGGATGCCCTATTACATGGGATGCTTATAGATATTTCATCCAGTTTTTTGTTTTTTTTTCCTGATTTGTATCTTTTTGGAGCTCCCTAAAACCAACAAATAAGCATGACTGTGAACTTAGATATCCCCTGAAAAAAAAAAAAAAAAAATTTCTCGAACATTGTCAAAAAAGCTGATTTCACCTCATTTTCTTTCAAGTAACTTAATTTGCCTGCAGACCTGGAGGCTGACATTGTTGTGAGCCGTGGTACTTTGGGAGGCTTTCCCTGCTCAAGCACCACACTGAGCTGGTGCTTTATGGCAGTGCTAATGAAGTCACCCAGCAGAATTCCGACAACAAGGTGGACAACTGCTGCAAATAGAGTTGTGTCTTATGCTGGTGTTTTATTAATATTATTATTATTATTATTCTCTTATTTATATCAATAAATTACACAGCGCTACATACATACATACATACATACATACGTTAATAGGGTCTGGCAAAACTAGAACCGACAGATTAAGATAAACCGAAACATTAGGTAAAGAGGGCCCGGCTCACAATCTATAGGGAAAGACGTATGGAGAAAGGAGGGAGAGAGTGCCATAGGTGGATGTGGTAGTTATAAAAACAATGGCGAGTAGGTATAGTAGCCAGCTTGCAGGGTTAGGAATCTTCCAAAAAATAGTTTTTTTTACTAAAATTATATATATTTTTTTATTGCTTTTTTCATAATTCCATTATTTAAATATACGAACTGAATAAGAACCCACAAAGCGGAATTTATATGAAATTGGGCTTTCGTCCGGTTAACGTGTGTGCCGGGGCCCTTTGAATAACCGCGTCGGGTGAATATATGAGACAGAGGCTGCCGGTGAATTCACGGCATTGTTCACTTCTCCGTCTGTACGGGGATTAATCTCTCCAGCTCTCAAGGTCGGTTCCATGTAATTTAAACCCTTGGATCCAGCCTAACCTACAGCTTGCGGCCTCTTATCCTTTCACACCGAGCATCCAGTACTGACTAACCCATATCTCATGCTCCCTACCCTCTCCATAACGTCTCCTGCCTTCCCTTTTTTTAAATGTCATCTTTTTATTTTCTTCTAAGGATGAAAGGTTTGTGCGCCTTTATGTGTAAGGTCAGCGTTTGCATCCATTTTGCCCGTGCTTTGAATTCCAGCCCTGTGGTTGTCGGCGAAACCTTTTGCTCCCCTGTATAAATAATGCATCGGCAGTGCAGGGTAATCGGATACCATCTGTTTGGGTAGAATAGCTCAGATCAGATTATATTTCTTAGGGTCTTCTTAGAATTAGGCCTGTAATATCTCATCTCTGCCAATTACCCCAGGGATCTGATATTTTAACCCTGCTTGTGCCAGGCATGGAGCGGTTGTATACATTTCTGGAGCAACATCCTATTGGTTGCTATGCGATGGCACCTCTTTGCTTTAGGTACACTAACTCAACACTATTTCATTTTATTTTGGATTTTTAAAACCATAATAATCTACTAATGATATTGCATATATATTTAAAGTTTGTTTCTATGGATCCAAATTTGCCAAATAAAGTGCAAGTCTTATTATTTTGTACTATTTATCCTTTAAAATATGCCTTTTTTTGTTTAAATATTCAATATTATTACTAATTTTATTTTGCAGTAATGTCCGTTGAAAATGTTGGTTTTTATTTTTAGTAGTAACCTGCAAAATAAATTGGTAATATTAAGATTCAATATTTAAATTAAAAAAACAACAATTTAAAGGACAGATAAATAGTACTAAATAACTGCAATTATTGAGTATGATTATTGATCTATTTACCGATTATTTAAAAAGTTGTTGTTTTTTTTAAATTATTTATTAAACATTGTATCTTAATATTTTGTGGAAAAGTAAGGAAAAGATCAGCCGCGCTGTTATTTCCTTGTAGGATTTGAAATGGTCGTTGTTGGTAGTACGTTAGCCGAGTGACACTTACAGCGAAGGACTTGTCATTGATAATTTCCTGTCTTGTTGGCGAAAATAGAATGTCACGCCGGATTGAATGCTCAGCTTATTTTAATTGCATGTTCTTGGCTTTCATTAACCAAACGTCACTCAGCGTCAACCCAAGGACCTTACGTGATGTAGGTTATGTTATATTGTAGGTAGAGAGGAATCAAGTGCTGTGGAATAAGTATACACCTCTTTTCATTCTTTACAAAATTGACTTTAGTATTTTGACCCCTGGGGTTTCCCTTAGTCTTATTTTTGTGTATTTTTTTTTTTCCTTTTTTCGTTTAGTTTAATTTAGTTTCCTCATCGGGCATTATATTATAACATCTTATTTCCTCAACAAAATGATATGCGTCGTATAGCGTTTCATGATTCAGGGACCGGAGCTTTTTATATCTCATAACCTTTAGTCTGAAAAGCTCACTCCATAAAATGCGTCGGGTTCCTGGTTAACACAAAACCTTGTCTGAAAGGCATATTCCCAATAAAAAAGTAAGGTCTGATTAAATTCACTGTATTTAATGATTTAAAAATATTCATATAGGGTCTGTTTATTTTGTTTAAATATAAAATAAAAGTAGATATTTATTATCATTATTATAATAACAATATTACCATCTAAACAGCATCAACAGTTTTTACAATTGAAGGCAATGCCAAAACTAGAATTGTCAGACTAGGACAAGCTGATACATTAGCTAAAAAGGGTCTGGCTCACAAATTTACAATCTAGAGCACAAGAATGAATAATTTGAAGGAGGTCCCTGCCCCAAAGAGCTTACAATCTAGAGAGTCGATCTAATTTTCCAAACTCGGATCTTCTTGCAGGAGAAATTAAATTGGACCTAATGAGTAGTGAAGTGAGTTTTACCTTTTGTTATTTTATTTATTCTAATGGTTTTTACTTGCCAATTCTTGACACACGGCATCCAATGTTCCAAAAGGCTGACTGAGGGTGATAGGTTATAGTCTTTGGCTTTAGGGAGGTCTGGGGGGTTGCCTTAAGTTGTATCGGTTCTGTAACTTGAAAAAGGATTCGGCTAAGGGATCCATGACAGGAACGCATATCCAAAACACAGCTTGGCAGTCATACCCTGCGACTAGATATTATAACATATCTAGTTATTTTTAAATTCGTGGAAAGTCATTAATCCCAAAAGGGACTCCGGCGCCAAAGATCTTGTTTAGACAAGGCTGGCAATTCCCTGGCATGTTGTTTTTTATCGGTCCAAAGTAATCCAATATGGAAAACTCATGTCGTCTAGCTCTAGGGGGTGCACGTTATTACCACTAGCAGCCTTTAGCGTCATTATACTCATTTATGACACCTACCCCTAATTTGTGCAGTAAACCCGAGTTCAGACTTATTTTGATCTGCCCCCCCCTAATAATGACCATTCTTGTATGATTGTGATGGCTTGTGTGTGTATACATTATTGTCCGAATTATAATTTGGCATCTTACCCTAAAATGGGTATTTATTGTCCTATCTATCTATCTATCTATCTATCTATGTAGAGGACACGCTGAGGGGTAACTATCTATAGTGTATGTATATATTTTATTCTCTTCAAGGTCTCGTCGTTGTTGTTGAATACATGTATGTGGCCCACAGGGAAGTTTCCCAAGACGATCGTTGGTAAACAGCTAGCGTGTCTCAGCCAAATATGTGTTGCTTAAGTAGGTCTCCGATGAGAGCCGCACACGAGGCCAATTCACCATCCCATCGGTAAAGTCATTTTCTTTTCGATTCTTGTTTTGTGTTTCAATCGATTCCATGGAAGTCAAATGGAAAAAAGTATTTTTCACCTAGACCGTAAAATCCAGTGCTGTATACAGTAAACCTGGGTTGATCTTATTTCGCTCCAATAAACTCCCTTTATCTGCAGACCTGGAGGCCGCCATCTTTATCAGTCACGTGGTATTTTGGGTAATTTTTTCCCGGCTCACACCACCTTGAGCCGATTTTTCTTTATGGCAATGCTAATGAAGTCCGGTCATCCATAGACTTTTTCATTAGTCGAGGTTTCCGGCTGGGTGATTAAAAATAAGCTATTCTGTGCTTTTCTCTCTTTCTATTGGCAGATTGGCTTAGAACAAGCTTGTGTAGTTGGCCGAGTCCAAACAACAAATTGTGTAACTTTAGAAAGTGTTGAGCGATTTAGGGAAAAAAAAACGACTTAATTATAGGCTACACATGCCTTTATTGGCACATTTTTATGGTCTGAATTAGAGAAGCTACTGTAATAATGTGCACTGTGCTGCATATCTCTGGATATAATAATTCATGTAAGGTTATTATATATTATGGAACAGAGTAGCGATTATCACAAATAATGATTTCATGGAAACTCAGTACCACGGAAATGCTATGATATTGAACGCAAACATCCTAATTAATGTTTTATTGTAAAAAGTATTCCAGTTTATTAAAAGGGACCATATTACTCAGTTTTATAAGTGAATTTACACACAGTCAGGAGTGGTTTATATAGCTTTACATTTCAAAGGTCCCACCGACTCCGCATCAGGGCCATCCAGGTGAAAGACGCGTGCTTTGCAATACAGTACATGCTGTATAGTGTCATTTTATGCAGCACATTTGTATACATTTTAATAGTGACTGATTATGTGTGTGTGTATGTGTGTGTGTGTGTGTGTATATATATATATATATATGTGTGTGTATAAATGCTGTAGTTCTGTGTAAGTTCATGTCGAGGGGATCTGGACACGTTTATCGCTACCTAGAATCTGCAGCTCTCCTCCATGGTCGTACATTTCTTACTGCTGATTGGCTACACTTGTGTGGAAAGCACTCACATTGATTTCAATGACTGTACTTTCCTGCCACCGATT